>JAMPIV010018388.1:0-356555 GCA_024509875.1 Oreohelix idahoensis | reverse complement strand
CCTATTGAAAGCGATATGTTTGCAGGCGGGGCGAAGAAGCTAATCGCAACCCAATATTTTATTTCTACCTTATTTTGACTTTATACTCTATAATGTTTTATCTAATTTATGGATTGTATTGAGGATATCACTACACATCTCCCCACTTAAGAACATGCTTTCTGGTGCAAGTTCATAATCCAAAATACACATAGATCAAAATGTCTGCCAAATAGCAGTGTTGCCGGTGCCATTCCGGTCGAATTATGTGGAACTTCCCGATACGCAAACAACGCAGCGGGCAAATATTGATCCCACGTATCAGGTTTTTCATGGGCCAGCTTTCGCAGGATAAAAATGAGAGTCCCATTGAACCTCTCTACCTGGCCGTTCCCTTGGGGGTGATACGGACTACAGTGAAAGTGCTTGGCTTGGAATATCCTGAAAACTTCTTCCGTTAGTTTCCCCTTGAACTGTGAGCCGTTATCAGTCAAGATTTGATGCGGGAATCCTCGTGAATATAGTAAGTAATGCCTCTGCCACATGCTTCGAATCGATTGACGACAGGGCTACCGCCTCTCCCCACATAGAACAAGTGTCCACCAGAGTAAGGATATAACTGTTCCTCCTCTTGGTACGCGTGAGAGGTCCTACAATATCCACTGCAACCCTCTCAAAAGGTGTTCCCACTATGGGCATCTCCCCTAGAGTCGCAGGAGCAGTCCAATGCTTTGGAGCTACCCGTTGGCATTCTGGACAGGATTTTACATATCTCTTTATATCTTCCGTTATCCCTGGCCAGAAATAATGACAAGCTATACGCTGTCCTGTTGCGCTGATCCCCATATGACCACTGAAGGGAATCGCATGCCCTAGTTCCATCACTTTCTCCCTATATGAAGTTGGAAGTACTAGCTGTCCATGACCATTTGACCCAGTTCCAGCCTTCCTATAGATCAATTTATTCTTCATATAGTAGTCTCCTTTAGTTGGAGGTGTATGGCATTTAGGCACTTCTTAAAACACGGCTTGAGTGATCTGTCCCCCGCCTGTGCCTTCCTCATCTCCTCTGGATGAGTATTAATAGGATTATCCTCCTCCTTCTGTGACTGTGATCTGGTCTGCACTGTTGCCATGATCACAGGTCTCTTGGGATTCCCCAAGAAGAATATCTACACCCCAATATCAGAGGGTAGATTGGTTCGTTTATCACTGCTGCTTTGATTACTCCTTCCACATAGCGAATTTTCACAGTTATCCTGGCGATGGGAAGTGTCATGGTTGCTACGTCCTTAATTGCCCCTTGTATCTCCACGGTTTCTGTGGTATACTGATCTGGATTTACTAGGTGAGAACTCACAACAGAATCAAAATCTAACCCAGTATCATAAAGGCACCTGATGGTGATCCCATTGCATACAACATCTTCACAAACTGGGGGGTGATAAGGTTCCTGCTGTCCAGCGGGTTTGTCCTTTAATCCCTTGTTCCCCGTTTTCATAGCAGCGAAGGTAGAAGGTTTCTTTTTACAAACGTTGGTGTTATGAGTGTCCCTCTTACACCATTTACACCATATCTTTCCTTGGTGGAAGGGTTTTCTTTTATCATATTTTCGGTCATTGCTATCTCGATATTCAAATCTTGGCCTATCAAAGTTGGGTTTATCTCGGTTTCCCCGATCTTTATTTTCAAATTTATTAGAGTTTTGTGGGGCCTTATAATTTTCTACATGCTTCTTCTTTGTGCCAGCCACTTCTGCCTGGGCCGCTTGATACCTCTCAGCGACATTAAGTACCTTACCCAACCTCTCTGCACTTTGTTCCATGAGAAACTTTCTCAGGTCTGGAGCCATGGACTCCCTTAATTGCTCTATCATGATCATCTCTTTAAGATCTTTGGTCTTCCCCAGAGCAGTCCATTTCTCCAAATAAGTTTCCAATCTGGCAGAGAATTGGGGGTATGTCTCCCCAGACAAAAGTTTGGCATTTCTAAACTTCTTACGATAAAATTCACCATTCTTCTCATATCTTAACAACAAAGCCTGCTTTAACATGTCATAATTGTCTTGGTCATCCCTGCTCATCTTTGCAAACACTTCATAAGATGTTCCCCTAAGACCCTGGGATAACTTTAAATTCCACCTTTCTTTTTTCCAACCCATAAGTGGTGGCTAATACCTCAAATCTTCTGAGGAATGACTCTATGTCATCCTCCTTCTCAACAAAATGATCCAAATGAAACCCCATGGCTGAGGTTGAGGCCCCCTGACTGGCAGTGGCATCTGAGGTAGAAGGGCTGGTACCATTTTCAGGAGCATGGCCTTGCAACTCCAACTCCCTTAGTCGTAACTCGTGCTCCCTCTGTAATCTCTTATCCTCTGCTTCCCTTTCAGCAGCCAGTCTTCTTTCTTCAGCCTCCAATTTCTTCTCTTCAAATTGGAGCCGCTTAATCTCAGCCTCCCTATCCGCCTCCAATGCCCTAGCCTCTTTGTCAGCCTCAATCTGTAACCTTTTAATTTCTTTCTCAGCCTCTAATTTTCTTTCTGCTTCCTTTTCTAATCTTTTATCTTCTCGTGCAATAAATTTATCAACCTCTGAGGTTACATACTGGACCAGCTCTGGTCCATCCATACCCATATCTCTTGCAGTCTGCACAGCAGCAGATCTAAACTTGGCCAAGTCTGCCATTCTGTCTTAATCAACTTTAATAATGTTCTAAGACAAATTTAAACTCTAATAAACAAAGTACCAACTATGATTAATTAATTAACTACTGGCCGTGACAATTCATCAACTGGTAATTTCCACCTTAAAGTACTTTTATCTTTATTATAGGATATTTTTAACCTCTTAGGGACAATCTTCTTCTTCTTCCGTCCTTAGCCACCGACCGTCAAAGCAGTCAGTGGCCATTACGCCTAGTGGCGTCTTAGGGCAACAGTAGATAGGTTTTCTTTGCCATTGTTTCCCATCACGCCTATTGGCGTCTTTAGGGCAACGGCAAATCAATCCATTTGCTGTTGTTTCCGTAATCGAAGTGACTGGCAAACGGGTGATCAGCCCGTTGGTCTTAGGGACAATAGTGATACAATATTGAATTTTATAATAAATGATAATTTTAAATCCCGGAGCGAGCTACCCAATATATGTGGTGGGTTTAGATGTTATGAATGTTTGTGTTGTATTTAATTTGTAACTGAGTGAGGTCAAGCTGTGAAGGCCCCTGAGTCTAACAATTGATGGGGTGTGTTCTCATGGAACCTTTCTGCTGCCACCCTAAGATCTCACTCAGAGTTATATTTTACACTTAGAATAAACGATGACTACGTCTAAATGTCTAGGGTAATGTACGTGTGGTGTGATGGTAACCCAATACACAAACACACACACACACAGATATTAAATTCTATGATCAACTCAACAAACCCAGTGTTTTAAATTTGGTATTTAGCAATTGTTTTTTACAATTTATTTTGTCCTGAACCTAATATTATTTTGATCAGGACTATCAAATCAAATGAAATCAATTTATATATATATATGCAATTCAATTAAACAAAAGGGGACAATCTGTCCAAGCACATAATTTAAAATCTAAGAATAGTGTTAATATATCTCTACTACTGTTTAACTGGTACTAGATGGCGGGTTGGGGTTTGTACATCATCCCCTGTCTTTATTCACAAATATTCTTTTCACTTTAGACACTTTATTGGGTGGAAATGGTTTTTATTTTATACAGTTATATTATTATATGGTAGATAGTTGATGAATCGTTCCGTGCCAGGACTTATGCACTTATCTGGCACGTGAAGCTAGATGATAACTGTCTTTCCGGCCAACGGCCACTGTCTCAATCTTCCTGGGGCAATCTTGGTAGAGAGCGTGTACCAAGACTACAGTTCCAGTGGTAAAGAGCTTGTACCACTACAGCAAACTCCACTTTCACACTGTTTATTATATTCAGGAAGCTGGCACTAGCATAGTGCCAGTAAAAAAAACCCTGCAACATGAAGATTATAGTTTGTCTTAACATAATATCTAATCCACCAAATCCACAATTAATAATGCCTTCAAAATAAAAGAACAGGGTCAGATCTCTCTGACCAACCCAGCTCATCCAATCTAGATTGATGGAACAACTTGTACCAGTTTTCACATTCCTCTCCTCTAATGGCTACAACACCTATGCCATTATCATTGATCTTTTTCCATAAAATAAGGTAGGTGATATGATCCCTGCTGACAACCTATGTAGTCTTTTGGTTCTACCCCTCTGGTAGTTTGTTAATATGGTGGAGCAACAAAGAGGCCTTGCATAAGTCTGCTAGTGACTTATGTACTTACAGTCGTAAAATATCTTCATTACCCAAGTCATACAACACGATTAATAATATAAATAATGTTAATAATTTCTGTCTTACCACAAATTCAATGAATAAACACAGGAACGATGACTTGGCACAGATTCAGCTTTGCTGCTGGCGAGACTATGAATTTTTATTTATTTAGTTTAGTTTTATTTAAAATTCACACTTCTAGTACATCGTCCTGCTCAAGGAACAGATTCTTAGACAAATGGCGTCCAGCCTTCAAAGTTTTCATTGATATTAAATGTGTTGGCCAATGAGACCATGCGACTATCAATTTTGAATCGAAATTAAAAAACAAAAACAAAATTCTAAACAACTATGTGCTACTCTGCAAATCATATTTAGTTTTGGGCTAACCAATAATACCTCTCCCTCTTCCTAACTCCACCCAATCAGATTACATGTACCCTCTTCTGCCTCATTTCAAACACGTTCAAAAAGTGTTATGGATAAAATAAGCAGGCATGAGTCTGTCCTAACATATATAGTATTATTGCAATATCTTGGTTATTAATTGTACGATTTTGTAAATTGAAAGATATTATTGATCAGGAGACTATATTCCATTAATATATCTAAGTTTTATGACCCGATTCCTTTTAGTTTGTAATTCCATATTTTTCCTTTTAAATAAATATACACCATCTTTTTCCCTCTCTCCAACGCTTTTTTTCAAACTAAAACGACAATGTCTAGGTTTCGTCAAAATTTACGCTACAAAACAGGAAATGAGGGCTGTGTGTGTGGTTATATATTTCCACTGCGTGACTATAGGACGATACAAGTATTGGCCTTGCGTCGTATTTTCAAATCTGCCACTAGCAATATCGCGCATACGTTACAATTTGTGATTCCAAACAACGCGTGCTGATGGTAGCATTCTGTCGCTCCTTTCCCCTCCTTTCGTGTCTCTCCTTCCGTCTAGACCATAAATTACGCCTCGATTTGTTTCAAACATGTTACATTTATTTTCTCTACAGTAAGGCCTATTGAAAGCGATATGTTTGCAGGCGGGGCGAAGAAGCTAATCGCAACCCAATATTTTATTTCTACCTTATTTTGACTTTATACTCTATAATGTTTTATCTAATTTATCGATTGTATTGAGGATATCACTACAATCTGCCTTTTCATTTCCCTCTATGCCAACATGTCAAGGTATCCAAGCGATTAATACTGAACATCCTCTGGAATATAAATATGTACAAGTAGTAGCCAGAAATATTTCTGCTATATCAGGTGTGCTGCATTCTCGTAAGTTTCTAAGTGCTTGAATTGTTGAAAGAGAGCCAGTTAAAATTGTTAGTTTCTTGGGAGGGTTATTAGAGATTATTTATAGTGCTTTGAGTATTGCCACCATCTCTGCAGTGAAAATGGATGTATTTTCCGTGATACTATACTCTTTTACCATTTTCCATATTGGGTATATATTCCTATCCCCAATTTGTCATCCTCTCCCTTGGATCCATCTGTGTATGCAGTAATGCTGTCCTTTGATATTTTTTGTATATATTATGTTGTGGTTTTTTTTTCTGCTGAGTGTCCTCATGACCGCACTAATTCTCCTGTGGTCCAGTGGCGTATTCTCTATGTGTGCTGTGCGTGCTGCGCACACCTATGCCCGAAGGAAAATAAAAATTTAATGTATTGTTCTATAAAATATTTCTCTTATAATGTTCTGCTTTCGGACCGCACGCATCAGGATAACGGATTTTCCCGCATAGAATCTCCGAGTATATCTAGTTTCAGTTTCCCAGACTCGTTTTATAGTGCAGTTTTTTTGGTTGGTAGCAATCGCCCGAAGTTTCTCGGGTAATTCCGTCACTATGCGTGTTGCACCTTTCGGATTTACGTTTGAAGACTGGTTTGTGTGGATCGGGGTCATGGCCAGATACGTCAATACAATACGAACATGCGTGCGGTGGTCTTGCAGCTCTCGAGTTGTAAAAATTGGCTGTGTCCGTCCAGTGTTTTTTGTGATTAATTTTTGTTAGTTTCCGGGAATGCAGATTATTACAGTTACAGTGAGTTTCAAGTTGTAAGTTAATTAGTATTTCGGAGATAATTGACATATACCCCTAATAACTATCGTTGCGTAATTGACTATAGTTGGTTTTTAAAGAAGAAGGGGAAGAAGTTAAATAGTAGGCGTACATATTCTTTTTAAGTAGCAGCACGCCTAGCTCGCATTAACAGGATACGCCACTGCTCTGGTCATTCGTCTAGATGCATTGGTTAGGAAGCTATGGAGCAACGCGTCAAAAATAACATGAGGAGAGGTGATAAAGACCAATAAGCTGACATTTGCTTAATTAACAGCTTTTTTATCACAACGTATTTTGTGTTTATACGAATATCTTTTAAAATTTTGCCTTGGTGTCCATCAGTAAGTAGGACGAATTCGAAACAAAGATATCAAAAGGGAATTAAATGCGTAAATTGTCTTGTTTATTATGGGAATTGCTTCCCCTAGTAAATTAATAATCTATATTCGCACACGAACACACAACCACAGTTTAAAATTGTTTTAGTCAGTGTACACAAATACAGGGTGTCCATAAAAGATTGTACCCTTTTCAAAAAATTTATTCTTAGCACCATGACGTGGTACGAGGATGCTTTCTATCACAAAAGTAAGATAATCTTTGCAAGTTTTTAAGCATACCTTACAAAGACTCAAAAAAGTGCGCATGCGCACAGCGGGTATTTCAAGTGAAACTTTCGCAGTTGAGTTGCAACCGGTAATTGTTACATGTCTCTCAATACACTGGTCAAGTAGGTGGAAAAAAAGAAAGAAATAGGTACATTCTTTTTGAGTCTTTGTAAGGTAGGCTTAAAAACTTGCAGAGATTATCTTACTTTTGTGATAGAAAGCATATTCGTACCACATCATGGGGCCGAGAATAAATTTTTTGAAAAGAGTAAAATTAAGCAATGAAATGAGAGGAATAAAGCCAGCGTTCTGACAATTGAAGTAGCGTCTTTTGGAACTATTTGGTGATGTGTTGGGGCACGTTAAAAATCTCACGGCAGTTGGAAATCGTAAAGAGTAGGCCAAAAGGCCTTTACCCTGGCAAAATTTAAAAATTAGAAACCTACCCATTACAAAAATATTTATAGAATGTGTGATTTCTATATACACACACAGGGATTCTCGCCAGTGCTACGGAGCTTGTGCACTGTGCTGAGATCGTAGCACTGATGGAGTTGTCCGTGTGCAATGAAGATAGTCCTTAAAACCAAACCTAAGGTAAGTAGCCTCAACAAAAAAAGGAAGCAGACGAGGACATCACCATCAGGATAAATAGAACCAGACTTGCCATCATCTATCTCCACCCAGAATGGACCGTCGTAGCGGCTCTTCCCCAGGAAAATTAATTTAGGCTGTTCAACACAAAAGTAAAATCCGTTCTACTCTATGAAACAAAGCTTATCACGTCGATACTCTTAGAGATTTACCAACGGATACCTCCGCCGCTTTCTCCATATCAAATGATCTGATGTAATTAAAAAAACAAACAAATTAACAAACGCTCTTGCACATTCAGCAGTTGATCAAATTAGCAGAGAACAATGCTGAAAAGACAGAGAAGGAAAGAAGTTTAAGTCTACTAACTGCATTCACTGATCTCAGAAAGTCAGCAAAAGCTAAAGACGATGATGAAAAGGAGTGGGAAAAAGAAATTGAGCAAAAGATGTCGGGTCATTAATGTATCTGAAAGCATTTTATTTATTTATTTCAGATCAATATTTGATCTCTGTATATTTGTGAAGTATGGACGAAATATACTTGACTGACATGCCACACTTCGGAACTATATGGAACGGCAGATATAGGATTATAATAAACGCATGTATGTACATATTTAACACATTTCTGCTGATAAAGTTTCTGATGTGCATTTTTATTAGAGTCACAGTAGTCAATAGGTTTATACAAATGCCTTATAATGTAGTACATTTTCAGACCCGACCCTGGCACTGTGTTCCATTGAGTCAAGACGACACTTTCAGACAAGACAGGACCTAAGAAAAACAGAATTCCAATAAAAGGGACCGAACCCAGTATTGAGGATCTTCTGAAATTAACCAGAAAGAAAACGACTTTATAATACTGAAAAACACTAAGTCCTCGGAACCTATACACAGGGTGATAGTGGGATTAAAAATAATATTATGCCCTGACTACCTGTAAGACGGCCTCATAACCAGTGGCCCTACATCATTCGGAAGCCTTCGTGTGTCAGACATCTGTAAATTATAACCTGATACTGGGTGAGTTGTACATCTTATCATTTTATATTTTGCATTTGTCATATGTAACTCGCTGGTGGTTGTACAGGTTCATACGAGGCTGGCAACTGTCGTGAAAAAATTCTAAATACCCATATATAAATTAGAACATAAATGTAACGCCGAACGAAATAATACAAAAGAAAGAAGAAAGGTGAAAGACCAGTGCTTTCCCAATAACGTTTCCGTTTTGGAACGCCATAATAACTGAACAAGAGACCCCCCTTTTTCTATTTCGTCTGCATAAACACTACGCAAAAGCTACAGCATCATACACGCGTTTCCAAAAATAAAACTGGTACTGTGTTTCTTAAAAAATCTTGATACGCAAGCTGCTTAATGACCTAGATATAATACTAGCATTAATGAAATTATATACACTACGTTAACCTAAAAAGACAGACGGGCTTAGAAGAGAGAGAGAGAGAGAGAGAGAGAGAGAGAGAGAGAGAGAGAGAGAGAGAGAGATGCACGGAGGAACGCATGCAATTGTCCCACGTCATCTCGCGATTAACAAGTGAATGCCAATCCCACGCGAAAGCCATGCAGGCCTGATTTTTTCAAATAAACAGTAATAAAAAACACTACCTATACGAGGGTTAGGTTTTGAAAACATCTTTCTTCTTCGATCCTTAACCACCGACCGTCAAAGCAGTCAGTGGCCATCACGCCTAGTGGCGTCTTGTAGGGCAACCACAAATTGATTCCACTTTGCACGGTCGGTGGCCATCCTTCGTACAGTGCCCCAACTCTAGTTCATTCTTTGCATCTCAGCCTCCACAGTCCTCCGCCAAGTTGTTTTTGGTCGGCCTCTCTTTCGCTTTCCTTCAGGGGTCCAAAGCATAGCTGTTCTTGTGATGGCATCGGGGTCTCTTCTGAGGACATGACCAACCCAGCTCCAGCGTCTGCCAGCTATGATGGTGTGCATGTCCTCTTGCTTGCTACGAGTAAGCAGATCTTGGTTGGTGATGGTATTTGGCCAAAAGATGCGGTGAATTTTTCTTAGGCATGTTGTGTGAAAAGAGGACAATTTTGACATTTCATTCTCTGTGATCATACAGAGGTGTTAACGGACCGTCCGGGGCACACAAACTTATTGGAATATGATATGAAACTGATAGACCCCACACCTGTATGTATGAAGGCATATTCGATTCCTTTTGCTAAGGAGAAAGCTTTGAAGGAAGAGATAGACTATTTGTTAAAGGAAGGAATTATTTCACACAGTGAATCTTCGTATAGTTCCAGTGTGGTGCTCTTAAGAAAACCCTCTGGAGAATATAGACTCTGTATAGATTACAGGAGACTGAATGCTATCACAGAAGGTCAGGTGGATCCATTGCCGGATACAAATCAGCTGTTTGCCAGGCTGAATAAAGCTAAATATTTCTCAAAGGTGGATCTGAGCAAAGGCTACTATCAGATTCCAGTAAAGCCTGAGGTTAGACCTTATCTAGCTTTTAGTACCTCAGAGGGACATTATGAATTTAATAGATTGCCATTTGGATTGAAAAATGCGCCTAGTATCTTCTCTAGAATGATGAGAAAATTGTTGGATCCATTACACAACTAAGATATCACCATATAGATCAACTCCTCATAACGTACAATTTGAGGAACATCTAATATTCTCGGGACATGTCGTTGAGCAGACTCAGAGAAGAGAAATGGTGAATATTGATTGCTAAGCAGCATTAAGACAAGCAGTAGCACTTGCAGCTGTTCAGTAACATATCTGAAATGGATTCCTGGATTGCAGAGGTCTGAAGCAACCTTCGTCAGTAGTGCTTACTTTGAATTGACCCACCTGCATTAATCCATGAAAAAAATAAAATCAGCGAAATGTTGATGCGGATTTTCAAGCCGCCATCCGTGTGATGAGAATCACAGTGATCACAAGGAATAATATTAAATTTCTCTATGTGTATATAGAATTAGAGACTGACATATGATGTCTGTTTTAAGTGGGGAGAATTTGTCGTGAAAAAATTCTAAATACCCATATATAAATTAGAACATAAATGTAACGCCGAACGAAATAATACAAAAGAAAGAAGCATGGTGAAAGACCAGTGCTTTCCCAATAGCGTTTCCGTTTTGGAACGCCATAATAACTGAACAAGAGACCCTCCTTTTTCTATTTCGTCTGCATAAACACTACGCAAAAGCCTACAGCATCATACACGCGTTTCTAAAAATAAAACTGGTACTGTGTTTCTTAGAAAATCTTGATACGCAAGCTGCTTAATGACCTAGATATAATATTAGCATTAATGAAATTATATACACTACGTTAACCTAAAAAGACAGACGGGCTTAGAAGAGAGAGAGAGAGAGAGAGATGCACGGAGGAACGCATGCAATTGTCCCACGTCGTCTCGCGATTAACAAGTGAATGCCAATCCCACGCGAAAGCCATGCAGGCCTGATTTTTTCAAATAAACAGTAATAAAAAACACTACCTATACGAGGGTTAGGTTTTGAAAACATGTTTAATGCTTATTAGGAAACATGACACAATACTGTTTTACGTCTGAAATCCTGACTATATACTGACAGAACAGTCGAAAAGGCAGGACAGGTGGCGGTTTGAAAAATAAAAAACAAATACACGACTATCCTAGAATAATACATATTTTGAACGGAGTCACTTCGCCCCCTTAAACTTAGATATTCTTGTGCCTTAGGATTTGCTGACAAAGAATATGTTATGTGTTACGCAAATAATCTAGTAATTAATAAATTATAGCCAAAATACTATAGTACACAAAGGGCTGATCACCCGTTTGCCAGTCACTTCGATTACGGAAACAACAGCAAATGGGTTGATTTGCCGTTGCCCTAAAGACGCCACTAGGCGTGATGGGAAACAATGGCAAAGAAAACCTATCTGCTGTTGCCCTAAGACGCCACTAGGCGTAATGGCCACTGACTGCTTTGACGGTCTGTGGCTAAGGACAGAAGAAGAAGAAGAAGAAAATACTATAGTGAGGTTGTCTGACAGCACAAGATCATATTTGCTCATAATGGCTGTTTGAACAACACTGCTTTAGGGTAAATGCGGCCAACAAGTTAGATACGATTTGATTGGCCGTAGTCATATGTAAGGCGAAACCTGATTAGTCGGACTGCAAATACTAGTTGGTTGTTAATGGTTACGGTAGGATGGGTAAAGTTTGTTCAAAGGCTCTTGTAAACATGGTCTCATTGGTTAGAGCGTTCGATATAGTCAAATAGAAGCGTCAGTTCAGGGCCAGTTTTGAAAATAAACTTTATGAGAAGCCAGTGCGTTGAGAGCAAGCTAATATTTTTCTAAATAAAAGCCTGGACAGAGGCAGATCAAAATTGTGCCAGAATTCATTGCCAGTCAACGTTACTTGTTTAATATTTCCATGAATTGTGGTAAGCTAGACTTATTTCCTATGTATATATATATATATATATATATATATATATATATATATATCTATATATATATATATATATATATATATATATATATATATATATATATATATATATATATATATATATATATATATATATATCTATATATATCTATATATATATATATATATATATATATATATATATATATATTATATGAAAATTGAATATGACATGATAAATTTTGTCTGTATGTGTGTGATTCAGTAGCAAACAGAAGGCAAAGCTTAGATATTGCTCCACCATGTAAAAGCTTGTCAGAGAGGAGTATAACTGCATAAGCATACATGGGATTGCCAAATAGTAACATGACACCTATCCTATTGTATAGAAGGAATTAACGCTGGAATTGCAGAGGTGTTGTAACCATTAGGGAGAGGAATACTGGTGTATATTGTCACATGAGAAGCTAACAGTTGGCCTACAGCGCTGAACTCTGTGTTTGTAATGTCCTGTACTCCAGTGTGGAAATATATTATAAATTAGTTCTGAAGAAGGAGGTACAACCTCTTATTTCAGGGACCGTGGTACTGAAGTATTAGAGCAGCACCTGGTCTGAGTTTGGCTGGATCCAGAGAGCTGGCAGCAGACTCCTTGTCTAAGATATCGACCAGTGGTGTATTGCAAGATAACTGAGAAGCAAGCGAGCAGAGGAGACAGTTTCCTACCGCCTACACATAAGTTAAGAATTCGTCAGCCAGAGCAGCTCACCCTTGTATAATCCACCTTAAAATTGACTGTAATACTAAGTCAAGAGGGACAGTTATTGTTTACAAATAAAAGGAACTGTGATCCCTTCAAGATTATTTCCACCATTAACAAACACATGAAGTCGTGATGACAAACAACAACATAGCTTCAAAAGCCAGTATTACCTCATAAATATATCACAACCCTACACACATATTGTAATAATATTATATGTCAGGACAAAGATCCTTTGTATAAATTGTGTACATACACATTGTGTTTACATTTGATTGTGATTCCTGATTCACTCTTTAGTTGGATCAGGATATCTATTCTTGAAAGAAATTAATACATAATTTAAACTTTAACTCTTGACTTACTTAAGCTAGTCTTCTAGAGTGGTATATGTATGTGCTTGTCATAGTGTTGTAAAGTGTTGTGGAACTTAATAAAAGTGTTTATCTGTTTGATGGTTGTTGTGAACTTACACTTCATCATTATCATAACCCTAGACATTCAACGTAGTCATCACAATATTCCAGAATAAGTCTGATTGAGGTCTAAATGTGGTAGCAAAGTAAGGTCATCTGTAACACACCATACTTATTAGATACAGATACCTTCACAGCTGATCTCAATCAGTACACTAAGCCCCTATAAATATTTATATAATCCCAACTTACCACAGGAACCTCAGCATAAGAAAATGATATACTCATGTACCCCCACAGCAAGCGCTGGTGACGGCTTCATGCAGGTTTTCTCACAGGGAATCAAAAGCAGAGGTAGCCACAGGCTGCCAGTGGAGCAGGAAGTGAAGGATGATGACCTCATGGCCTGAGAAAAAAAGGACCGAGGACTAGAATGGAACAAGGTCAGGAGGAATACACCCGACAGGATAGTATGGTGCTCTCTCTTTCAAACCTTTACACCTCACGGTAGAAGAGCGACAACAAAGTAAGTAAAAGAAAAGGGTTGGTGGAAGTGACAGCGGAAAGGCGCCTGACGAGTGTCAGGAAGCCAATACTTAGCAGAGGCATTTATTTCTTCTAAAGCTTGTGGTACAAGTTGGAGATACCAGTTTGTAGTGCAAGTTGGAGATAACAGTGTGTGGTACCATCCTGATGCGAGTCTGTGGATCAAGAGTTTGTGATCGACGCTAGATGCTTGCCTTTGACGGGTTGTGAAAATCCTTGCCTTGACGTTCAGAGCGGCTACCCCTGCAACTACGCCTGTGACATGCCGTCACCACAGAAGTCGAAAATTGACAGAGCAGTCAGCAAACCAGTTTCAACATCTGGCCACTTAAGTTATTTTAACCAGGTCATAGCAAAAATAATTCTCACCACTTCATCAAACCACCTTAATCATTTTCTGTGAAGAAAAACTTCACATTTTTCAATTCACCATCTTTACTTATTTATTTACTCGTGTTAAACAATGATTGATTATTAAATTTGTTATATGTACGAGATTTAGAAGTTAATAGTTGATTTAATCATTACAGAGAGAAGTGCACACGTATGAATCAGTGATCTTAAATATATAATACAAGAGAGCTACTTAAGTAATATTTTGAATAATTTAGTTGGGGGTTCAGGAACGAACTAATATATTTTATTTTCATAGAAGGGACGGACAGATACAAAGTTCACGACATCTTTGATAAATTCAGCGTTGTACTTGATTTCTGAAAAATCCTATGAAGACTCCCCAAAATAGAAGCGCCATCCTTCTATTTACAACTCTGTCAAGTTAGATACCTTTAAAGACCCTCATTGTATACTCTAAATTATGGCCATTGTTGAATCATCACTGCAGAGCAGGGGAGACAATCCCGTGACACAGGGATTGTTTAATCATTTGACGAACTAAGCCGTCTTCTAGGGTGGCAAAATCGATCGAGTGAACTAAAATATTGGTTCCATGAAATGAAGTAATCCAGAGATAAAAGCTAGTTTATTTCCAATGCTCGTTTTATGCTCTTTTTTTAGCACTTTGTTTTACATGATGAGGTTGGAAGCCTTATGCACAACCTCATATTAGTCGCCTCTTACGACATGCTTTAAAGGAGCAGTAGATCTATTCTTTCTTTGTTTCTTCATTCCCACCGAGACTACATGTGTCAAGTTTATCTCGACTTGTATTCAACTCGTGTTGTCATGCTTCTGTTAATGTCTAGATTCAGTCATTCTTTGCTCTCGTCATGTTTTTTTTTAAATTTTCTTTTTTGAATGTGTTTTATGAATAAGGCAGAAATACTTATGCACAGTGGTAAAATGGACTCTTTACTGAAGGAAACATAACACGATGTACTTTGTGGCATGATCCAGTAAGGACAAGTGTTCACGAGATTCGAGGACGTATGATAAGATAGGACTTGTCGACACTGTATTCGTTGGCCGTAATGCTGTCACCGATAAGGGAGGTCACGATTTGCTGCGAACCTTCAGACTAGGTCAACATATTGAGAACAATGGTCCAATAAAAACGACAGTAAGAATGTTCATAAGACTTCCGGTATTATGAAGTATGATTTATTTTATTTGAAATGCAGCAAAACGCTATCAGAAGTGATAAACAATATCAACAGATAATGATGATGATGATGATGACTTTCAGGATCAGTCTTTTTATAAATATCCCTTTCCCTCAAACCAAGATTCCTCTTTCGTTAGTTTATTGATTAAGATTCTTCTTCGTCTTCGATCCTTAACCACCGACCGTCAAAGCAGTCAGTGGCCATCACGCTTAGTGGCGTCTTGTAGGTGTGGTGAAGTGGGATGTTATAAATACTTATAGGGAACTTAATGTACTGACTGAGATCAGCTGTGAAGGTATCTATATCTATTAAGAGTAGTGTATTATAGATAACCTTACTTGCTACCACATATCTATATATCTCAGTCAGAATTATTCTGGAATAGTGTGATGCTACGTTATGTGTCTAGGGTATGAGTATGGTGAAGTGTAAGTCACAACAACAGACAGATAAACAATTTAATTTAATCCACTACTCTTGACAACACTGTGACACTCACATACATATAACACTCTACAAAGATATCTTAAAAGAGTCACTGATAAACTTTCAAATAACAATATGTATTCATTACTGGCATGAATGAATATGTGTCCTGATTCAACTACAAGGGAACCAGGAATCACAATCAATTTAAATTACAAGTTATGTACAGAATGTATTTAATATGAATATTGTAGTGACATATATTATTACAAATGTTCTATGTGTGTCAGTTGTGTAGTAGTAAAATGAGGTAATACTGGTTTTATTTTGTTCAAGCTCTGTTGGTATTTGTCATCATGACTTCAATAGTTTGTCTTTAGGGACCAGTATTGGAGATGTTCACAGTTCCTGATTTTAAGACAAGTAAATTCCCCTCTTAATGTTAATTTTAAAAAGTCAGTTCAAGATGAGGGGACATAATGTTGAGCTCAGCTGGCCAATTCGCTTATCTGGCGTGATGGCGGCAGGAAAGGACTCCTCTGCTCGAATTCTCCTCTGGGTTCAGGAGACACCTCACTGATAGCTAAAAAGACCAAGGAGTATGCTGTCCGACTCAGGATTCAGCAAAGCTCTGACTAGGTGCTGCTCAGTACCATCAAGACCACTGTCCCACAATTCATACGAATAACACAGATACGTTGATTAGCAATGAATTCTGGCACAAACTGGCACAAATTTCCATCTGCCTATGTTCCAGGCTTTTATTGAGCAAAATATATGCTGGCTTCAACGCACTGATGCTTTATCAAGCTATTTTAAACAAGTGGTTTCGAACTAACGCTCCCAAGTGTGTATATCAGCGAGTCTGACCAATGAGCCCCGTTTCGACAAGTGTTTGAAAAAATGTTACCTTTCCCCGTTTCCCCTAACAACCAAGATAGTATTTATAGCCCGACCAATCGTGGTTAGGCTTTCATTTGTTGCGCTCCAATCAATTTGGAGTTTACATGGTAGGCTATTTCTGTAACGTAAATTTTTTTTCAAACACGAAAAAAAAAAAATCTTATGAGCAGAAATGATTTTATGCTGTCAGGCACCCCCAATATTTTATTTTGGGTATAATTTATTAATTCCTGGACTATTTGCGTAACGTTTTACATATTATTTGTCAGCAAGCCCTAAGGAACCCAAAAATACAAATTTAAAGGAGCTACGTGGCTGCGTTCAAAATATGCAATTTCTTTTACCTCCTGTTTCGAAGATGTTCTGTCTGGGTACTGTTATGTTCTCAACCGTAAACCCATCTAATGTTATCTTTTCTAATAAGAGTTTTTTTATGATTTATAAACCTAACTCTGGGAAAGGGTAGTGTATTTTATCACTGTCCGTCTGAAAAAGTTAGTGCTTGTAGACTTACACGCGTGATAGTAGTAATTGTGTATCGCGCGACGCGTGTTTAATGTTCGGCTTTCTGCCTCTCCCTTCTCGCTATCCTTTTGTCCATCTGTTCGTTCGTTTTGGTAACGTAATGTAGAAAAAGACATGAATGGAATTTAAAATTTAGGTCATTACGCAGTCTGCCTCTTAATGTTTTTCCAAGAAATACAGCACACGTTTCATTGAAGAAAGCGGGTATAATACAGTAAGCTTTTACTATCAACGTGAAAGCGTTACAATTTGCAGACGAAGCAGAAAACAAGGGGGATTTCGAGTACATTCCTTGTGACAGCACTGTCATTTTACCATTGCTCTTCTCTTTATTAATTTTATTTGTTAGGCTTCATATTTACCTAATAATTTATATATGTGGATTAGAATATTTCATGACACCTCCCCTCTTAAAACAGACATTATATGTCAGTCCTTTATTCTATATACACATATAGAAATTTATTATTATTTCTGGGGTTTACGGTGATTCTCATCACACGGATGGCGGCTTAAAAAATCCGCTCCCAGATTGGTTTTTCCAGATATATATTCAATGCTAAAATTGTATGGAGCCAGAAGCAAAGACCATCGGAGTAACCTAGAGTTCTCATGCTTAGCCTGTGCTAAAAACGATAAAGGTTTGTGGTCAGTTTGCAACTTAAATGCCTTCCCATATAGATAAATATTGAATTTCTTTATTGCCCATATTACTGCAAGACATTCTTTTTCGCTAGTTGAGTAGTTGATTTCAGCTTTATTCAACTTTCTGCTAGCATATGCCACTGGGCTTAATTCCCCATCCAATGCATCTGATTTCTGTAGTAAAGTTGCACCTAACCCAATATTACTTGCATCCGTCCTTACTATGAATTCTTGACTTAAGTCAGGTAATTTCAAAATGGGTTTACTTGTGAGCTTTTCCTTCAATTCTTGGTAAGTCATTTCACATTGTGGTGTCCATGTAATGCGATCTGGAAGTCCTTTACGTGTCAATTCCGTTAAAGGTGCACATATGGAATTAAAGTTTTTGATATACTTCTGGTAGAAACCACATAATGAGACAAAGGATCTCACGTCCTTCTTGGTTTGTGGTCTCGGGGCTTTCTGTAGTTTCTCTAAGTTCTTTGGGTCAGGGGTCATGTTTCCCTGATAAACTGTGTGTCCCAAAAATTCCAATTCTTTACATCCAACGCAACATTTGGTTGGTCGGGCTGTTAAATTTGCCTCCCTAAGTCGATCAAACAGCATGTTCAGAGAGTCAATGTGTTCCTCAAATGTTTCTGTTGCTATAAGGATATCATCCATAAAATTTGTTATACAGGGATTATTCAGAGGATCCAATAATTTTCTCATCATTCTAGAGAAGACACTAGGCGCATTCTTCAATCCAAATGGCAATCTATTAAACTCATAGTGTTCTTCTGAGGTACTAAAAGCTAGGTATGGTCTAACCTCAGGCTTTACTGGAATCTGATAGTATCCTTTACTCAGATCCACTTTTGAGAAATATTTAGCTTTATTTAGCCTGGCAAACAGCTGATTTGTATCCGGCAATGGATCCACCTGTCCTTCTGTAATAGCATTCAGTCTCCTGTAATCTATACAGAGTCTATGTTCTCCAGAGGGCTTCCTTAAGAGTACAACACCGGAACTATACGAAGACTCACTGTGCGAAATAATTCCTTCCTTCAACAGATAGTCTATCTCTTCCTTCAAAGCTTTTTCCTTAGCAAACGGAATCGAATATGGTTTCATACAGACAGGTGTGGAGTCTATGAGTTTCATATCATATTCCAATAGGTTTGTATGCCCTGGTCGGTCTGTTAACACCTCTGCATGATTATTTAGAACCTGTTGCACTCTCTCTTTCTGAGTTTTCGTTAAATGTGTACTGATTTTCACCTGTGCTGCTGTCTCACAGGGGTGTAATGGATATTCAAATGATGAAAGTGGTTCCTTTTTCATCTCCATGGCGATGGACAAGGTCAACAAGTGTGTCTCTTCCTGATGTTCTCTTTCCAAATATTTCTTCAGGAGATTCACATGATAGATTTTTTCTTTCCCCTTCTTATCTATCTTATAATTTGTTCTAGACACCTTCTCTAGAACTGTATATGGACCCTGCCATCCAATTTGTAACTTATTCTGACTCCCAGGCAAAAGAAGCAGTACTTTCTCTCCCACAGCCAAATTTCTGTCTTTCGCCTTCCTGTTATAATAGGCAGCATGTTTCTTCCTGGCTTGTTTCAAATTTTCATTGGCAAGTTTCCAGCCAGTTTTTAACCGAGTGGTCAGCTCATTCACATATTGGTATGAAGATGTAATGTTTTCCTCTGCCTTTTCATCAGTCCACGTTCTTAACCAAGCTACATATGGACCTTTAATTGTGTGGACCTATTTGTCCATGCACCGGTATGGTCTCTTCCACTCGAAGCTTTATAGTGATGATTTTTCCTCCCAGAATTATCATTCACAAAACGACCGCTACCAATTTTTCTTTTCCTGGGGTTTCCTCCCCACTTAAAATTCTTGATGAGAGATTTCCTCCCTACATCCTCTTCCTCCAGTTTGTTTAAGTCCGATTGAGGGATTTTCGGCTTATCCTGGGGTAAGACATCTCTTTGCACTCTCCGCATAGTGGCCATTGTAAAACAGTTAAGTGAAGCTTGTCCGTGAAAAGGGGCTTCCCATTCCATTTGGTCCACTTTATCAAATTTATTTTTCCTTTTATTGTTAGGCCTGATTTTGCCCCATGGCGTGTCCAGGTCCTGATCCATGTTCCCACTTGTGGGTGTTCCCTCATGTGCTATGCTACACCTTTCTACAAAATTCTCAATGTCCCATCTTGCTTTGGGCCAATAATAATTGTGAGCCACCTTTTGAATGATGGTACCTATCTTCTCATGGTCCCCATCTGGTTTCACATGTAGGCTCCTTATTAATTCTGTCCTGTATCTTTTTGGAAGAACCAGCTGTCCGTGACCATGGGATCTAGTTCCGGCCTTCCTATACATCAACTTGTTTTTCATGTAAAAATCTCCCTTGCCTGGAGTTGTATGACAAGTTGACAATTTTCTGTAACAAGGCTTGAGTGTTTTATCCCCAGCCTGTGCCTTCCTCATCTCTTCTGGAGTGGTATCTAACATAATATCCTCCTCCTGTCTTGAGGTCGACCTGACCTGAAGGGTTGCCATATACACAGGTTTCCTTCTGCAACGGTCAGTGTCATGATTGTCCATCTGACAATTCTTACACCACCTTTTTCCTTGGTTGAAAGATTTTCTTTCATCATATTTCCTTTCATCGAATTGTGGGAATTTATTTTTATTGTCATACCGTGGCCTATCAAATTGGTGCTTACCTTTATTTTGATCCCTAGGATCAAATTTATTAAAGTTCTGTGGTGCCCTAAAGTTATCCACCTGTTTCTTTTTATTACCTGTTACCTCTGCTTGAGCTGCTTGATACCTTTCAGCAACATTTAGCAACTCATCCAGCCTCTCTGCACCTTGTTCCATGAGAAACTTTCTCAGGTCTGGAGCCATGGACTCTCTTAATTGCTCTATAAGGACCATTTCCTTAAGATCTTGGGTTTTCCCCAGAGAAGTCCATTTCTCCAAGTATGTCTCGATTCGTGCAGAGAACTGGTGATAGGTTTCACCTGACAGTAGTTTAGCATTCCTAAATTTTTTCCTGTAAAACTCTGCATTCTTTTCATACCTTAACAAAAGAGCCTGCTTTAGCATGTCATAATTTTCCTGATCACCTCTGCTCATTTTTGCAAAAACTTCATAAGCTGCCCCACGAAGTCCCTGAGATAACTTTAAGCTCCACCTTTCTCTCTCTAACCGATACGTGGTAGCTAATAGTTCGTACCTATTTATATAGCTCTCAATATCATCGTCTTTCTCAACAAAATGATCTAAATGAAAGTTCATAGCTGAGGTTGAGGCTCCCTGAGTAACCGTAGCATCAGAGGCAAAGGGACTGGCACCATTTTCAGGAGCATGGCCTTGAAACTCAAACTCCCTTAGTCGTAACTCATGTTCCCTTTGTAATCTCTTCTCCTCCTTTTCTGCTTCCCTTTCTGCAGCTAATCTCTTCTCTTCCCTTTCTGCAGCTAATTTCTTCTCTTCCCTTTCTGCAGCTAATTTCTTCTCTTCCCTTTCTGCAGCTTGTCTTCTTTCCTCGGCTTCCAATGCTTTAGCCTCTTTGTCAGCCTCAATCTGCAACCTCTTAATTTCCTTGTCAGCCTCTAACTTTCTTTCGGCTTCAAACCTTCTTTCTTCGCGTTCAATAAATTTGTCACATTCCGTCGTGACATAGGCAACCATAACTTGCCCATCTAATCCTAACTCTTTTGCAGTCTGAACAGCGGCAGATCGAAATTTGGCCAGGTCCGCCATTGTCTATCAGGTAAATTTTTATAATGTCTACCCAACAATTCAATTTCCAACTATATATCTAATGGACAACACAGGCACCGTGAGCTCAACCTTATTTAATTCCACCCAAGGATACCTTTTAATTCTTATATTCCCTGAAGTGAATTACCCCCAATATTTTTAATAGTTAAAGATTCAAAATCCCAAGAGCGAGACCCCAATATATGTGGTGAAGTGGGATGTTATAAATACTTATAGGGAACTTAATGTACTGACTGAGATCAGCTGTGAAGGTATCTATATCTATTAAGAGTAGTGTATTATAGATAACCTTACTTGCTACCACATATCTATATATCTCAGTCAGAATTATTCTGGAATAGTGTGATGCTACGTTATGTGTCTAGGGTATGAGTATGGTGAAGTGTAAGTCACAACAACAGACAGATAAACAATTTAATTTAATCCACTACTCTTGACAACACTGTGACACTCACATACATATAACACTCTACAAAGATATCTTAAAAGAGTCACTGATAAACTTTCAAATAACAATATGTATTCATTACTGGCATGAATGAATATGTGTCCTGATTCAACTACAAGGGAACCAGGAATCACAATCAATTTAAATTACAAGTTATGTACAGAATGTATTTAATATGAATATTGTAGTGACATATATTATTACAAATGTTCTATGTGTGTCAGTTGTGTAGTAGTAAAATGAGGTAATACTGGTTTTATTTTGTTCAAGCTCTGTTGGTATTTGTCATCATGACTTCAATAGTTTGTCTTTAGGGACCAGTATTGGAGATGTTCACAGTTCCTGATTTTAAGACAAGTAAATTCCCCTCTTAATGTTAATTTTAAAAAGTCAGTTCAAGATGAGGGGACATAATGTTGAGCTCAGCTGGCCAATTCGCTTATCTGGCGTGATGGCGGCAGGAAAGGACTCCTCTGCTCGAATTCTCCTCTGGGTTCAGGAGACACCTCACTGATAGCTAAAAAGACCAAGGAGTATGCTGTCCGACTCAGGATTCAGCAAAGCTCTGACTAGGTGCTGCTCAGTACCATCAAGACCACTGTCCCACAATTCATACGAATAACACAGATACGTTGATTAGCAATGAATTCTGGCACAAATTTCCATCTGCCTATGTTCCAGGCTTTTATTGAGCAAAATATATGCTGGCTTCAACGCACTGATGCTTTATCAAGCTATTTTAAACAAGTGGTTTCGAACTAACGCTCCCAAGTGTGTATATCAGCGAGACTGACCAATGAGCCCCGTTTCGACAAGTGTTTGAAAAAATGTTACCTTTCCCCGTTTCCCCTAACAACCAAGATAGTATTTATAGCCCGACCAATCGTGGTTAGGCTTTCATTTGTTGCGCTCCAATCAATTTGGAGTTTACATGGTAGGCTATTTCTGTAACGTAAATTTTTTTCAAACACGTTAAAAAAAAAATCTTATGAGCAGAAATGATTTTATGCTGTCAGGCACCCCCAATATTTTATTTTGGGTATAATTTATTAATTCCTGGACTATTTGCGTAACGTTTTACATATTATTTGTCAGCAAGCCATAAGGAACCCAAAAATACAAATTTAAAGGAGCTACGTGGCTGCGTTCAAAATATGCAATTTCTTTTACCTCCTGTTTCGAAGATGTTCTGTCTGGGTACTGTTATGTTCTCAACCGTAAACCCATCTAATGTTATCTTTTCTAATAAGAGTTTTTTATGATTTATAAACCTAACTCTGGGAAAGGGTAGTGTATTTTATCACTGTCCGTCTGAAAAAGTTAGTGCTTGTAGACTTACACGCGTGATAGTAGTAATTGTGTATCGCGCGACGCGTGTTTAATGTTCGGCTTTCTGCCTCTCCCTTCTCGCTATCCTTTTGTCCATCTGTTCGTTCGTTTTGGTAACGTAATGTAGAAAAAGACATGAATGGAATTTAAAATTTAGGTCATTACGCAGTCTGCCTCTTAATGTTTTTCCAAGAAATACAGCACACGTTTCATTGAAGAAGCGGGTATAATACAGTAAGCTTTTACTATCAACGTGAAAGCGTTACAATTTGCAGACGAAGCAGAAAACAAGGGGGATTTCGAGTACATTCCTTGTGACAGCACTGTCATTTTACCATTGCTCTTCTCTTTATTAATTTTATTTGTTAGGCTTCATATTTACCTAATAATTTATATATGTGGATTAGAATATTTCATGACAGTAGGGCAACAACAAATTGATTCCACTTTGCACGGTCGGTGGCCATCCTTCGTACAGTGCCCCAACTCTGGTTCATTCTTTGCATCTTAGCCTCCACAGTCCTCCGCCAAGTTGTTTTTTGGTCGGCCTCTCTTTCGCTTTCCTTCAGGGGTCCAAAGCATAGCTGTTCTTGTGATGGCATCGGGGTCTCTTCTGAGGACATGACCTACCCAGCTCCAGCGTCTGCCAGCTATGATGGTGTGCATGTCCTCTTGCTTGCTACGAGTAAGCAGATCTTGGTTGGTGATGGTATTCGGCCAAAAGATGCAGTGAATTTTTCTTAGGCATGTTGTGTGAAAAGAGGACAATTTTGACATTTCCTTCTCTGTGACTCTCCAGCATTCCGCACCATAGAGAAGCACATAAAGCACGCAACTCTGGTATAATCTTAATTTTGTGCTTGTGCTGTATTGGGAGGACTTCCAGATGTTATTTAGGCTAAAGAAGGCTGTTCTTGCCTTATTCATTCTGATGTTGATGTCTTTGCCTGCCCCACCGTCTGGTGTTACTATGCTTCCTAGGTATGTGAAGGTATCTGTCTGTACCAATTGCTGATTCCTTACTGATATGGGCTCAGGGTTGCTCACATTGAGCGTCATGACCTCAGACTTCTTTAAATTGATGTTCAAGCCCACCTGCTGGCTAAATTTATTAAGTCTATCCGTTTTTTCCTGGATGTGTTGATGTGAATGTGCCAGCAGTGCAATGTCATCTGCATATTCCAGATCTTCCAATGTAGAAAATGTAGTCCATCTTATTCCTCTTGGACTGCCCTCTGTTGTCTGGCGCATCACCCAGTCTATGACTGTTAAAAAAATAGTGGTTGATAAGGGGCATCCCTGTCGTACTCCCGTCTTCACCTCGAAGGTTAGGTTGCTCTGCCCAACACTACACGTAAAGTTGGCATAGAGGCTTTTTATGATTGTCACTATACAGCTTGGAATTCCATAAGCCCTCAGTATTTTCCATAAACTGTCCCTATGTATGCTGTCAAAAGCCTTTTCAAAATCAACAAAATTTATGTAAAGCTGTCTTTGCCATTCTGAGCACTGCTCTATAATGTTCCTGAGAGTGAATATATGGTCTACACATCTTCTGTTCTTTCTAAATCCTGCTTGTTCTTTCCTCAGTTTGTAGTCTACTGCTTTTGAAATTTGATTAAGATTGATGGTGTGTTATCATTCGATCGGTTTGTACTGAGAATTGTACACTGATACATAAAATATAATCAGTGTCCTGTTTGGTTTTTGAACAAAAGAACTGCACTAGACGACCTACAGAACCACTTACACTGAGCTACCCTCTCTTCAAAACTATAGCGTTTACGTCAGCTGTAGCTGCAAAATGCAATTCGATTCAACGAGCCACGCCCCTAAAACAAAGAAAAGACAAAATAATAAATAAATAAAAGCCACCTCAGCACGTTTTTCTACTATCTCAGTCGTTTCCGTATTATTGTAGCCGCCATATTCTTGTAATGTGAATAATTACGTACACATTTTCTTGTAATGTTAATAATTACGTACACATTTTCTTGGGCCCCGCGTAGTCCCCGGGGGTCTCCGAAGATACAAAGGAAGAATAGGACTACTGCCCCCTCAGGCATGTCGTACAAGGCAGCTAAAATATGGTTGTGGGTGGAGTTGGTAACCTCATCATGTAAAAGAAACTGTCACAGAAACCACCTCTGCAAGAGCACGTGACTGCTTGGTGCAGGCTTCCGGTAAGGGTACCAGCTGTAGAGGTGGCTCCATGCTTCGCAAAGAGCACAATAGAAAATACTTACTTGGTCGTTCCTCTTCAACCCTGGGGTGTAGTGGTTTGCTAGAGAGAGCGCCATGTATTATATCGGCTGTCTTCCTCCTGGCCTGATTCTAGTCTAATCCTCGGTCCTTCAGAGATTGTCTAATGTTGTCATATCTGTCTTTTCTTGCAATCAGGAACACAGGAAAATGATTATATCAACAAATGCCCAGTAGATACATTTAAAAGAATGTAGATAGATAGATAGATAGATAGATAGATAGATAGAGAGAGAGAGAGAGAGAGAGAGAGAGAGAGAGAGAGAGAGAGAGAGAGAGAGAGAGAGAGAGAGAGAGAGAGAGAGAGAGAGAAAAAACAATATAGTATCATGGAAGAGGATACATTACAAATACCATAGAATTAAACAATGCCACAACAAACGGCAGATAAATTACTGCGTGGAAGAACCAACAAACAAGAAAAAACAACAAATGAATATGCCATATAGAATGATGAGCACTATATACCCTTATTATAACCCATTTGGGGTTGAACCGGGTCTCCCGTGCAGACGACAAACATCGGTTTTCAAGTGCATGGTTCAAAAACCAAACCAAATGATGATATGCTTACTTCACTTGTCCGACTGGTGCAGAGAACATTATGTTGTTAAACAGATCATCTTAAAACTGTTGTTATGAGCATCCTGCTCGAGTTATTTCGGATTGCGCTGCTCTTTCTAAGTTGAATAGTGTCTTACATTTCCTGGTGGCAGATTTGGTCATTTTCTACAAAGAATGAATAACCTTCGACTAGCAATATTTTGTTCCAGCTTCTGGTTCCTGGAACAAAATATTTCTTGTCGAACAAACGAATACATTTACATATCTAGGAAGCATAGTAACATCAGACGGCGGAATAAGCATCAGAAACAGAATGAATAAAGCCAGAACAGCCTTTGCAAATCTAAACGACATTTGGAAATCTTCTCAGTACAGCACAAACAATACATTAAGATTTTACAAGAGTTGCGTACTTTCTGTACTTTTGTATGGCGCGGAGTGCTGGAGAGTAGCAGAAACGGAAATGTCCAAATTATCCTCTATCCACACAACCTGTCTAAGGAAAGTTCTTCGAATTTTTTGATCCAATACCGTCTCCAACCAGGATCTGCTTACACGGTGCAATTAAAAAAGTCATGCACACCAGCATTGCGGGCAGACGCTGGAACTAGGTTGGCCATGTCCTCAGAAGGGACCCAAACACCATCACCAGAACTGCTATGCTATGGACCCCAGAAGGACGGCGAAAGAGAGGCGGACCAAAGACAACCTGGCGGAGAACAGTGGAGGCTGAGTTCCAAAGCATGGATCAGAGTTGGGGCACGGTACGAAGGATTGCCACCGACAGAGCAAAATGGGGACAGTTGTTGCTGCCCTACAAGATGCCGTTAGGCGTGATGGCCATTGACTGCTTTGTCAGTCAGGGGCTAAGGATGCAAGAAGAAGAAGACATATTTTACAGCGTCATATCAGAGTCAAATCACGTGACTTCAGTGCTTTAGAAGATTATCAAAGATAGCATTATCATGACAGCTTCAAATACTGCACATTGAGAACGACAAGAGAGCAAATATATGGATGTCAGAAAAATACACTACTGTTTTAGAATAACCAGACCACACAGCCCGTTATATTTGGATATGCGCCCTAATATAACCGGCGGACCCTATGTCTAGGTTTAACTGAGTGCGCCTCGCCGAAACGAGGCATAATTGTATTAAAAAAGAAAATTATGTTCAATTACCATGACACAGACACGTAATACAGCCCTCCGGCTTTCAGTTCGGGCAAAAAAAAAAAAAGGTACAAAACAGCTGAAAAAGAAGAAGAAGAAGAAGAAAAGAAGGAGTGCTTATTCCTCTTTCTTCCACTATCTTCTGTTTATGCCGCGAAGTGTCGCACAGAAGTTTGATTACTGGTTTCCCATTTAGTGCAGGGGCTTTCATTGCATGAGGAATTATCTTAAACTCATTAAACAATTAAACAATTCATGAGGCTAGGTCGACCCCGGAGCCGTTTGTGGTCTAAAAAAATCATCCCATCTCAGCTGCGAATCGAACCAGGACCGCCGAGCTGGGAAGCCAGTGCACTAATCAAAGCTCTTCTGTGCAATTGAAGCAGACAATAAATAATACATTTCATCATTTTCCACGCGCTCCTTAAGGAGCATTGAAGTAACTATGTAGCTGGTTCCCTTGCGAGAAGCCTGCACTAAACATTGACATGCTTTTACTGGGGCGGTTTCTGTTGTAATTTATGTTGCATGATGAGGCTGCCAGCAGTATGCACAACCTCATATTAGTCGCCTTGTACGACATGCCTGAAATGGCAGCAGGCCTATTTTTTCTTTGTCTTTTCAGAGAACCCCGGAAACTACACGTGACCAACAACCAATGCAGCTGAGGATTAAAGAAACAAAGTGAAGATGGACAGGAGACACACTCTGGAAACAACCAATCAGTACACGGGAAAAGGGTGGATCTCATGTGCAGAGCTGAAAACGACGACCAAAAGATGAAATCAGCATCAAACAACAGTTACAACGTTGTGCTCCCTAGCGAACGGAACGAAATTGTAATAATGTTGTTATCATGACCATCATAGGTCTCGTCAACTGCTTTCCTGACATTCCTACTCGCTAGATGATCTTGAAAGACCATCATAGGTCTCGTCAACTGCCTTCCTGACATTCCTACTCGCTAGATGATCTTGAAAGACCATCATAGGTCTCGTCAACTGCCTTCCTGACATCCCTACTCGCTAGATAATCTTGAAAGACCATCATAGGTCTCGTCAACTGCCTTCCTGACATCCCTACTCGCTAGATGATCTTGAAAGACCATCATAGGTCTCGTCAACTGCCTTCCTGACATCCCTACTCGCTAGATGATCTTGAAAGACCATCATAGGTCTCGTCAACTGCCTTCCTGACATCCCTACTCGCTAGATGATCTTTAAAAACCATCATAGGTCTCGTCAACTGCCTTCCTGACATTCCTACTCGCTAGATGATCTTGAAAAGACCATCATAGGTCTCGTCAACTGCCTTCCTGACATCCCTACTCGCTAGATGATCTTGAAAGACCATCATAGGTCTCGTCAACTGCCTTCCTGACATCCCTACTCGCTAGATGATCTTGAAAGATCATCATAGGTCTCGTCAACTGCCTTCCTGAAATTCCTACTCGCTAGATGATCTTGAAAGACCATCATAGGTCTCGTCAACTGCCTTCCTGACATTCCTACTCGCTAGATGATCTTGAAAGACCATCATAGGTCTCGTCAACTGCCTTCCTGACATTCCTACTCGCTAGATGATCTTTAAAGACCATCATAGGTCTCGTCAACTGCCTTCCTGACATCCCTACTCGCTAGATGATCTTGAAAGACCATCATAGGTCTCGTCAACTGCCTTCCTGACATCCCTACTCGCTAGATGATCTTGAAAGACCATCATAGGTCTCGTCAAAACTTCCTGACATCCCTACTCGCTAGATGATCTTTAAAGACCATCATAGGTCTCGTCAACTGCCTTCCTGACATTCCTACTCGCTAGATGATCTTGAAAGACCATCATAGGTCTGGTCAACTGCCTTCCTGACATTCCTACTCGCTAGATGATCTTGAAAGACCATCATAGGTCTCGTCAACTGCCTTCCTGACATCCCTACTCGCTACATGATCTTGAAAGACCATCATAGGTCTCGTCAACTGCCTTCCTGACATTCCTACTCGCTAGATGATCTTGAAAGACCATCATAGATCTCGTCAACTGCCTTCCTGACATCCCTACTCGCTAGATGATCTTGAAAGACCATCATAGGTCTCGTCAACTGCCTTCCTGACATCCCTACTCGCTAGATGATCTTGAAAGACCATCATAGATCTCGTCAACTGCCTTCCTGACATCCCTACTCGCTAGATGATCTTTAAAGACCATCATAGGTCTCGTCAACTGCCTTCCTGACATCCCTACTCGCTAGATGATCTTTAAAGACCATCATATGTCTTGTCAACTGCCTTCCTGGCATCCCTACTCGCTAGATGATCTTGAAAGACCATCATAGGTCTCGTCAACTGCCTTCCTGACATCCCTACTCGATAGATGATCTTTAAAGACCATCATAGGTCTCGTCAACTGCCTTCCTGACATCCCTACTCGCTAGATGATCTTGAAAGACCATCATAGGTCTCGTCAACTGCCTTCCTGACATCCCTACTCGCTAGATGATCTTTAAAGACCATCATAGGTCTCGTCAACTGCCTTCCTGACATCCCTACTCACTAGATGATCTTGAAAGACCATCATAGGTCTCGTCAACTGCCTTCCTGACATCCCTACTCGCTAGATGATCTTTAAAGACCATCATAGGTCTCGTCAACTGCCTTCCTGACATCCCTACTCGCTAGATGATCTTTAAAGACCATCATAGGTCTCGTCAACTGCCTTCCTGACATCCCTACTCGCTAGATGATCTTGAAAGACCATCATAGGTCTCGTCAACTGCCTTCCTGACATCCCTACTCGCTAGATGATCTTTAAAGACCATCATAGGTCTCGTCAACTGCCTTCCTGACATCCCTACTCGCTAGATGATCTTGAAAGACCATTATAGGTCTCGTCAACTGCTTTCCTGACATCCCTACTCGCTAGATGATCTTTAAAGACCATCATAGGTCTCGTCAACTGCCTTCCTGACATCCCTACTCGCTAGATGATCTTTAAAGACCATCATAGGTCTCGTCAACTGCCTTCCTGACATCCCTACTCGCTAGATGATCTTTAAAGACCATCATAGGTCTCGTCATGTCAACTGCCTTCCTGACATCCCTACTCGCTAGATGATCTTGAAAGACCATCATAGGTCTCGTCAACTGCCTTCCTGACATCCCTACTCGCTAGATGATTTTGAAAGACCATCATAGGTCTCGTCAACTGCCTCCCTGACATCCCTACTCGCTAGATGATCTTGAAAGACCATCATAGGTCTCGTCAACTGCCTTCCTGACATCCCTACTCGCTAGATGATCTTGAAAGACCATCATAGGTCTCGTCAACTGCCTCCCTGACATCCCTACTCGCTAGATGATCTTGAAAGACCATCATAGGACTCGTCAACTGCCTCCCTGACACCCCTACTCGCTAGATGATCTTGAAAGACCATCATAGGTCTCGTCAACTGCCTCCCTGACACCCCTACTCGCTAGATGATCTTGAAAGACCATCATAGGTCTCGTCAACTGCCTCCCTGACATCCCTACTCGCTAGATGTTCTTGAAAGACCATCATAGGTCTCGTCAACTGCCTCCCTGACATCCCTACTCGCTAGATGATCTTGAAAGACCATCATAGGTCTCGTCAACTGCCTCCCTGACATCCCTACTCGCTAGATGATCTTGAAAGACCATCATAGGACTCGTCAACTGCCTCCCTGACATCCCTACTCGCTAGATGATCTTGAAAGACCATCATAGGACTCGTCAACTGCCTCCCTGACACCCCTACTTGCTAGATGATCTTGAAAGACCATCATAGGTCTCGTCAACTGCCTCCCTGACATCCCTACTCGCTAGATGATCTTGAAAGACCATCATAGGTCTCGTCAACTGCCTCCCTGACATCCCTACTCGCTAGATGATCTTGAAAGACCATCATAGGTCTCGTCAACTGCCTCCCTGACATCCCTACTCGCTAGATGATCTTGAAAGACCATCATAGGTCTCGTCAACTGCCTCCCTGACATCCCTACTCGCTAGATGATCTTGAAAGACCATCATAGGTCTCGTAAACTGCCTCCCTGACACCCCTACTCGCTAGATGATCTTGAAAGACCATCATAGGTCTCGTCAACTGCCTCCCTGACATCCCTACTCGCTAGATGATCTTGAAAGACCATCATAGGACTCGTCAACTGCCTCCCTGACACCCCTACTCGCTAGATGATCTTGAAAGACCATCATAGGTCTCGTCAACTGCCTCCCTGACATCCCTACTCGCTAGATGATCTTGAAAGACCATCATAGGTCTCGTCAACTGCCTTCCTGACATCCCTACTCGCTAGATGATCTTGAAAGACCATCATAGGTCTCGTCAACTGCCTACCTGACACCCCTGCTCGCTAGATGATCTTGAAAGACCATCATAGGTCTCGTCAACTGCCTCCCTGACACCCCTACTCGCTAGATGATCTTGAAAGACCATCATAGGTCTCGTCAACTGCCTCCCTGACACCCCTACTCGCTAGATGATCTTGAAAGACCAGCATAGGTCTCGTCAACTGCCTCCCTGACATCCCTACTCGCTAGATGATCTTGAAAGACCATCATAGGTCTCGTCAACTGCCTACCTGACACCCCTACTCGCTAGATGATCTTGAAAGACCATCATAGGTCTCGTCAACTGCCTCCCTGACACCCCTACTCGCTAGATGATCTTGAAAGACCATCATAGGTCTCGTCAACTGCCTACCTGACACCCCTACTCACTAGATGATCTTGAAAGACCATCATAGGTCTCGTCAACTGCCTACCTGACACCCCTACTCGCTAGATGATCTTGAAAGACCATCATAGGTCTCGTCAACTGCCTCCCTGACATCCCTACTCGCTAGATGATCTTGAAAGACCATCATAGGACTCGTCAACTGCCTACCTGACACCCCTACTCGCTAGATGATCTTGAAAGACCATCATAGGTCTCGTCAACTGCCTCCCTGACACCCCTACTCGCTAGATGATCTTGAAAGACCATCATAGGTCTCGTCAACTGCCTCCCTGACATCCCTACTCGCTAGATGATCTTGAAAGACCATCATAGGACTCGTCAACTGCCTCCCTGACACCCCTACTCGCTAGATGATCTTGAAAGACCATCATAGGTCTCGTCAACTGCCTCCCTGACACCCCTACTCGCTAGATGATCTTGAAAGACCATCATAGGTCTCGTCAACTGCCTTCCTGACATCCCTACTCGCTAGATGATCTTGAAAGACCATCATAGGTCTCGTCAACTGCCTCCCTGACACCCCTACTCGCTAGATGATCTTGAAAGACCATCATAGGTCTCGTCAACTGCCTACCTGACACCCCTACTCGCTAGATGATCTTGAAAGCCCATCATCGGTCTCGTCAACTGCCTCCCTGACACCCCTACTCGCTAGATGATCTTGAAAGACCATCATAGGTCTCGTCAACTGCCTCCCTGACACCCCTACTCGCTAGATGATCTTGAAAGACCATCATAGGTCTCGTCAACTGCCTCCCTGACACCCCTACTCGCTAGATGATCTTGAAAGACCATCATAGGTCTCGTCAACTGCCTACCTGACACCCCTACTCGCTAGATGATCTTGACCTGACACCCCTACTCGCTAGATGATCTTGAAAGCCACATTAAGAGGTAAAAAGGTAAAGGTAGCTCCATAACCGATACTGTCGTAGGGGAGTGAAGTATTATAGACTTCACTATACTAGGACCAGCTTCAAGAAGTGGGGTAATTGTTTTCCTTCATCGCTGCCTTAGTCTCCCCTAACTTAAGAGCAGAGTCAGGTACCCATTCATAGCAGGGTATAATGGAGCGTGACGCACCCAAGTTGTGAACCCAAAACCCCGTAACTCTGCCGCGAGAGCTATACGCTCCGACCACACTGCCAAACGGACGCTCCACATCAAGATACCTGACTAAATACGAAATGATATTAAAAGTGCAGCTATCGAAGGATCTTCTTTCCCTGCCAGCAAATGGATTTGTCCAACTGTGACCTGGTTTACTTCTGTACTATTTCGTGCAGTATTTGCTGATCAAACCTTAATGAGGTCACACAAATGATCGAACACAAGGCTAGCATGACAGTCATTTGGTTTAAGTTCTTTTTTTTTCTTCATTTGATTAAATTTGTTTTTTTCCCCCCATTTCGTGTTTGTTTATCATTCGGAGATATTGAAATTCACTCTCTTCAAACATCAATAATATTATTTATTCTTAGTACTGTAACCCGATTACTTTCACCACAGGCTTGCTAAAGATAGAAATTTTATTAGGTAACTAGTAGGGGATTGGTGGGGACTTGGGGAGAGGGGAAGGAGGGGGGGGGGGGGGGGTCAGGAATTGTATCCCCATACAGAAGCGTGAGTATTGAAAAGAAAATGCGCCACCTGGTGCGATCGTAGTGGTTAGAACAACGATACCAGGCATCAAGACCTGACTAGGTCGGGCCACAAACCTGGAGTTCTCTCACCTGCTGTGACCGGTCACTGTGATAAATAAGATAGGACAGTTCCTCGCGGCGGGTAGGAAGAACGTATTTGGAAATATTATGTTAATGTTCGTATATACATATCTGTTCCACGTGTAGTTCATGGCTGTCTTTCAAGAGACAAAGAAGAATATTCTTACTGTTCTCGCAGACAGGTCGTCTGTTGTGCGTAGAGCTGGCGGCCTCATCATGTACGATACATGGCTACATGAACCATCATCGCAACAGCACATGCATACTTCTTCTTTTTCTTCTTCTTCGTTCACCCTCAGATGTCAACTTGAATAAGTTCAAAGAAAGTAGTGGTCAGCCTGAGGCTGTTGATATCTCCGTAGATTTTCTCCAGGAATGGTACTGGTGATGGCCATATGCGTTTTCTCTGTTCCTCATATGTTGGGCACCTTTGAAGCAGATGTTCGGGCAGTCATTTTATCGGTGACACAGTCACACTCATCAGTAGTTCCTATCTAGTATGCATACTATATGAGAGCTTCTTCCCATAATGGTACACTCTACAGTGGTAGATCCATGCTACATAATGAGCGGAAAGAAAACTGATGATGACCATCATCATGATGGTGATATGTAATTATAGTTAATAAAATTGTTATTAGTAAGAAAATATTAGCCTAAATGTAATGAGATGTACTATTACGTACTGAAGGAAGGCTTGAAATAAAAATCAGATATCTTAGAAGTTATGTTTCGTGTACTTTTCTGCGTGAATAACATTGTGAACAAGTTAAGAAAGCATACTTTTTAAATGATTGTTGTTACGTGTGGCTTTGGTTTGAGTCTGCATAGTGGGTGTTTCAATGCGTACCATGCAAAAGGCAAAAATGCGAACACGTAACTTGAACGTAGAATAATGTAATAAAGTCTGCCGTACATTCAATAATTTTTAATACCGTACCCACAAATGTACATCGCTGCACATCTTCTATTAAAACATGATTGTATGAGATGGTTTCACATACACAGTCCTCTGTCCGTCCTTAGGCATAAAAATGAGCTGGCAACCTAGCCGTCAGTAATGATCAGAATTGACGAATAATATTATCTACATCGTCGTAAATCTTTACGAAATAAATGTCAGACTACTTCTCTATAAATGCCGTACATCGCGGGCATATAGTAAGCTGCAGTCATCAGCACATCATTGATTAATCTAGTGGACTTTAACACATATCAGGAGCGCACAAATACACAACCTTCCACCTCGACGGGCACCAGCCAAAAGAGGACGAAAGACGACCGTTAGCTCTCTCAAGCAGACGGCCCTTTACGTCATAATATATTTTAACTTACGTCGTAAATAAAATAAACGGTGCGCTTTAAAAATTGATGCGTTTTGGTGCCTCCTCACTTTGCATGCAGCGATGCCCTCACAAGTGCGTGCAAACCTGTGTGCAAAATGAGGTGTAACAATTTTATTATATGAAGGAAAAAAAAAAAAACAGCTTTTCGATGATTGAATTATTAAAAAAGGAGGGGGATGTTGAGTGATGGTACTAAAGCAGATTTTTGTTGTTTGTTTAACGTGTAGTGCTATAGAACAGAGGTGTGTAAGATGTCGCTCGAGGTCCACTGGTGGTTTAACAATTTTTAATATATAAAAAAATTCTTTAATTACATCTTTTGTTTTTAAAAGTTGAATGTTTTCATACCAAAATTTAAGGCGATGTTGGGCAAATCATCATCATTCTAAATCTGTGTTATTGCATCTTTTGCAACCTTCTTCTTTATTATCCTCAGATCTTTACCATCGATGTTGACACTTTCTACCATACATAGACTGAAAAAAGTATTCTTTACAATTGTACGGCTTTTTCGCAACAAACAAACTAGTTTATTCAGGTAAACTGCAGACCTAAGATACTCTTACAAAACCCAAAACAGGCGTACAAGGCGAGCCTTGGAGGGAATAATGTATCGTAATTTCGCGCAACATACGGTTCATGGGGTAGAAAAAAAAAGTTAATATAAATTGTCTGGTATAAGACACGTATATATACAACGTTACACTTGAGAAAAATGATTATCTAGGGTGCGCGATTAACTTCCTTAACAGAGAACCTTCTTCCGTCATGGATGGCTGAGTCCAATTATTAAATTATTGGCTTTGTTGACGTGTTCACGTTGTTGCTGAATTTCTAAAATTTTTATGGTAGCCTAAAGTTTCTACAGCATGGGTAGAGCAACATGTCCAACCCTCCTTAGTCGCTTAATGCGACATACGTAGTAGGCTACGATGTTACTGTTCTTTGCTTCCCTTTCGGCACGGTGACATAATAATAATAATAATAAATTCTTTAAGCACCAAACACGGCGCATAAGGCAGAAACCAGTGCTCTCCAGGTTGTTCGTTGTGACGCCACTCCTCTTAGCTCTTGCACATTATTTAGGCCCAACGTTCTTCCTTCTCTTATTATTGTTCTTCTGAGTGTTTCTTTTGGTCTTCCTTTTTTCCTCTTACCCTCAGGAACCCAAGTGAGCGCCTGTAGTGGTATTCTGTTGTTTTGCATTCGTAGGACATGACCGATATATGACCATCGTCTTTTCCTTATATAGTCGGAGACATATTTCTGCCTAGAGTCTTCTCTTATTTGTCGATTAGTCTTGAATTCTTTCCAACTGATGTTCATGAGTTTTCTAAGACATTTGTTCTCGAATGTATTCAGCTTGTTCTCCAATGATTTTGTTATTTTCCAACTCTCACAGCCGTATGTTAACACTGAGATAACATTTGAATTAAACAGACGAAGCTTGGTATGTATATTCAATGATCGTAATTTCCAAATGTTAGATAATCTATTGAAGGCGCTAGCTGCCAAAGCAATTCTAGTATGGATTTATCTTGTTGTGTCACCATCCTGAGTCATTTTACTGCCTAAATAATTGAAACTTTCAACTTTCTGTAGTTTTTCCCCGTTCAAGATGATATCAAAGGTCTCGTTAGAAAAGTTCATAGCTTTAGTTTTAGAGGCATTTATTTGGAGACCTATTTTAACCGAGAGATGACACAAATTATTTATTGCTTCTTGGGATTGTCTTGGTGTCGAACTTAAGAATGCTACATCATCTGCGAAATCCAGGTCCCCCAGGAATTTTCCATTTGTCCATTTTATACCCAATTGTTCATTGTGGGTATAGTTTCTCATAACCCAATCAATAGCTATTCCAAAAAGTAATGGTGACATAATACAGCCTTGTTTCACCCCTGTTTCTACTGTAAACCATTCTGTATTCCCTTTATTTGTTCTAACACAACATCTTGCATTGTCATATAGCGCTTTGATTATATTCACATATTTTGTTGGAAAACCATAGATTGTAAGTATCTTCCACAATGATGGGCGGTGTAGACTATCAAAGGCTTTTTGAAAATCGACGAAGGTGATAATAAGTGGCGATTGCCTTTCCACTGATTCTTCTATAATTGTTCTTAGTGTGAATATTTGATCAATACATGATCGTTTCGGCCTGAAACCCGCTTGTTCTTCTCTGATCTTTTCGTCAGCATGCAATTTAAGTCTTTCTAACATCATGCAACATAATAATTTTCCAGGTACTGATAATAGAGATATACCACGCCAGTTATTACAGTCTGATAGATCACCTTTCTTCGGTAACTTTACAATAATACTGTCTTTCCATTGTTGTGGTGGTTGTTCTTCTCTCCATACTTCATTTATAATATCTAAAATTCTCAAGAGGTTGTTGTCATTAACTGCTTTAATCATTTCCCCTGAAATTTCGTCAACTCCAGCAGCTTTAAAATTTTTTAATCTTTTAACGGCTTGTTTGATCTCGTCCAGCGTGAATTCATCACAAGTTATTGGCAAGGTGGTTGTGGGTGTTTCATTATTAAAATCAGGTGTTACTGTTGGTGGTGGTCTGTTTAGCACCTCCATGAAGTGCTCAGCCCATCTCTTCATTTGTTCTTTTTCTGTTGGTATTGAATTCCCTAATTTACCTTTAACAGGTGTTTCCATAGCAGTAGGCTGGTGACATAGTTGTTTTGTAATTTGATAAAGGCACCTACTATTACCAGTTCTTGCAGCATTTTCAGCTTCTACGGCCAGTTCATTGATGAAATGTCTTTTATCTCTTCGAGTTTTTGTCTTCACTTCTTTATTTAACAAGTTATAAGTTAGTTTGCAAGATTCAACTGCATTATGTGTACTTGCCGCTAGTAGTTTAAGTTTTGCTGTTTTCCTTTCTTGTATTTTATCCCAAGTATCTTCTCTCATCCATTTTTTCTTTTTATATACTAGGTATCCGGTGGTCGCTACTGCTGCTTCTGTCATTGCTGTTCTCAGTTGTTCCCATTTAGTATCGATTGTCTTGGTGGTGATATCGTTGTCAATTTTGCCTAAAGCATCGAAATAGTTGTTCATTTTGACATTATATTCCTCCTTTATATCATTTGATTGCAGTCTGTGTACATCTATTCTTCTATTTTTATTCTGTTGGTATAACTTCTTCAGTTTAATTCTCAGTTTAGCTATGCAGAGGTTATGATCGCTTCCGATCTCTGCACCTCTGTATGCTCTGACGTCTTGAACTGATGAGCGAAATTTAGCGCTTATGCAGAAGTGATCTATCTGGTTCTTAGTTCTGCCATCAGGTGAATTCCATGTTATCTTGTGGATATTCTTATGTGGAAAGAAGGTGTCTGCCACAACGAGGTTTGATATTTCACAAAGTTCTAGAAGTCTTTCGCCATTTTGATTCATACAGCCTATGCCATGAGTACCGAGATATCTTTGTACTCCATCGTTGTTGTCACCTACTTTGGCGTTAAAATCACCCATGACTGCTATTATGTCATGCTTGGGTATTGTGTTGATGGTACTTAGAAGTGCTTCATAGAAGTCATCTTTTGTGGTATCAAGAGCGTCGTTAGTTGGTGCATAACATTGTACAATTGAGAGCTTGAAAAATCGTGTCTGAAATCTAGCTAATATTAGCCTCTCATTGATAGGTACCCAGCTGATAAGCGATGCTGCTGCTTTCTGTGTCATTAGGATGGCTACTCCCTCTGTGTGACGATTATCATTACTACCAGAGTATATAATTTGCTTTTTTTCTTCTGAAATATATTTTATGCCCTTCCCCGTCCATCTACACTCGCTGACACCCAATAAGTCCAACTTATAATTATCCATTTCTTTAATTACTTCTTCCAATTTTCCGTCTTGATACATAGTTCTTACATTCCAGTATCCAATTTTAAAATTCTCCTTAGCCCCCAAGATATTAGAGTGAGTCATGTTTACTGTCGAGCCTGGTTCTGTTTCGGTAACAATAGCTTGTTTTACGATAGTGAATTGTTAACTCACTGATCAACCCTCCGATCCAACCGACCGATTCGAGGGTTTCGAGGTCAGTTATAGGAAAATATCTACACCACTAGATACTCTGGTGTATCTTTTATTCTATAATTTAACATAACATGGTACTATCCATCGAAATATACACATTCCTGATGTTTTTCTTTCGGCGTCTAAGGTGAGAAACGAATTTCACCTCCATCTTGGAAGGGTAGATAACGGTGACATACGGGCGAGAAAAAAAGGCACATTGAAAAGCACACGGAGAAGAAAAGTGGAGACGGACATGAAAGGGATAATGATCCCGTTACACGCCCAACTGAGGCATATTTGGAATATGGTGTTAGGTCCATATTGTCTTGCCCATCTAAGGGTGATGTGGTCAGCATCATGCAGGCCGAGCCGTTTGCGGTCTGAAAAAGAACTAAGGGATAAGGAAGATATAGAAAGATCTTGACTGAATGACACAGGACAGGAAGTCTTGACATGAGTTCTCTGTATAGGCTTATGCTCCGTATGGAACTTAGAGGCAATGAAAATGATGATAATAATGAAAAATTCTAATCCAGCGTTGCTGACAATTTATGTCTTGTTAAAAATATATCTATGTTCTCGTAGCCGTGTTCCAAATATTTGTTCTCAGGTCTGTCACCTTATTATTGTACTGAGGCTTTACTGTCTGCTATAGCGCCATGTCATATGTTCCATTGCTGACACATAGTAACGATATGTAAGGACATCCTTGTGACAGCTGGCACAAACCAACCTACATACATATTGAAAAGGTAACCTAACGGATGTAGAAGGATGTAAAAAAAAAGAGTATCTTTGCCAAGATTTTAGAATGTCTATGATATCAGCATTGTTAGATACTGAGATACTGCCGTCACATAAATACTTGTGTCTGAAACCTTTGTAATAGTGAACAAAAGTATATAAAGTTTTAAAAATGTTCTGAAGAGTTATGCATGCTTGAAGCTCAGACTCGTAGTTGTGTTTATTCAACATGGACTCTTCTTGTCGTGTTGTTTGCGCCATTTCTTCAATCCGTACTGCCCTTCAATCTCTTCGATTTTTGTATATTGATTATCTATAGCGAGTTGTATAGTGCTTTTGTGTGCCCTTATGCTCATTTCGCTGGTACTGATATTTTTTTTTTTAATATTGACCCATAAACAGTCATAAGTTTCGCTGTGAGAACACTATTGCTGTGTTATATGTTGATTTATCGCTCACCGAATCTCTGAGTCGTAATAGGTTGTGAACGGTCACAAGTATTTTATGGATTTTGCCAAACCCAAGGTATGGCCCAATGCAGAAGAAGAAGGATAGAAGAAGAAGAATCAACACGAATACACCACTGAGTCATGACCTTATTGGGAATCCCAGCTCCCTTCTCACTCTTGGGGCATTTGTAAGTTAAAGGGCCGAAGGACTTCTCATGAAGACGTATTGTGTAAAGTGTTGTTTTAAGCCCTGTTAAGATAATGTTAAAAAACAGTTAGTTGCTTATCCTTTACAGGACGTGTCAATCAACCTCAGCTTTTATTGGCTGTTTGTGATTTTTCTAGGCAATTTTTTTTCATTCAGTAGTTTGCCATTGCATTCTGAACGGTACGGCGCTTATACCATTGTTAAAAATCCACACAAAGCGATCTGCTACCAAACCGCCTGCAGCAGGTTTCGAACCTGGTATATCTGGATTATGAAACTGCGTTCATATCCATTAGGCCACTGACGCCGACAAAGATAATGTACTTTATGCAAATAGATAAATAATTGATGCGTGATGCCATATGATGATGGATGGTATCCGCATGTCTGGTTTTGTGTAGTGTGCAGATGTGTTCAGTCAAAACAATGTTCATACAAAAATAACAGGGCAATCCACATAGGACGTCAGTAAACTCACGACGTATAAAGTCAATGATTCTTGTAACAGCCGTTGACGTTTTTCTTCATTATTTATTGTGGACGCCACAGTGACAAAATGGTTACGCGAATATGTAGACACATCAAACAGTCATTATCACAGCAACATTCAATACAGCAATAGACGGTAGACAGCATTACAATGATGAGTCAGATGCATGTTATATTTCAAAGTGCTGTAAATGTAGTCAGGTGAAAAACTCCATCCCTTTCTATAACAGCCAGGAGATAACCAGATATATGAGATCAGTTCACTCTCCTTAGTCTGACTTCAGCAAGACAGACACGTCTGCCGAAGTATAAATAATGTCCTCAAAAAATATCCTCTAGATAATAAAGGTTTTTCAAACCTAGTTCATTTAACAAAGTAGCAAGTAATGGTCCTTGGAACCTGCATCAACCGATGCAGCACAATACAGCGACATGTGAGCTAGGAAAACATCTCGTGACGACGACTTTCGAAGACAGGCTATGAACCAGAAATCGTTCACGACCAAAAATCGATAGAGTTAATGAAAATGTTAATTTACCTTGCCTTCCGGAAATACACAGAAATATTATGCCTCCCGGCATGTGCAAATACACTAGAGGTATTATCTCGAATAAACGAAATATCCATAAGAGGACTCTCACATTCCTGACAGAACAAAAAAAAATAGCGGAGATCCCCTCTTCAACGAGGCATCTCTTTCGCCATTCCAAATCGCTCACTCCACTAGTGGTGGGCGGAAACCGATCGACCAAGAAGCAAGACAAGTCATGCGCAGTCCAGCGCAAAATGACCACAGCTCAAACTAAACTGCATTCGATACCAACGCGAGAAGACAAATGCTTACCGAGAAAAGTGACTATAAATTTCAAGCAGTTGTTGCCCTTGCGTTATAAAATAGATATTGAAATAAAACGATGTTGCGAGAATTTATCACGCAACATATCACCACCTCCTCCCGATAAAAAAAAAAATGTGGAACATATTTTTTTTTTTCAATATCAAAGAGCATGCGAAAAGCGGCTCAAAACGCACGAATTATGCGCTGATAATTAACTAAATTGCCAAACAATAGGCTAATTATAGAGTGTCTGGTGAGGATATACCTCAACAGAAAAATAAATATGTCTCAAAAAATATTCACATCGGGGAGGTGTCACCAACACACATCACGTTAGCATGTAAACACAATATACGTATGCAAGTTACCATAATCATCATTAAACAGCATACTCTAATATTGTCTTTAAAAATGGATGTACAAATCTGATAGGAAAATTTAAATAGTACATTATTTGACATGTAATGACATAAAGTACATAGTAAAGTTAAACTACATGACGATCCAGGACATATGCTCTGGTATTCCGAGGGTAAGTACACAATCTAGAACTCGTCATGCTTGATACTAGTAAGGTAAGTCCTCAGCTCAACAATGACATTCTGAGAAAGTACAAGCAATATAATGCTAATTAATAACTAATATGCTTCATAAGGTACAATACATTATTAATAATTGTGGCTGTTTAGTAAACTAACGGCCCTTATATTAACTACTCAGTCCTCCTCTATCATCTTAAAAAACGAACAGAAGAAGATGACAACAAAGCACGATAGTGTGTACATATAAAGTAAGTACAGATGTGCTAATCTATTGTAGAAATATAAGTGTGTTATGACTTTGTAATATATGGAAATATAGGACAGAAGTATTAGTTGGAGTCATGTGGGCATCTAGACAAAATGTCAGCCATCACATTATCCGCACCACGGATAGCTCGTACCGTGAAGTGAAAAGGTTGAAGAGCTATAGCATATCGAGTGGATCTCGAACTCTTCAAATTCTTAGTCTGAATAGCTGTAAGAGCTTTCTGATCAGTCTCTAGAATGAAATGTGCGCCCAGGAGGAATCTTTGTAGTTTTAGAATTGACCAAACCATCGCTAACAACTCACGGTCTAAAACCGAGTAGTTCCTCTCTGCCGCATTTAGTTTTCTAGAAATGTACATAACAGGATGCAGAGTATTTGCATATTCTTGCATCAGTGCTGCTCCAATCCCAGTGGATGAAGCATCACTTCGAAGAACAAAAGTTCTATCAAGAGTAGGTAATCTTAGGATGGGAGGAGAAGAAAATATATTCTTGATTTGGTCTAGTGAAGATTGGCATTCTCCAGACCAACGGACCAGATTAGGCGAACCTTTCTTCAACAATGTTGATAGAGGTGCCATGATCGAAGATAAATTTGGAATAAATCTCCCATAAAATTGAATTAAACCTAAGAGACTCCTAACTTGTTTCTTCGTTTTAGGAACAGAGATGTTCAGTATTTTGGAAGTATTGTGGTCTTCTGTCTTCAAGAGACCATGACCAACACGATGACCCAGGAAAGAGATTTCACCAAAACCAACAAAAGCTTTAGAAGGTTTTGCTGTCAAATTATTCTCACGTAGAGTGGACAGTAAGTCATATAACCCTAAATAGTGATCTTCCCAGGTATCACTGAAGAGACAGATGTCATCTAAGTATGCGATGACATCCGAACGATGTGACAGAATTCGACGCATCATGCGAACGAAAGTGGCAGGGGCGTTCATGAGACCAAAAGGCATAACATTCCATTGAAATAGACCCCTAGGTGTAGAAAAAGCAGTAAGAGGTTTGGCATGCTCTGCTAAAGGCACTTGCCAATAACCTTTAGACAAGTCAAGTTTAGTGAAGAATCTAGAATTAGAAAGTCTAATCAGTAGATCTTCTAACAAAGGCATCGGTTCAGCGTCGAACTTTGTGACCTGATTCAATTTGCGATAATCAACGCAAATTCGTATGTTCTTATCCTTCTTCCGGACAATAACCATGGAAGAAGAATATGGTGAAGTCGATGGTTCAATTATATTTAATTGAATCATTTCATCCAATTCCTTTTCCACTTGCGACTGAAAGTGTATAGGAATAGGATACGGCCTAACCCTAATTGGATTATTGTCGGTAAGAATTATGTCATGTTCTATGACATCTGTGTGTCCAGGAATGTCAGTGAGAACATCCTGAAATGTTTGTAACATCGACGAGACTTTTCGATGTTCGTCACCAGAAAGATTAGGAGAAACAGAAACGTTTTTCCAAGATTCCGTGGAATGTAATGGAACCACTGGAAGGGGAAGGTTGACATCAGAGAAGGTAGCTTCCTCATCCTGAATGACAGACAGGGATGAATAATGACCGTGAGGTGCAGGAGCATCATCCGTTGCCTGGAAAATAGGCAGCAAATAGTCCGGACGTTCGTGAAATTCCGAAAGCATGTTTATGTGGAAAGTTTTATGCTTTTCCATCAATATCGACCACATAGTCAACATCGGAAATCCGAGAGACTATTGCATACGGACCTTTCCATGCAATAAGAAGTCTATTTTCCCTACTGGGGAGTAGGACGAATGCTTTGTCACCTGGACAAAGTTGTCGTAGACATCTATTCTTGTTAGCAAACTGTCTTGCCTTCTCTTTAGCAATTTCTGATGAAGCAGTTGCTAGCTTACATGTCTCAATGATCTTTTGTCTAAGAGCAATGACATACTCATATGAGGATTGAGTTTCATCGCTAATATCATCGGCAGTGATGAGATCGTGTAATAAAGACATAGGGCCGCGTGGACGCGCGCCAAAGACAAGTTCGAAGTGAGAAAATCCTGTGTGTTCATTAGGGACTTCTCTATAGGCAAAGAGAGCCGCGGGTAAAACCCTGTCCCAATCTTGAGGATGATCTTCAGTTATCTTACCAAGCAAAGTCTTGAGCGTTCTATTCAGACGCTCAACTAACCCATTAGACATAGGATGGTAGATACTACTGAGAGATCGTTCAATATGTAAGGTAGACATTACCTGTGACATAGTGTCAGATATGAGTTGAGTGCCATGGTCTGACAATATTTTCTCTGGGGAACCCCAAGCGAGAAAATATCAACCAAAGAGCATCTGCGATATCTGTAGTAGATATGCTCTTAAGAGGAATAGCCTCTGGCCAACGTGTGCACATATCGACACATGTAAGGATAAACTGATGTCCTCTGGCCGACTGACCTTAAAAGGGCCAATAATATCTATGGCCATTTTCTGAAACGGCCGAATAGGAATGTCAGCAGCCTGGATAGGCGCAGCATGTCGTGGTCCTCTAGATTTGACCTCCTGACATACCTTGCATGATCGGCAGTAAATACGAATGTCCTTATTGACAAAAGGCCAAAAGAAAGCCGCAAGGACTCTCGACTTCGTACGGGCAAAACCCATATGTCCAGCACATTGCGAGTCATGAGCATGTTGTAATATTTGGACTCTCATGCTCTTGGGAACAAGAATTTGCGAATGTGCCGACGTAGTCGAATCTTGTACCATACGTACAAGTACGCCGTTTCTCATTGCAATCCAAGATTTTCTATTTGTATCCTGATTCGGATCACCTTTCTTCGCAAGAACGAAGAATTTTTTTAAAGAAGGATCTTCTTCTTGCAATTTTATGAAAGAGTCACGAGTGATTACTAAGTGACTATCTTGGCTATCAACTTCATTATCACTATTCAGTGAAGTTTCGGGTGTTTGTAGAGCTTGTGCTCTTGTAACTACTGCATTTGTAGCTTGCATGTTATTATCTTCCCAAGCAGCAATCTGCTGTGGGGTACACTCCCTAACTCCGTGAATACGACCAATAATAAGGTCCGCAATAGGATTAGGTAAGAGACAAGCATGCACATCTCCAGTAAAGAAAGGAGTGGCAATGCGAATTACAGCAGTAGGATATTTTTCTAGAGTGCCGCCAAATGTGACACATTTAATAACCCTTCCTGTAGCACAAGATGGATCTACAAGCGATTGTCTAACACCAATAGTGGTGCATCCGGAATCGAAAAGTAGTGAGACCGGAGTATCATTAACAAGACCCTTATGTAGAATTAAAGAACCCCTCCCGTCATGCGCAACAGCAGCAGGAAGAGCGGGAAGTGGGTGACCACAAATCAAAGTAGTTATGGTACCCGGTTCGAATAAAGTACTGCATTGGGGGCATTTGTTTGCTCTCTCAAAGTCAAAAGCAGAACCAGTGACAGCGTCAAAGTTTTTACTATCAACAACATGATTACAGGCTCCCTCAGTTTCCTGTTGTACAGCATTAGCCTGCTGATATCTCTTTTTTTTGTGTTGAGATCTACCCCGACTATTATTACCTCTGAAGTTATCAAAGTTATTATTATCTCTGCAGTTATTATTGTCTCTATTGTAATTGTTATCCTGGTTCGAATTCCAGTTTCCACGATTACTATCATGTTCACATTGATGCGAACATCTATTTGTTTGGTTTTGAGGTCTTCGGCAGGAATAACCTCTATTACCATATCCTCTTTTGAAATGCTTATAACTATTAGGGTGATAGTAACGAGTACTATCAGGTTGTCTCCAATTCTTCGAAGAAGAATCACCATGAAATTGATTTCCATGATTTTGACAGAAATTACCGCTACTCTTTCTATCAAAATTTTGTTGGAATCTACGAGCAAAGTTTTGGCCATACGGAGCTGCCGAAGCAACTGGTAAACCTTCTTTCACCTTAGAGTTACCCATGGTTATGTGTGGGTGCGCAGTTACGTATTGGCAACAGAAATCTTCCATTTCTTTTATTGTTTTAGGTTTACGTTCATGAAGGAAAGCAAGGAAAGACTCATTGACAGACGACATGACTTTGTCTCTAAGTATTAAGTCCATAAGTCCTTCATAAGTTTTTTCCGTCTTAGATAGTTCAACCCATCGTGAGAAAGTAATGCGTATTCTTGCAATAAACTCGGAGAATTCAACTCCATTTTCAGGTAACATGTTTTTAAATTGTAGACGATAGCCGTCTTCGTTAAGCTGATATTTCTTTAACAAAGCGGCCCTGACAACCTCATAATTGTTCTTGTCAGGTTCATCCACCATATTTAATATACTTAGAGCTTTACCTGTCAGTATCCCTGATAACTGATAAACATATTTTGCTTTGTCTATGTTATGAGCTGTACATGCTTGTTCAAATCTGTCCAGATAGAACATTATGTCATCACTGGAAGGACTAAATGTTGGTAACTTAATCTTAAAAGTATCATTATTAGCCTTCCCAGAAGATGAACCCTTGTTTGAATCATTACCATTACTCATGCTCGTCAATTTCAATTTTTCCAACTCTAAAGCTAAGACCTTTTCTTCATGTTCCATTTTTGCTTTCTCTTTCCTCTCATCAGACTCTCTCTGTAATCTTCTTTCCTCAGCCTGAGCCTCTTTTTGAAGTCTTTCATTTTCAGCTTCTTTTTCAGCCTCTTTTTCAAGTCTTTTATTCTCAGCCTCTTTTTCAAGTCTTTTATTCTCAGCTTCTGATTCCCTTTTTTGTTTTTCCATTTCCATTTGGAATCTCTTTTCATCCACCTGCATCTGCAGTTTCTTTTGTTCAGCTTCCATATGCAGTTTCTTTTGTTCAGCTTCCATTGCTTTATCATATCGAGCAGTTGCAAATTCTTCTAACTTATCACCAGTCTTGCCAAGCAATTTACCCTGCTCAATAAAGTGCTCAAATGTAGACATGTTGTCTAACATATGAGTCCAAAACCTGAAATAATTAACTAATTTATTTCAAACCTAAGTGTAACAAGTCTTAATTAAGCACTTGTATATTCACATCACCTTATATTATCCCAGTCTCTGTGGGAAACAAGTCTCCAATCAAAGAACTTGTATATGAAAATATCAACAATCAATTCTTGATCATAAGTGCACTTCTCATTCAATAGTGCACGACACTATTCATCATTCATTTATCATCAGTGTAGTAGTAACAGTGCATTAGCATAGCCCATTAACTAATTACTATAACTGTAAACAATGACTATGTAAACACATGCAGAATGTAAACATTGAAAATGTAAAACAATGCAAACAATGTAAACAATAACAATGTAAACAATAACAAAGATCAGCAACAATACAAAAACGTTCGCAGAAATCAACTAAAAATAAAGCAGAAATTAATGAAATATCACAAAAAATGTGACGATATCTGCGATAGAATTAAACAAAATACATGACACCACAGTGTATAAACAAAAATGTTGTATGAAACTAAATTATAGACAAGAGTAGGCTAACAAATACAAACAAATCAAAACAAAACTAAAGAATGCGAAATAATAACGAAAACAATATTAAAACATGTCATCACAGCTAACATAAATAGCAACAGAAGTCGCTTAGCAAATTCCAGTATTGGAAATTTGCAAACCTTACAGAAAACGCTCACAATAGACGACCTCTATGACGTGGCATAATCTAACGGAGACACCACCCAACCGAGAACCCGCTGAAATATAAACATATAAATATACGAATAACATATAAACATATAACATATAGAATGAGATGATACACAGAAGACTCAGCAGAAGTATAAGGGCACAGTTTACATACAAACAGGCCACTTAACTTATAGGCTTCCAATCGTAGAACAGCAGAAAAAAACGGATGTCAATCAACGTCCTAAAGAGCGAAGCTCCAACGATGATGGCACATCTGAACTGCTTCCACTGCTAACACGATGGTACAAGAGCTTCTGAAATACTGTGTGTTGAGTTGTTTCGGCACTTGACCTTCTAATCCAAAAGTAAGTTGATGGAAATCGGTACTTGGCCTTCTTCAGAAAACAACCCGTTTCAACCGGCACTTGACCTTCACAAAAAACGACAGCTCTGGAACCTTGACAGCAGCAACTTGCTTGACTTGCGTAAAAGATAACAGCAGTCCGAGTTATCCGGCAACATGTAACAACGCCGGGTACTGTCAAATTCTTGTTTCCGTCAAAAAAGTTGAAATTTTGACTTTTACCGGGCAACGCCGAGTACTTTGAAAATTTTGAAGATGTTGACTGTATTGAAGAATGTTAATTTCTTGAAGGATGCTGATGAATTCTTGTTGAAAATGAAGTGGGTAAGGGACCCCGTGTTTGCTGGTACCAGAATCAAACCAGCTTATGGCCACCAAATGATGCGTGATGCCATATGATGATGGATGGTATCCGCATGTCTGGTTTTGTGTAGTGTGCAGATGTGTTCAGTCAAAACAATGTTCATACAAAAATAACAGGGCAATCCACATAGGACGTCAGTAAACTCACGACGTATAAAGTCAATGATTCTTGTAACAGCCGTTGACGTTTTTCTTCATTATTTATTGTGGACGCCACAGTGACAAAATGGTTACGCGAATATGTAGACACATCAAACAGTCATTATCACAGCAACATTCAATACAGCAATAGACGGTAGACAGCATAAAAATGTTAATTTACCTTGCCTTCCGGAAATACACAGAAATATTATGCCTCCCGGCATGTGCAAATACACTAGAGGTATTATCTCGAATAAACGAAATATCCATAAGAGGACTCTCACATTCCTGACAGAACAAAAAAATAGCGGAGATCCCCTCTTCAACGAGGCATCTCTTTCGCCATTCCAAATCGCTCACTCCACTAGTGGTGGGCGGAAACCGATCGACCAAGAAGCAAGACAAGTCATGCGCAGTCCAGCGCAAAATGACCACAGCTCAAATTTAACTGCATTCGATACCAACGCGAGAAGACAAATGCTTACCGAGAAAAGTGACTATAAATTTCAAGCAGTTGTTGCCCTTGCGTTATAAAATAGATATTGAAATAAAACGATGTTGCGAGAATTTATCACGCAACAATAATATTTACCTACATCATTTATTTATTTACTTTATGAAAAGTAATTGAAGTCCACACAGGCAATAAACGAAAAGAAACCAAACGTGATGGAAAGTTTATCTTTTCAAAACTTACTTTTCTCTAAGTGTGGTAAAGTACAGTGATACAGCGATAAAATCATAAAAAATATATATATATATTAAAGTCAAAATAATAGCAGTAGAAATAAAATTAATAAAGTTGTAACGCGTCTTCTTCCCTGCGCCAGAAAACGCATTGATTTAAGCAGGACAGAACACAGTGAGAACTCTTATCGGCACGTTGGTAGTATTGGCCTTTAAAACGCGCCCGTCAAGGGTTAACGATAAAAATTTGAAAATTCTACTAGCGTAGTGGTTCCAGGAAAGATAGAAAGAATAAAACACACAAACGCATAAGATTGAGAGAGCGGACACTTGCTGCCGGCTTGGCAAGTGTTAGAAGCTTGAATTAGCTACTCAGGCCAACAGTGCGAGACGAGGCCGTTAGCTTGTGTCGAAAACGATATCGCAAGTTTGAAAATTTAAAAAAATACCCCGCTAGCCCAATACATTTCTAACCACAGACACTGTGGAAAAAAATATATATACACACACGCATAATTACTTCCTATCGGGAAAAAGGAAGATCTGAGGCGATTTTTATAACATTCAAGTAGTGGAAACTTAGAAAACAATGGACACCAAAATGGAAAATATATTGAATTCTTTATTACTAGGTTTATGATAATAAAAGTTAGCTAGTCTAAGAGCTGGTCTTGTTCTAATGGGTAATATGCTTTCGAATCAAAAATCCGACAGATAGAAATAAAGTTATAGACAAAAGACGGTATTTGTTCGTACAGACAGACCAACACATGCTCGTTTGGACTTGCACTAACGATGACTTTTTTGACGCGTCCTTGAAAAAGGCAGGAAAAGGTTACATGCAGTCTGTTGTAGAAAGGGGCAGAAAAGGGGGAGAAAAATTATGGGATGGCTTAACACAAAATATATTTAACAGTAGAAATCTAAGAAGGAGAGAGGAAAAAACTTGGTAGTGTCCAAAAATCAAGTCTGTTTTTGCTTTTAATTTCAAATTTCAAAATTGTCGTTCGTTCATTGGCCAAAGCCTTTCATATTATTAAGAAAATTCAACGGCTTGACGCCATTTGTAGAAGATAGTACCGAGAGGAAGACGTTGTGAATTTTGTGAAAAGTGATTAGCCTTATTAAAGCAAATATATATGAAAGTATAGGCATCACAGTCCAGCCAGCAGTACATCTGGAATCTGCTATTCAACGTACCTGTTTTTTTTTTCATTGAATTCTGGTAAGACCGACATTATTCATATATATTTTGTTTAAAAATGTGTGAGAGATGCTGCCATCACGACTAAGTAATCAGGTCCCAAGCTGATCTATGCAGGGCTTGAAGGAGAATTAGGATATAACACATTGCCAGTTTTGTAAATGCATATGTCTTGTGAAATAAAATGTTTTCTTAGGTGACCAGAGGGACACAGCTCACCTATCCCATTGAATGGTAGAAAAGAAAGATTAATAATATTATTGCAGATGCAGTGCCGCCTTTGTAGGAGAGACATGTGAACAACACTGGTACACTGTGGAATGGATGTGCTGGATTGGTCCATTGGATATGACCCAGCTCTTTATTTCTTATGTATGCTCTTTTGTATATAAAACACAGTCTAAATAAGATATCACCCAGGAGACATTGTTTCATTATTACAGGGTCTTATCTGGCACTAGTCCGGTGCCAGAGTTCTATGTGAAAGCTGTTGAGGAGTTTTGGAGGCCAGTACCAGAAGAATACTAGGTTCAGGACCAAATAAATCATACAGAAAATTATTAATTGTACAAATTTATCTGAGGTGTTATTTCCTTAATCATAGACCTTAATACTTGTTTGTGTAGAGGTGTATTATTGTTAAAGTACCATCACACCACACTTGCATATCCCTAGACATTAGACGTAGCTATCATTTATACTAGTCAAGAATAAGTCTGCTTGAGGCCATAAGGTGGTAGCAGAAAGGTATCCTGATAACTCACCCTAAATTTGTTAGAATCAGGGACCTTCACAGCTGGTCTCATTCAGTACATTAAGGAAAAATATCAACATCATTTCATAACATCAAAACCCACCACAATAAATTGGGGTCTCTTCTTCCGGGATTTGAACTTGGTAGTTGTTTAGTAATTTAAATATTGTAGCACCAGTGTCCCCAAAAGTTATAAAAGTATTTAAAGCGGAAAAGAAAAGCTGATGGACTGTTGAGAGCCAGTAATTAGTTAATTGATTGGTTAATTAATTAGTTAGTGTTGGCACTCTGTTAATTAAGAGTTTGGAAAATTATATTAGATCATTTTAAAGATTGATATTATGGCCGACCTAGCAAAGTTCAGATCTGCTGCTGTGCTGGCTGCAAAAGAGATGAATAGGGATGGACCAGAGTTGGTCCAGTATGTAACCTCAGAGGTTGATAAATTTATTGCACGTGATAGAGAGGATAGGAAGTTAGAAGCAGAAAGAAAATTAGAAGTTGAGAAAGAAATAAAACGGTTGCAGATTGAGGCTGACAAAGAGGCTAGGGCATTGGAGGCGGACCGGGAGGCTGAAATAAAACGGCTCCAGTATGAAGAGAAGAAGATGGAGGCTGAGGAAAGAAGATTGGAAGCTGAAAGGGAAGACAAGCGATTGGCTGCAGAAAGGGAAGCTGAAAAGGAGGAGAAGAGATTACAGAGGGAGCACGAGTTACGACTAAAAGAGTTCGAATTTCAAGGCCATGCCCCTGAAAATGGTGCCAGCCCTCCTACCTCCGATGCCACTGCTAAGTCAAGGAGCCTCAACTTCAGCTATGGGGTTCCATTTAGACCATTTTGTTGAGAGGGACGATGACATTGAGTCATTTTTGTCTAGATTTGAGGTTTTAGCCATCACCTATGGGTTGGAGAAGGAAAGGTGGAGTTTAAAGTTATCTCAGGGTCTTAGGGAAACTTCTTTTGAAGTGTTTGCCAAGATGAGCAAAGACGACCAAGACAATTATGACATGTTAAAGCAGGCTCTTTTGCTAAGGTATGAAAAGAACAGAGAATTTTACAGGAAAAAATTTAGGAATGCCAAACTACTGTCGGGTGAGACCTATCACCAGTTCTCTGCACGTTTAGAGACGTACTTGGAGAAATGGACTGCTCTGGGGAAAACCCAAGATCTTAAAGAGATGATCATTATTGAGCAATTGAGAGAGTCCATGGCTCCAGACTTGAGAAAGTTTCTCATGGAACAAGGTGCAGAGAGGCTGGGTGAGTTACTTAATGTCGCTGAGAGGTATCAGGCAGCCCAGGCAGAGGTAGCTGGCGCTAAAAAGAAACAGATTGACAATTATAAGGCTCCACAAAACTCTAATAAGTTTGATAACAAAGATCAGGGGAACAAAGGTAAGCACAATTTTGATAGGCCACGCAATGATTTTAGAAACAAAAACCCACAATTCAATGATAGGAAATATGATGAAAGAAAACCTTTTCATCAAGGTAGATTATATTGCAAATGGTGTAAGAGGGAAGGTCATGACATAAAATTTTGTCATAAGAAAACTTCTGGATTTTCTGCTATGAAGATGGGGAACAAGGGAGGAAAGGACAAATCTACTGGACAGCAGGAACCTTATCACCCCCCAGTGTGTGAGGATGTAGTCTGCAATGGGGTCACCATTAGGTGTCTCTATAATGCAGGCTTAGATTTTGATTCTGTTGTGAGTGCGCACTTGATGAACCAAGATCAGTATACCACAGAAACAGTGGAGATACAAGGGGCGACCACGGACATACCACTTATGAAACTTCCCATTGCCAGGATAACGGTGAAAACTCGCTATGTGGAAGGAGTAATCAGAGCAGCAGTGATCGACGCACCCATCAACCCTCTGATATTGGGGTGTCGTTATGTCTTCTTGGGGAATCCCAAGAGATCTGTGGTCTTGGCAGCCGTCCAGATACGATCACAATCCAGAAAGGAAAAAGATGAACCTATAAATACTCATCCAGAGCAGATGAGGAAGGCACAGGCTGAGGACAAGACACTCAAGCCTTGTTACAAAAAAATTACCTAAATGCCACACACCTCCAAACAAAGGGGACTATTACATGAAGAACAAATTATTATATAGGAAGACCGGAACTGGAACAAATGGTCACGGCCAGCTGGTTCTTCCTACTTCATATAGGGAGAGAGTGTTGGAATTAGGACATGCGATTCCCTTCAGTGGTCACATGGGGATCAGCGCAACAGGACAGCGTATAGCTTGTCATTATTTCTGGCCAGGAATAACGGAAGATATAAAGAGATATGTAAAATCCTGCCCAGAATGTCAAAGGGTAGCTCCAAAGTACTGGACTGCTCCAGCAACTCTAGGGGAAATGCCCATTGTGGGAACACCTTTTGAGAGTGTTGCAGTGGATATTGTGGGACCTCTCCCTCGGGCCAAGAGGAGGAACAGTTACATCCTTACTCTGGTGGACACGTGTTCTATGTGGGGAGAGGCGGTAGCCCTGTCGTCAATCGATTCCAAGCATGTCGCAGAGGCATTACTTACAATATTCACAAGGTTAGGATTCCCGCATCAAATCTTGACTGATAACGGCTCACAGTTCAAGGGGAAACTAACGGAAGAAGTTTTCAGGATCTTCCAAGCCAGGCACTTTCATTGTAGTCCGTATCACCCCCAAGGGAACGGCCAGGTAGAGAGGTTCAACGGGACTCTCATTTCTATCCTGAGAAAGCTGGCACATGAGAAACCTGATACGTGGGACCAATACCTGCCCGCTGCGTTGCTTGCGTATCAAGAAGTTCCACATAATTCAACCGGGATGGCACCCGCAACCCTGTTATTTGGGAGGCCAATAAAAGGTCCTTTAGAAGCTTTGTTGAGGACCTGGACAGATGAGAAGGCAGAAGAGACTGTTACCTCATCATACCAATATGTGAACGAGCTGACCGCTCGTCTTAAAACTGGCTGGAAACTTGCAAATGATAATCTCAGACAAGCCAGGAAAAAACATGCTGCCTATTTTAACAAGAAAGCTAAGGATAAAGAATTATTTGTGGGAGAGAAGGTGCTTCTTCTACTGCCCGGCAGCCAAAAAAAATTACAAATTGGATGGCAAGGTCCATATACTGTTCTAGAGAAGGTGTCTAGAACAAATTATAAAATCGACAAGAAAGGGAAAGAGAAAGTATATCATGTGAACCTTCTAAAGAAGTATCTGGACAGGGAAATCCAGGAAGGAACACACTTAATGTCCTTGTCGATAGCAACAGGGATGAAGAATGAACCGCTCACATCCCATGAGTATCCATTGAAAACATGTGAGACACCGGCACATGTAAAAGTCAGTAAACACTTGACAAAAAAACAGAGGGAACAGGTTCAAAAGGTTCTGACTGATCATACGGACGTGTTAACAGACAAACCGGGGCACACAAATTTGTTAGAATATGACATGAAACTAGTAGACCCAACACCGATCTGTATGAGAGCCTACACGATCCCGTTTGCCAAGGAGAAAGCTTTGAAAGAGGAGATTGAGTACCTATTGAAAGAAGGAATTATTTCTCATAGCGAATCTCCATATAGTTCCAGTGTGGTTTTGCTGAGAAAACCCTCTGGAGAACATCGTCTGTGTATAGATTACAGGAAACTGAATGCTGTCACAGAGAATCAGGAGGATCCATTACCTGACACAAATCAATTATTTGCCAGGCTAAACAAGGCAAAATATTTTTCGAAGGTGGACCTGAGCAAAGGCTATTATCAGATTCCAGTGAAGCCTGAGGTCAGACCTTATTTGGCGTTTAGCACTTCGGAAGGACATTATGAATTCAACATGTTACCTTTTGGGTTGAAAAATGCTCCGAGAGTATTTTCTAGGATGATGCGAAAATTGTTGGATCCACTAAATAACCCATGCATCACACACTTTATGGATGATATTCTCATTGCTACAGAAACATTTGAGGAACACATTAACTCTTTGACGATGCTGTTTGATAGACTAAGAGAGGCTAATTTGACGGCTAGACCAACAAAATGTTGTATTGGTTGTAAAGAGTTGGAGTTCTTGGGACATACTGTGTTTCAGGGTAGTATGACCCATAACCCCAAGAACCTTGAAAAATTGCAGAGAGCACCTAGGCCACAAACAAAGAAAGACGTGGGATCTTTCGTGTCGTTGTGTGGATTCTATCAGAAATATATCACAAATTTTAACTCTATTTGTGCTCCTCTGACGGATTTAACTCGCAAGGGAAATCCTGATAGAATTGTTTGGTCAGCCCAATGTGAATCAGCCTACCAAGAGTTAAAGGAAAAACTTACAAGCAAGCCTATCTTGAAATTACCTGATTTGAGTCAGGAATTTGTGGTGAGAAGTGACACAAGAAATGTGGGCCTGGGGGCTACGTTGTTGCAAAGATCATCGTCACCAGAGGGAGAGCTGAACCCAGTCGCTTATGCTAGCCGCAAGTTAAACAAAGCGGGGCAAAACTATTCAACAAGCGAAAAAGAATGTCTAGCTTTGATCTGGGCAATACAAAAGTTCCAGATCTATCTATATGGTAGAACATTCGTGGTCCAAACGGATCATCAGCCTCTCGTATTCTTATCACAGGCCAAACATGAAAATGCCAGATTATTAAGATGGTCGTTATTATTACAGCCATAACAATTTACCATTGAATATATTCCGGGGTCACTGAACGTGGGTGCAGATTTCCTCAGTAGGCATCCCTGTGATCCAAATCAGGGTATTCAACAGGCGTAGAGGGTTGATTTTATCTATGTGTATCACTGTTTGGAACTAGCATCAGGCAAGTTCTTAGGTGGGGAGATGTGTGGTAAAGTACTGTGATACAGCGATAAAATCATAAAAAATATATATATTAAAGTCAAAATAATAGCAGTAGAAATAAAATTAATAAAGTTGTAACGCGTCTTCTTCCCTGCGCCAGAAAACGCATTGATTTAAGCAGGACAGAACATAGTGAGAAATCTTATCGGCGCGTTGGTAGTATTGGCCTTTAAAACGCGCCCGTCAAGGGTTAACGATAAAAATTTGAAAATTCTACTAGCGTAATGGTTCCAGGAAAGATAGAAAGAATAAAACACACAAACGCATAAGACTGAGAGAGCGGACACTTGCTGCCGGCTTGGCAAGTGTTAGAAGCTTGAATTAGCTACTCAGGCCAACAGTGCGAGACGAGGCCGTTAGCTTGTGTCGAAAACGATATCGCAAGTTTGAAAATTTAAAAAAATACCCCGCTAGCCCAATACATTTCTAATCACAGACACTGTGGAAAAAAAATATATATATACACACACGCATAATTACTTCTATCGGGAAAAAGGAAGATCTGAGGCGATTTTTATAACATTCAAGTAGTGGAAACTTAGAAAACAACGAACACCAAAATGGAAAATATATTGAATTCTTTATTACTAGGTTTATGATCATAAACGTTAGCTAGTCTAAGAGCTGGTCTTGTTCTGATGGGTAATATGCTTTCGAATCAAAAATCCGACAGATAGAAATAAAGTTATAGACAAAAGACGGTATTTGTTCGTACAGACAGACCAACACATGCTCGTTTGGACTTGCACTAACGGTGACTTTTTTGACGCGTTCTTGAAAAAGGCAGGAAAAGGTTACATGCAGTCTGTTGTAGAAAGGGGCAGAAAAGGGGGAGAAAAATTATGGGATGGCTTAACACAAAATATATTTAGCAGTAGAAATCTAAGAAGGAGAGAGGAAAAAAACTTGGTAGTGTCCAAAAATCAAGTCTGTTTTTGCTTTTAATTTCAAATTTCAAAATTGTCGTTCGTTCATTGGCCAAAGCCTTTCATATTATTAAGAAAATTCAACGGCTTGACGCCATTTGTAGAAGATAGTCCCGAGAGCAGGACGTTGTGAATTTTGTGAAAAGTGATTAGCCTTATTAAAGCAAATATATATGAAAGTATAGGCATCACAGTCCAGCCAGCAGTACATCTGGAATCTGCTATTCAACGTACCTGTGTTTTTTTTCATTGAATTCTGGTAAGACCGACATTATTCATATATATTTTGTTTAAAAATGTGAGTGAGAGATGCTGCCATCACGACTAAGTAATCAGGTCCCAAGCTGATCTATGCAGGGCTTGAAGGAGAATTAGGATATAACACATTGCCAGTTTTGTAAATGCACATGTCTTGTGAAATAAAATGTTTTCTTAGGTGACCAGAGGGACACAGCTCACCTATCCCATTGAATGGTAGAAAAGAAAGATTAATAATATTATTGCAGATGCAGTGCCGCCTTTGTAGGAGAGACATGTGAACAACACTGGTACACTGTGGAATGGATGTGCTGGATTGGTCCATTGGATATGACCCAGCTCTTTATTTCTTCTGTATGCTCTTTTGTATATAAAACACAGTCTAAATAAGATATCACCTAGGAGACATTGTTTCATTATTACAGGGTCTTATCTGGCACTAGTCCGGTGCCAGAGTTCTATGTGAAAGCTGTTGAGGAGTTTTGGAGGCCAGTAGTGTTAGGGGTCGCCAGTTTCCCCCCTATTACTTTTGGAGCAGGTGTCATTCTGCAGAAAGAATTCAGACAGTTTCAGTGGGCCAGATAAGTGAAATATCTGGTACCCTAACAGTACATCAGCTATAAGAGCAGCATACCCCTGTATTCAAGAAATAAAATATTTCCATAGTGAAATGAACAGTGACATTAGATTGTAAAGAGACTGGGAGTGATTAAAGAATCCCAAACAGCCATCCAGTGTTAGAAACCAGTAATAGACAGATTTTAGTAACACTGTTAGTTTAATTTAACAGTATTTGTTTGGACACTTGTCCCTGTGGGTCTAAAATTTACATTTTGTATATATATCTTGAATTCTTTTCATTTTTAAAAGTCCTGACCAGAAGAATACTAGGTTCAGGACCAAATAAATCATACATAAAATTATTAATTGTACAAATTTATCTGAGGTGTTATTTCCTTAATCATAGACCTTAATACTTGTTTGTGTAGAGGTGTATTATTGTTAAAGTACCATCACACCACACTTGCATATCCCTAGACATTAGACGTAGCTATCATTTATACTAGTCAAGAATAAGTCTGCTTGAGGCCATAAGGTGGTAGCAGAAAGGTATCCTGATAACTCACCCTAAATTTGTTAGAATCAGGGACCTTCACAGCTGGCCTCATTCAGTACATTAAGGAAAAATATCAACATCATTTCATAACATCAAAACCCACCACACTAAGCATGCTTTATCCCATAAAATGTTCTGATGATGATGTAAATAAATATAGCAACAGAACAACTTAAAGACTATCTTCCTCAGGGATCCTCAGCCTTTTCTGCACCGTGGGCACATTTTAGATCCATAAAGAGGGCGGTGGGCACTAGTGCTCTAGATTTCTATAAGAGTTACGTCAACTAAGTCAGAATCGAAAACGAGGCTGAACGACGTGGACGCCATTTTTGGTCGACAATACCAGGGTTAGTAGCGAGAGTAAGTATCGAGTAAGATGCCTAGTTGTTCAGCTTTTGGCTGTAGCAATAGCTCTAGCAAAGGATACAGATTGTTCTCGTTTCCAGCAGACAAGAAACTTAGATCGATCTGAGAATGCAAAGTGAGTAGAAAACATTGGAAATCTTCTATTAATGCAAGGCTGTGTGAACAACACTTTGAGTCCACTGATTTTGAATTGAAGCGACTGGATGGGAAGAAGAAACTTAGATGGAATGCAGTACCTACCAAATTTTTACACCGTGCACCTGGTCAGCACAGAAAATCACCTAAGATAAGGGATACTGTTGTAGGACACACTGCAGCGCTAGGCCTAAACCATGATCACACTTACAACAAGAAAAAAAATTCAGCAACTGGCAGTTCCATTGAAGACAAGGTAGGAACAGATAGTGTGAGTGACAACAATACGGACTCTTCAGCATCAGAAAATAGCATGCAAACAGAAGTCATTACAGATAACTGTGCCGGCTGTGTTGCTAAGGAAACATTGATTAAGACACTTCGAAAAAAAATCAGTAAACTTGCAGCAAGTTTAGCTACAGAGAAGAGGCAGAACAATAGAATAAAGAAAAAATTGTCATGCCAGACAGATAAAATATTAAACATGCTATCTGAGGATCAGATCCGGGTCCTTAATTGTAGGTCTTCAAGAGGAGTAAAATGGGGCAGTAAGACTGTAAAGAAAGCATTGCAAATTCGATTTGCTTGTGGAGCAACAGGCTATAATATGTTATTGAAGCAGCATTACCCACTGCCTGCTATACGTACACTTCAGCGCCGAATACAGCACATTCATATTTCTGGGGAATACTCAATGAGATGTTTGATTACATGAAATTAAAGGTTGTAAAAATGTTAGGAGTAGAACGGCTGTGCTGCTTGACATTAGATGAAATGTCAATTAAATCTGCTATTGAATATGATGCAAAAATAGGAGAAATTCTTGGTCATGTCACTGTACCTGAACATAAGGGCATTGCGACAAATGCACTAGTATTCATGCTAAGTGGACTATCCAGCAGATGGAAGCAAATTGTTGCTTTTTTTACTCAGGAAGGTCAACTAAAGGCCATGTTTACAAACCCATTATTCTGGAAATAATACATAAAGCTGCTGCAATTGGTCTGCATGTGGTAACTGTCACAAGTGACATGGGAAGTGCAAACAGAGCAATGTGGGCCAGCTTTGGTGTTTGTGCTTCCAGAAACAAAATTGTGAACAAAATTGCACATCCAGAGCAACCAAATAAGTGGCTATATTTCCTAGCTGACACACCTCATTTGATCAAAAATGTTAAGTCTGCATTTATCTCTGGCCATGATTTCAGATTATCTGAGGAGATGTGTGTATTGTTAAATGTGCCTTCTAACATTGCAGATATACTGCCTGTTAGGGAACTGGCTGACTTACAAAGGAACAGTACCCTGTAACTACCTCCACACCTTACTGATGACATACTCTGCCCTGGACATTGTGATAAGATGAAGGTGTCACAGGCACTTCACCTTTTCAGTATATCTGTCAGTGCAGGGATCCACTACATGGTAGAAAAGGAGGGCAGACCTGTGAATAATCTGACAACTGCTCGGTTCATTGAGGTGATATCTAAATGGTTTGATTTAATGTCAAGTCGCAGTCGTGTCATTGCTCTAACTAAGCAGTTTTCAGATAGGTATGCAAATGCTGTTGAAATGTTACGACTTGTGATTCGAATGTTTACAACGCTTTCAGTTGGACAGCAGGGAGCATTGAAACCATTTCAGACAGGCATCCTTTTGTCCACCACATCTGTGCTTGATCTTGCAGAGGACATGTTGAGTGGAAATTTCAGTTTCTTGCTGACATCACGTGTGAGTCAAGACTGCCTGGAGAATTTTTTCAGCTCCATGAGATTACATAATGCAGTGCCAACACCTTTTGAATTCAAACATAGATTGAGAACTATCTGCTTGTCACAATTCCTCAACACTACACGTGGAAGTAGTTACGACGAAGATGATAATGACTTTTTGCTTGATTGTACTGATATGAATACAACAACAGTTACACACACCGAGCAGCATGTTGATTTGTCAGACGTAGAAATAGAAATAGAAAGCACAGCTGAGGTCCATGTTATTCATTATTTAAGTGGCTACTGTGTGAACAGTGTATTAAAGCAACATACTGCCTGTTATATCTGCATTGCAGCTGTCACTGCCCCTCAGTGTGCAACAATTACTGACATTGCACGACTAACAGAACATAAAGAGTATATTCCAGGCTCACTTGTTTATGCAAGTGACACAGTAGTAAATCTGATGTTAAGAACTGAACAACTGATCCGTCAGCATGTGCATAGATTTGCAACCATGAAAAACATTGCAACTTTACTTTTGGATATGGCATTACAGGAAACAGCTGAATGCACACTGAGCAACTGCCATGATATTAAACAAAAGCTATTAGCAAAGTATATGTGTCAGAATTCACATTTACTGCAGAAATAAAAACAATGGTCTTAAACAGCATGCTTGAGCATCAATGAGCAGTAAAAGCCATTGCAGGAAATCTCTGGTCCAAAATATGTAATTAGATTTTGTTAAAACTATCTGTACATAGTCGCATTTTAAATGAAAACATAAACTGGTGTGATCATATGGATCTAGTAAAACTGTCAGTGTCTACAACAGTCATTCACCAGTTTCCACATTTCAAACTAGGTAAATAGTTCAATTCGAAGGGAGTATGCTTTGCTGAGTGTTGCAACTCTAACGGAATATTTGTTGCTAAATAGTGGAGTTCTAACGGAATATAAAATTCAACGGAGTATGTGTTAAAAATCCACGCTACAGATTCTTTTCAATAAACCGGTAAGTAAACTAGTTTTCTTCTTTTAGTTTTGTTACTTGAAATACAAATAATAGTACAAATATGTGCTACTGTATTTGCATCTAATTTTATTTCAAATTATTAGCTAACCTAAACGAAAATGCAAATTGGGTCCGAAACTCATGATCGGGTCCATTTTCCTGCAATACGGGTACGGCCGAAAATGGCGGCCAAATTTTAGTTGGCGTAACTCTCTATAGAAATCTAGGGCACTAGTGGGCACCAACCAAATATCCCGACTTACTTATTAAAAAAATGGTTCATTTTTACAACAAAATATACAAAATGCTTATACTCGGCCGAGTAAATACATTTAATGAAATAAGAACCTGTGCTTAGATTTCACAATGTTCATTGGTAATAAAAACGATTCGGAAAATGTGCGGAGAGAAAATATGAGTGTATCTTTTGCCGCAATTTTTAAGAGTGAATATTCTTCAATAATGCTGAGATTGTTAGAGTAACAGCTCTTGAATATAACATAACTTTCTGTGTCTGTCGGAAAAGTTTTTATAATTTTTCTGGGGCCACTAATCGCCAAAAACTTGAGAACTTTAGAAAAGAATAAACTAGAATTTCTCACCATGCAACCACCATTGTATATTTGTTCTTTCTTCAGCAAATCTTTCATGGACACACAAAATAAGCATTGGAGTTAAGTACCTCTGATTTCACAATGTTCACATAGAATACCCTCCACGACATTCAGCAACTCCATCCTCAACGCCTGCGTTATTCCAACCTTACTTCTGACGAGCCCCAACGTCCTCTCTAAGCTTCGCAGCAGAGATGACATTGTTATCAAACCGGCTGATAAAGGAGGTGCAATCGTGGTATGGCGCAAGGACCTGTACCTCTAAGAAGGCAATAAGCAGCTCACCAACAGCTCCTTCTACCAGCGACGTGACAATGATACGACAGTTCTCAACAATCGTCTGGTCCATGACACCATCAAAAGTCTTATTGCTAACAAGTCTTTACCTTCTAGCGCTTCTCATCTCCGTATCCATGATAGTTGTCTGGGCAAGCCTGTGTTTTATACGCTTCCCAAAATTCATAAACCCTCCAACCCTGGGAGACCCATTGTCTCGGCGTGTGCCTGCCCTACCGAACATATATCTGACTTCCTAGACAATGTCTTCCAGCCTATTGCAGAGCAGCTTCCTAACTACTTTTTCCTCTATCCAGCTTTCCCTAGGCTGTACCTACCGTTTATTTCTGTTGGATGTCTGCTCGCTTTACACTTCCATTCCTCACTCTGACGGTCTCCGAGCTCTCCGGTTTTTCCTGGTAAAGTGCACCCACCCCTCTATCACTACAGAGACTCTCCTCCGGCTTGCAGAACTGGTCCTTCGACTCATTTACTTTGAGTTCAAGGGACAGTTCTTTGACCAAGTCAGTGGAGTCGCTATGAGCACCAAGATGGGTCCCAGTTATGCCTGTCTCTTCATGGGCTACCTGGAGTATCAGGTGTGGCAGCAGTATCCCGGACCTTTTCCATTTATGTATCATAGATACATCGATGATGGCATAGGTTTTACTGATATTCCAGAGGCTGACCTATCTAGGTTCATACACTTCATCAACAACTTCCACCCTACAATCAAATTCACCTCTCACATCTCCACTGTCTCTGTTAATTTCCTTGACATTGTTGTCACTTTCGCTCCCCCCACTTTAACACTTCGGTGTACTACAAACCCACTGATGCACACAGTAACCTCTTGTACACTTCCTTGTCGCGAGAGGTTCAGATGGTATTAAAATATATGATATCCCAGACTTTTCGGTTAGGAAAATGATAATAAAATTCAAATGCCTTTTACCAAATGTAAAAAAAAAACTAAGCAATGTTCACTTCCACCCTAGTTAAATATAAAAGTTATATTTAAAATGTCAATTATGTTATATATATATATATATATATATATATATATATATATATATATATATATATATATATATATATATATATATATATATATATATATATATATATATATATATATATATATATATATATATATATATATATAAGATAGGAAACTCTTTACAGAGCGATACAACAGGAGGCAATCTGATCATCAGAAGAAGTCCCCCCATCAGACAAGTGTTTCGGCCCAGTATACTCCTTTACACTCTAAGGGGGGCGGGCCCACTTGGGTCATGACTCCCAAGCGTCTCAGCCTCCTGTTGTCTTGTATCGAAAATGAACCCATTTCACTTATGGTAGCAACTTTAATCCACAACTCCGCCAGCCGTGGAGGCAATTGTGAAAGTAACAAAGAGAAGACAAATTATTCCGTTCGTTCCGTCGCACACACTGAGACACCATCGCGAAGCCGCCGAGCCTAGCCACTGAAATTCTGACACTGACACCTCCTATAATATACATCGCCTGTTGCCCCTCAGTCACAGCCCGCTCACTAGTACACCACAAAACTCAGCGTTTTGTGGACTTAGAAAAATTCCTGGTGTTTTCTGTACCGCAGCGTTTATTGTCACGATTTCCATTGCCCATTGCGGTTGTTCCACAGCCAGCCTGATGCCTTTTCGGCAGTTTCACTAAGCCTCTTCAGTGCCCTTGTTCTCGCCTGTCCCTTCAACCCCAACAGTTTCAATAGATCATACATTGATGCAGCCATTTGAATCCAGATTAGACGAGCAACATTCGTTCAAAGCGGCCAAATATAGTGATCTGGCCGCGGATCTGAGACACGAGGGGTTCACTACAAGGGTCATGGCTGTTGAAGTGGGCGCAAGAGGGCTTGTGGCTGCATCAATGTATGATCTATTGAAACTGTTGGGGTTGAAGGGACAGGCGAGAACAAGGACACTGAAGAGGCTTAGTGAAACTGCCGAAAAGGCATCAGGCTGGCTGTGGAACAACCGCAATGGGCAATGGAAATCGTGACAATAAACGCTGCGGTACAGAAAACACCAGGAATTTTTCTAAGTCCACAAAACGCTGAGTTTTGTGGTGTACTAGTGAGCGGGCTGTGACTGAGGGGCAACAGACGATGTATATTATAGGAGGTGTCAGTGTCAGAATTTCAGTGGCTAGGCTCGGCGGCTTCGCGATGGTGTCTCAGTGTGTGCGACGGAACGAACGGAATAATTTGTCTTCTCTTTGTTACTTTCACAATTGCCTCCACGGCTGGCGGAGTTGTGGATTAAAGTTGCTACCATAAGTGAAATGGGTTCATTTTCGATACAAGACAACAGGAGGCTGAGACGCTTGGGAGTCATGACCCAAGTGGGCCCGCCCCCCTTAGAGTGTAAAGGAGTATACTGGGCCGAAACACTTGTCTGATGGGGGGACTTCTTCTGATGATCAGATTGCCTCCTGTTGTATCGCTATATATATAATATATCTATCCTTTCAAGATGGAGGTGAAGTTCTTTTCTCACCTTAGACGTCGACAGAAAAACATCAGGAATGTGTATATTTCGATGGATATCATCATGTTATGTTAAATATAGAATAAAAGATACATCAGAGTATCTAGTGGTGTAGATATTTTCCAATAACCGACCTCGAAACCCTCGAATCGGTTGGTTGGATAGGAGGGTTGATCAGAGATTTAACAAGTCACTATCGTAAAACAAGCGATTGTTTTCGAAACAGAACCAGGCTCGACAGTGAACATGACTCATTCTAATAAATTCATACTAGAATTGCTTTGGCAGCTAGCGCCTTCAATAGATTATCTAACATTTGGAAATTACGATCACTGAATATACATACCAAGCTTCGTCTGTTTAATTCGAATGTTATCTCAGTGTTAACATACGGATGTGAAAGTTGGAAAATAACAAAATCATTGGAGAACAAGCTGAATACATTCGAGAACAACTGTCTTAGAAAAATCATGAACATCAGTTGGAAAAAATTCAAGACTAATCGACAAATAAGAGAAGACTCTAGGCAGAAATATGTCTCCGACTATATAAGGAAAAGACGATGGTCATATATCGGTCATGTCCTACGAATGCAAAACAACAGAATACCACTACAGGCGCTCACTTGGGTTCCTGAGGGTAAGAGGAAAAAAAGGAAGACCAAAAGAAACACTCAGAAGAACAATAATAAGAGAAGGAAGAACGTTGGGGCTAAATAATGTGCAAGAGTTAAGAGGAGTGGCGTCACAACGAACAACCTGGAGAGCACTGGTTTCTGCTTTATGCGCCGTGTTTGGTGCTTAAAGAATTTATTATGATTATTATTATTATTATTATATATATATATATATATTTAAAAAAAAAAAATATATATATATATATATATATATATATATATATATATATATATATATATATAATTAATTTATTAATATTTTATTTTATTAATTTTTATTTTATTTTTAAAAATATGTATTACTTTTTCCACCACTCGGTTTTCCAGTCCTTGTTTTCATTATTTTTTATTTATAGTTTCAATGTACTATTCACTTCCGATTTCCGGTTCAGTTGCGTTCATTTTCGCTCCGACATGTGACACTATCTGGGAGTATTTGTCTATTATTCCTATAGTTTCATGTTCTCCACTTAATTCTCATTTTCTTTCCCTTCTGTCTTTTGTTTGTCTGTCCATGACGAAGGCCTTGTGGCCGCAACGTAGGTTTCCTCGCCCTTTCTCTTAGTAAGACGTATTACTTTTTGTGTTTTTTTTTCCATTTTACCTCTGATTTAGAGTAACATGTAAATGGACTTTGATGGTTTCTTTATAAATCGCCACCACTCTTTCAGGTGTGGCTCTGTGGTCCAGTAGTTGATTCAACGGTTTTGTTGTTAACTAAAAGATTGTGGATTGAGGCTGCAGTGTCCCGTCCAACATTTTAAACAGGCATTTAAGTATCGTGAAGAAGAGTTAGCAGCCCCTTGATTATGACGTCCAGAAGGAAGCAGATGTGCGCGAGTATGTGTGTAATCACTGTCAAGAATCACGAGTGTTTTATGTCCGTTTGTTAAAAAGAATAAATAAAAACATTACTGAGGTCAAACTATAGACTTTCGTAACTGGTTGCTTTGCCTAATAGAAGAACTGAAGTGATTGTCACAGAATTACCTCGAAACTTTTCCTTTCTTGTGGCACCCCGCAATTCATTTTGTGTTCTTTACGTTCTATTTTCCGACCTCGGACAATATTTTGGATTTTCGAGTCATTGTTTACACTTCTTCCTGTAATAATTCGTCATGTCTGTTTACCTGACCATCCCTGCTGAAAGAGTAGACAGGTTATGTAATATTGACCGACAGTCGTGTTGGTAACATTCTCGTATGGTCACCTGATGAATGTCTATTTGCACAGGTACAGGACAGTAAATTATCCACGTGATGACATATTGTAGACACGCACCTGAAAGACGGAATGTTGTAATAGCTTCCCGGAAGATATGATCAGTAATAAATTCAGGAAGTTGTAAGTTGTAAATGTGATAATCTTAGACGGGAAATTACAGTTCCTTATATGGAAAGGGACTTTTTAAAAAAACACGTAGAATTTTTCTATAAGGAAATTGTTGGGATAAACCCCATTACAATCCGCATGATTGAATACAATTGGCTGGGCAATTCTAGATGTTATAAACAGGTGTTATGATTGGAGCCTGGTCAGATAGTAACAACTACGTGCGTGGGACGAAAGTTGCAATATCATTTGACACTTTTGCCGGTTTAGAGTACTGTGAAATTCACTTCGCCAAGGAGACAGCCAGCTAGCCAGAGTAAAGAATAGGATCAGAATTCCATTTATCGGACCGTACCTTGTTTGAGCATCTTGTGGACTTAAATCCCAGGAAAACTTTAAGTACATTAACACAGAAAGCCGGAATCCTAGGAATCTGAACACATACTGGGAGCCTATTGTAAAGAAACACCTCAGACCGCGTGTAAGAGACATCTTAAACAAGTTGCCGTAACTATTTCTCTGAGCCTGAAGGCAGTATTCCCAAAGAGACTTTGGGGTAAGTTGTACATTTCATAATTCTATATTTTTGTAGTAAAATCTGCGAGAATAATCGCTCATTTCAGTAGGATTTTAGTCATAAAATGATAATAAATAAACCCGCCCTATTGTGTCTGACTGTGATCCTCTCATACGCCAGCATAGCGCTGAATTTTGTGCCGTGGACAGGCTTAGAACCGACCCCGCCGTTTAAACCTCCTCGCTTTCCTTGTGACGTACATTTTTAACATTTTGCCCGATCTGATAGAGACTGCGGCAAGACTAACAATTAACGATTTTGCTGAAGTGTGCCGCCAAATTACTGTCTGAATTAACGTAATATGTTGACTTTAACGCTGGTAATATGTAGTAATCCTTACATTTTTTGGTAGTGTAACACGAGACAATACAAATATTTAATGCCTATTCAAATACCCGCCGCTCAAAACCCCGCTTCGCTTGACACATTATGCCATGCATATATACACGCTGCTGCAAAGCCAAAAGAGGCAAACACGCAGACAATTTTTTATTTTCTTTTCGCGGTAGTATTTCTGACGTCACTAAAACAAGTAGTTATTTGAAAATACATGCTAGCGAGAGATGAAAGAGAGGGGAAGATGGCCGTCTTGTGTAAAATTTTTATTTGACGATTGGCCTTGACAAAATTGAAAATCTAAACCATAATGAAACTGACCATAAAAATCATATGGTAGTATAGCTTAGAGTCCACTGAGCAAGAATATGTTTTAAATAATATGGTAGTCTCAGAATTAGCCAAGTTATTGAGAAAATACTAAATGTCTACGGACGCTCGACCAGTCAGACTGTTGTTCCTGCTTGTTTTTTTCATAACGTTAGTGGGGACGGCAGCTTAGAAGAGAGGCATAGAGGTAAATTCAAATTCGCTTGGGTAACAAGAGTATAGGAGGAGAGGGGAGCGGTAGGAAAATTGTTACCAAAAACTAACATCTTTTTGTATTGGTATAACTAAAGCAGACTGGCCAATCGACTACCAGACGCAGAGTTTGTTTGGAATTATTTTTTGTTTTTCAAAAACTACATTTGAATTCTGGTAGTCGCAAGCTTTCGATTGGTCAGTGCTAATAAATATTAGCAAAAGGCTTTCACTATTCATTGCCAGTTGAACAAAACTTTTCATTCAAATACGCTGAGATCAGCTGTGTTAATTGTAAAATTAAATAAAGAAGTATTCACAGTCTGGACAGTGCAGAAGAAACTGAGGCCACTTCTTTGCAAGTCAGCGTCATTTGTTTATATTTCTTGAAAATTTGTGGTAAGAATGCTTTATGAATTTAATATGTTTAATCCCACTGCCAAAGTTAGATACTGCTATTGGGAAAAGTGAAGGACGTGCCGGGAGCAGACATTGTTGAGTCCTCACATTGAACTGTATCTAACTGATGTATGTTGTCATGATTATGTTGTCATATTATTGCATTAGAATATATTAGTAAGCCTCCGTGTTCCATGAACACTGTTCAACATGCCTGAAGCATTTATATTTAAAAAGGAAAAGAAGAGAAAATCATACCAAAGGAAATGTGGTTACTCCACATTATTTTATTGAGGAAAACTATGTAAACGTACAGTGGCGTATCTGCCATAGGGACCTGAGGTGTGGTCACAGCAAGGTGGGAGTCATGTAAAATTAGGGGCGAGTGCACCTGTAATGCACGCGAGGCTGACCCCATATCACCGTAGGAAAATAATAAATATAAGAAGTGATCAGATATAAAAGGCCAGGGTGTCCTTTTGTTGCAGAGGTTTTATTTCCTGTTGCCAGCTGGTAACAGGAAACCTGCTGAGTGAGAATAAAGCCATCAAGTCTCCGACCATTCGTTTATGCTGTCAAAAGATAACGGGAGGAGCTTGAGCATTTTGCGAGATTGAGATTTTCTGCAACTTCATACTGTATTATCATTCTTCAAGGAATCCCAGGTGATGTGTTAAGCATCTGGGTATATCTGACACTTTCGTTTAATAAACACTGGTATTTCAAATCATACTCAGGAAGTTTATGGGGTATGATGAAACTACAGCCCCTCATACACAGTGACTCTCCCTCTTAGATGAATAAAGTGTAAGCTGTGAACATTCCAACAGGAAAGATATATATTGACTTTATAGTTAGTGGACAAAGAGTCCAGATATTTTAGTTGATCTTTTCTGTAAACTATCTTGTCCTCATTTTCAAAGACCTGTCCAAAAGATATGGCTGGACAGGCAGATTAAATTGTACAGAAAAAAATATTCATTTTAAAGAAAAACGTAACCACGGGTTTTATTCACTTCCTCATAGAAAATTAAAGTGTTTTTATGTTGTGTACCATTATTTCATTTCTCCCCTAGACACTAGGTACATCATACACAAGACACTAGAGCCAAAATAGTGACCGTGTGAGATCTAGGGAGGTAGCGTTAGGTTCCCTGCACATAATTCATCATCATCATTTATAGAGTCAGGGGCCTACATGTGCTTGACCTCACACGGTTAATACGTACACGGATTTCATTCTTTTAGTATACCATCATAACCTCCCCAGCAAATCAAACTTTGCTACATAAATTGTGGGCTTGTCCGGGGATTTGAATTTCTCCTAGTACTACACACATTGGGGTCTGGGTTAGCATTAACAACATTCTATTTTTCCCAGTGAATCCCCATATATTATTACCCAAGATTTGGGAAGTGAAGAAAGTGTCAGAACCCAGAATTAAATAAATAAATGTTGTACTTAGTTAGAAACTTAGTTAGTACATTTTGTATTTATCAGGATGGCAGATCTGGCCAAGTTTCGCTCTGCGGCTGTGCAGACTGCCAGCGAAATGAATATGGAGGGTCAAGTCTTAATTGACTATGTCACCTCAGAATGTGATATATTTATTGCTAGGGAAGAACATAGGTTAGCGGAAGAGAGGAGAATACAGGTAGAGGAGGCTAGGGAGATTAAAAGGTTACAGAGTGAGGCTGAGAAGGAGGCTAAGGTCTTAGAGGCTGATAGAGAGGCTGAGATAAAGAGGCTCCAATTTTAGGAGAGAAAATTGGAGGCAGAAAAAGAAGAAAAACGACAGCAAAGGGAGGCAGAAGTAAAGAGATTGACTGCCGAGAGGGAGGCAGAAAAAGAAGATAAAAGATTACAGAGGGAGCATGAGTTGCGACTAAGGAAGTTAGAGTTGCAAGGCCTTGCTCCGGACAATGGTCACAGCCCCTCTACCTCTGATGCTACTGCTAGTCAGGGGGCCTCCAACTCAGCCATGGGGTTCCATTTAGACTATTTTGTAGAAAAGGATGATGACATTGAGTCATATTTAAGCAGATATGAAGTATTAGCCACTACTTATGGGTTAGAAAGAGAAAAATGGGGTGTAAAGTTGTCTCAGGGTCTTCGGGGAACAGCTTATGAAGTGTTTTCTAAAATGAGCAGGGATGATCAAGACAACTATGACATGTTAAAGCAGGCTCTTCTGTTAAGATACGAAAAGAACGGAGAGTTTTATAGAAAGAAATTTAGTAATGCCAGGCTACTGTCGGGTGAGACCTATCACCAGTTCTCCGCCCGGTTAGAAACGTATATGGAGAAATGGGCTTCTTTGGGGAAAACCCAAGATCTTCAAGAGATGATACTCATAGAACAGATGAGAGAGTCCATGGCTCCAGACATGAGAAAGTTTCTCATGGAACAGGGCGTGGAGAGGCTGGGTGAGATAATTAATGTCGCTGAGTGTATCAGGCAGCCCAGGCAGAGGTAGCTGGCATCAAGAAAAAACCAGTAGATCAGTATAAGGCTCCTCAAAACCATAACAAATTTGACAACAGAGGAAAGCAGAACTTTGATAGGCCTCGAAATGATTTTAAAAATAAAACCTCACATTTCAATGACAGAAAGAATGATGAAAGAAAACCTTTTCATCAAGGTAGATGGTATTGTAAACATTGTAGGAAGGAGGGACATGACACTAAGTTTTGTAAAAGTAAACCTGCTGGATTTGCTGCTATGAAAAAGGGGAACCAGGAAGTAAAGGACAAACCTGCTGGACAGCAGGAACCTTATCACCCCCCAGTTTGTAAGGATGTTGTATGCAATGAGGTCACCATAAGGTGCCTCTATGATACAGGTTTAGATTTTGATGCTGTCGTGAGCTCGCACTTGGTGAACCCAGATCAGTATACCACAGCAACAGTGGAGATACAAGGGGCGACCAAGGATCTACCACTCATAAAACTTCCCATTGCAAGGATAACAGTGAAAACTCGCTATGTGGAAGGGATAATCAGAGCAGCAGTGATAGACGCACCCATCTACCCTCTGATATTGGGGTGTCGTTATGTCTACTTGGGGAATCCCAAGAGACCTGTGGTCTTGGCAGCAGTCCAGACCCGATCACAATCAAGAAAGGAAGGAGATGAACCTATAAATACTCATCCAGAGGAGATGAGGAAGGCACAGGCTGAAGATAGGTCACTGAAGCCATGCTATAAGAAACTCCCAAAGAGCCATACTCCTCCTAATAAAGGAGAATTCTATATGAAGAATAAATTGTTATATAGGAAGGCCGGTACTGGTTCAGCTGGTCACGGTCAGCTGGTCCTTCCCAGTTCATATAGGGAAAATCTAATGGAGTTAGGTCATGCTATCCCTTTCAGTGGTCACATGGGGATTAGCGCAACAGGACAGCGTATCGCTTGTCATTATTTCTGGCCAGGGATAACGGAAGACATAAAGAAATATGTAAAATCCTGTCCCGAATGCCAGAGAGTAGCTCCAAAACATTGGACTGCTCCAGCAACTCTAGGGGAAATGACCATAGTGGGAACCCCTTTTGAGAGAGTTGCAGTGGATATTGTGGGACCTCTCACTCGGACCAAGTTGAGGAATAGTTACATCCTTACTCTGGTAGACACTTGTTCTATGTGGGGAAAGGCGGTAGCCCTGTCATCAATCGATTCGAAACATGTGGCAGAGGCATTACTTACGATATTCACAAGGTTAGGATTCCCGCATCAAATTTTGACTGATAATGGCTCACAGTTCAAGGGGAAACTAACAGAAGAGGTTTTTAGGTTGTTTCAAGCCAAGCACATTCATTGTAGTCAGTATCACCCCCAAGGGAACGGCCAGGTAGAGAGGTTCAATGGGACTCTCATTTCTATCCTGAGAAAGCTGGCACATGAGAAACCTTATACGTGGGACCAATACTTGCCCGCCGCGTTGTTTGCGTACCGGGAAGTACCACATAATTCAACCGGAATGGCACCCGCAACCCTGTTATTTGGGAGGCCAATAAAAGGTCCTTTAGAAGCTTTGTTAAGGACCTGGACAGATGAGAAGGCAGAGGAGACTGTTACCTCATCATATCAATATGTGAACGAACTGACGACTCATTTAAAAACTAGTTGGAAACTGGCAAATGATAATTTGAGACAAGCCAGGAAAAAGCATGCTGCTTATTATAATAAGAAAGCTAAGGATAGGGAGCTTGCTGTGGGGGAGAAGGTACTTCTTCTATTGCCCGGCAGCAACAATAAACTTCAAATCGGATGGCAAGGGCCATATACAGTTTTGGAAAAGGTATCCAGAACAAATTATAAGATAGACAAAAAGGGAAAGGAAAAAGTCTATCATGTGAACCTTTTGAAGAAATATCTGGACAGACAAATCCAGGAAGGAACACACCTATTGGCCTTGTCTATTGCAACCGAAATGAAAAAATGACCCTCTCTCCTCATTCGAATATCCACTGAAAACCAGTGAAACGTTTGCACAGGTGAAGATCAGTAATCAACTGACAAAAGGACAGAAGGAGAAGGTTCAACAGGTCCTTGAGAAGCATACAGACGTGTTAACGGATAAACCGGGGCACACAAATTTGTTGGAATATGATATGAAACTACTAGACCCAGCACCTATCTGTATGAGGCCCTATTCCATTCCTTTCGCTAAGGAAAAAGCTTTGGAAGAGGAGATAGATTATTTGTTACAAGAAGGGATTATTTCTCACAGTGAGTCTCCTTATAGTTCCTGTGTGGTTTTGTTGCGGAAACCATCGGGAGAACATAGACTGTGCATAGATTACAGGAAACTGAATGCTGTCACAGAAGGTCAGGTGGATCCAATGCCTGATACTACGCAACTATTTGCCAGGCTGAACAAGGCAAAATATTTTTCTAAGGTGGATCTTAGCAAAGGCTATTACCAAATTCCAGTAAAGCCTGAGGTTCGACCTTATTTAGCATTTAGCACCTCGGAAGGTCATTATGAGTTCAACATGTTACCGTGTGGGTTGAAAAATGCCCCGAGTGTGTTTTCAAGGATGATGCGAAAATTATTGGATCCCCTGAAAAATCCACGTATTTCGAATTTTATGGACGATATCCTCATTGCTACGGAAACATTTGAGGAACATGTTACCTCTTTGAATATGCTGTTTGATAGACTCAGAGAGGCTAACCTAACTGCTAGGCCAACAAAATGTTGTATTGGTTGTAAAGAGTTGGAATTCTTGGGACATACTGTACATCAGGGTAGCATGACCCCTGATCCCAAGAATCTGGAAAAAATTTAAAAGAGAACCTAGGCCACAAACAAAGAAAGATGTGCGATCTTTCGTGTCGTTGTGTGGTTTTTACCAAAAGTACATTAAATATTTTAACTCTATATGTGCTCCTCTGACGGATTTAACTCGAAAAGGTCAACCTGATACAATAAATTGGTCCGCACAGTGTGAATTGGCTTACCAGTAGTTAAAAGAGAAACTTACAAGCAGGCCAGTATTGCAATTGCCTGACTTGAATCAAGAATTTATCGTGAGAAGTGACGCAAGCAATGTGGGCCTGGGCGCTACATTGTTGCAAAGGTCCTCCTCACAAGATGGAGAATTGAACCCAGTTGCTTATGCAAGCCGCAAGTTGAACAAGGCGGGAAAAAATTATTCAACAAGTGAAAAGGAATGTCTAGCTTTGATATGGGCTATAAAAAAATTCCAGATTTATTTATATGGCAGGACATTTGTGGTCCAAACGGATCATTCACCTCTCGTATTCCTGTCACAGGCCAAGCATGAAAATTCCAGATTATTGAGATGGTCTTTATTATTGCAGCCATACTCATTTCTGATTGAATATATTCCCGGCCCTCAGAACGTGGGTGCAGACTTTTTGAGTAGACATCCTTATGATGAAGATCAGAAAAACGCGTAAGACTTCATTGAGCTAAGTTATCTCGCAGATTATAACCTGCAAATGAATGCATGTTTTAGGATGGGAGGTGTGTAGTAAAATCTGCGAGGATAACCGCTCATTTCAGTAGGATTTTAGTCATAAAATGATAATAAATAAACCCGCCCTATTGTGTCTGACTGTGATCCTCTCACACGCCAGCATAGCGCTGAATTTTGTGCCGTGGACAGGCTTAGAACCGACCCCGCCGTTTAAACCTCCTCGCTTTCCTTGTGACGTACATTTTTAACATTTTGCCCGATCTGATAGAGACTGCGGCAAGACTAACAATTAACGATTTTGCGGAAGTGTGCCGCCAAACTACTGTCTGAATTAACGTAATATTTTGACTTTAACGCTGGTAATAAGTAGTAATCCTTACATTTTTTGGTAGTGTAACACGAGACAATACAAATATTTAACGCCTATTCAAATACCCGCCGCTCAAAACCCCGCTTCGCTTGACACATTATGCCATGCATATATACACGCTGCGGCAAAGCCAAAAGAGGCAAACACGCAGACAATTTTTTATTTTCTTCTCGCGGTAGTATTTCTGACGTCACTAAAACAAGTAGTTATTTGAAAATACATGCTAGCGAGAGATGAAAGAGAGGGGAAGATGGCCGTCTTGTGTAAAATTTTTATTTGACGATTGACCGTGACAAAATTGAAAATCTAAACCATAATGAAACTGACCATAAAAATCATATGGTAGTATAGCTTAGAGTCCACTGAGCAAGAATATGTTTTAAATAATATGGTAGTCTCAGAATTAGCCAAGTTATTGAGAAAATACTAAATGTCTACGGACGCTCGACCAGTCAGACTGTTGTTCCTGCTTGTTTTTTTCATAACGTAAGTGGGGACGGCTGCTTAGAAAAGAGGCATTGAGGTAAATTCAAATTCGCTTGGGTAACAAGAGTATAGGAAGAGAGGGGAGCGGTAGGAAAATTGTTACCAAAAACTAACATCTTTTTGTATTGGTATAACTAAAGCAGACTGGCCAATCGACTACCAGACGCAGAGTTTGTTTGGAATTATTTTTTGTTTTTCAAAAACTACATTTGAATTCTGGTAGTCGCAAGCTTTCGATTGGCCAGTGCTAATAAATATTAGCAAAAGGCTTTCACTATTCATTGCCAGTTGAACAAAACTTTTCATTCAAATACGCTGAGATCAGCTGTGTTAATTGTAAAATTAAATAAAGAAGTATTCACAGTCTGGACAGTGCAGAAGAAACTGAGGCCACTTCTTTGCAAGTCAGCGTCATTTGTTTATATTTCTTGAAAATTTGTGGTAAGAATGCTTTATGAATTTAATATGTTTAATCCCACTGCCAAAGTTAGATACTGCTATTGGGAAAAGTGAAGGACGTGCCGGGAGCAGACATTGTTGAGTCCTCACATTGAACTGTATCTAACTGATGTATGTTGTCATGATTATGTTGTCATATTATTGCATTAGAATATATTAGTAAGCCTCCGTGTTCCATGAACACTGTTCAACATGCCTGAAGCATTTATATTTAAAAAAGGAAAAGAAGAGAAAATCATACCAAAGGAAATGTGGTTACTCCACATTATTTTATTGAGGAAAACTATGTAAACGTACAGTGGCGTATCTGCCATAGGGACCTGAGTTGTGGTCACAGCAAGGTGTGAGTCATGTGAAATTAGGGGCGAGTGCACCTGTAATGCACGCGAGGCTGACCCCATATCACCGTAGGAAAATAATAAATATAAGAAGTGATCAGATATAAAAGGCCAGGGTGTCCTTTTGTTGCAGAGGTTTTATTTCCTGTTGCCAGCTGGTAACAGGAAACCTGCTGAGTGAGAATAAAGCCATCAAGTCTCCGACCATTCGTTTATGCTGTCAAAAGATAACGGGAGGAGCTTGGGCATTTTGCGAGATTGAGATTTTCTGCAACTTCATACTGTATTATCATTCTTCAAGGAATCCCAGGTGATGTGTTAAGCATCTGGGTATATCTGACACTTTCGTTTAATAAACACTGGTATTTCAAATCATACTCAGGACGTTTATGGGGTATGATGAAACTACAGCCCCTCATACACAGTGACTCTCCCTCTTAGATGAATAAAGTGTAAGCTGTGAACATTCCAACAGGAAAGATATATATTGACTTTATAGTTAGTGGACAAAGAGTCCAGATATTTTAGTTGATCTTTTCTGTAAACTATCTTGTCCTCATTTTCAAAGACCTGTCCAAAAGATATGGCTGGACAGGCAGATTAAATTGTACAGAAAAAATATTCATTTTAAAGAAAAACGTAACCACGGGTTTTATTCACTTCCTCATAGAAAATTAAAGTGTTTTTATGTTGTTTACCATCATTTCATTTCTCCCCTACACACTAGGTACATCATACACAAGACACTAGAGCCAAAATAGTGACCGTGTGAGATCTAGGGAGGTAGCGTTAGGTTCCCTGCATATAATTCATCATCATCCTTTATAGAGTCTGGGGGCCTACATGGGCTTGACCTCCCACGGTTAATACGTACACGGATTTCATTCTTTTAGGATACCATCATAACCTCCCCAGCAAATCAAACTTTGCTACAATTTTGCATTTATTAACTTGTGAAAATTGCTAAGGGATGTTGTCACGGATTGCCTCCACTGTTTTTCAGTAGTGGTCCAACAGTGGCCAAAACTCAGGAGTATCTAAAATGGGTCATTAAAGGTGTCTACCTTCGCACAAGATTACTCTTGGCAGAGTTGTAGATAGATTGGTAATGACGTTTCTGTCTCAAGGTAATTTTAACTAGATAATTCAGAAGTCAAGAACAAAACGGCATAGGGCAGAGCAATTGTTAACTTATATCTGATCCGTCGCCTTTTGTGAAGAATTAAGCAATGGTTTTTAGCCCGTTCAAGCCCCCAGCTGGTGTAAATCCAGCGAAATTCCTTTCTAAGAATTAGCCATATATATGTAAATATATGTCTAGATGTATATATATTAAAGAGTCTTACTCATACGTTTGCTTTCATACGTATAATTACTTAATCAACTATGATTGATTGTTATGTTTTAAAATAACTTGTAACAAATTTAATAATCAATTATTTTTAACAGGTTAAAATAGAGATGAAATAATGGTGAATTTTAGAGGTAAAATAATTTTTTTCTTCACTGAGACTTAAGTGAGGATTTAAAAAAAATATATTGTCCTTTTGCTGTTTTCTGGTAATCAGAACTTAACTGACCTAGGTGAGTCCTGCAGCCATGATTTTTTTTTCAATTCTTCTGCGATGATGACACTTCACAGTCTGAAAGCTTTGTTCTACGAACAGACTGATAGCTTCGTTCCACGAGCAGTCTGATAGCTTCGTTCCACGAACTTTAGACAAAAATAAAAAGAACAAATGCCTCTGCTAAGTACATTCGTGGGCTGCGAATTTACAGGCGCATTGTCTCGCCGTCCACCCACCAGTGTTAGCTTCTCTGAATAATTATATTCTTGAGTATACACAGCATAACTCAGGGAAGATGATTATAAATCACTAATATTCTTCTGGGTATTAAACTGGGAAGATATGTGCTTGGACAGCGTAGGGCAATGTCATGCCTGAATTACAATTAACAAGGTATATATATCTCACAAAATAATATTATACACTTTAGGCACATGTGATGTAATCATCACTCATCACTGCTCCAGTCGGAGTCAGATGTTGCTGCTGCTTTCGCGTTTCTGGGCTAATCAGCATAAAACAAACACCAGCGCTTGCTGTAGTGGTGTATGAACATACTATTTTCCTATGTTGAGGTTGCCAGCCTCATATATAACCACTTAGCAAGGAAAATATGTCAAATTCTCATTAGTAAAATAAAGGTTTACACTTACCCCAAAGTAGCTTTTGGGAACACAATCTCTTGGCACAGTTAGAATGGACACTAGCAACTAAGGTTAGATGCTTTCGAATCACTTGGTGTGGGAAATTCCTCATATGACGGGTGATCTGATTCCTTAGGACTTCAGTCTTTGTATTTAAAAATGCAGGTTTACTTATTTTAAGTTTCAAAGTTGCCCAAATACTTCGATCTGACCTGGTCCTTTAAGATTCCAGTCTTTGTATTTAAAAATGCGGGTTTACTTCTAAGTTTTCAAAGTTGCCCAAATACTTCGATCTGTCACTTATAATGTTGGAATTCTTTGTCCGATCCTTCTCTTTCTGGCTCTGGTGAATTGCTAGCTTGACGTGGCGGTGCAGTCTGATTTGTGACTCCGATTTCGCTAGATTATATTTAAAATTCTCAGTTCAGAATACCAGATTGTACTTCCGACGGATTTTCCAATAAGAACCTTCGTGTATCCCACACAAATCGAGCCAATCGTAATCTCTTTAGCACTATCTGGGTTGGGGTTTTTAATTCATAATACCCCCGCGTATTTTAAAATATTACATATTAAAATTCCATCGCGTGACCTCTTTCCCAAGTCGGACTTCACCACATTCTTCTGCAGCAGCTGTCTTTATGATGTCCTTGAATTTAAGCCAGAGGGTTTCCAAGTCATCAGGTTGTTCTTCTGTGTTTTTCACCGCTGTAGCAATAAACCCCTGATATCTGGTCTTAATTTCTACCAAGAAGTTACCGGTTGTTATAAGTAAATGCTTCCATAGAATACTAGGACTGCACTGAAAATGGCAGGATCACCAATGTGGAAATGATGTAAAAAAACCAGACAACTGCCAGCAGAGTCAGAGGGGAAAAGAAGACTCTGTCTAAGTTTAGGACACGCATGCAGAGAGCACGTTGATATTATTTGAAGACAGTCTTTGCTCTATAATCCCCAGGGAAGGAGAGATAGTCTGATACAAAGAAACACGTAGGGAAGAGCACAGGAAACAGGAGCGAAAGGGATAGAGAAGACTTGGAAAGATCTTGAGCGAATGACATGACAGGGGGATCTGGCACGTCTTTCTTTCCAGTCAGTTGGTTGTTCTTTGTCTGCCAAAACACATTATTCTTCTTCTTCAGGTGCATCTGGAACAGACATTGGCGATCATGACCCTCCAATCTTCTCTGTTTTTTGATAGTCTAATGAGGTTGTTGTTGCTCATGCTGTTGTTTGTTGCCCAGTTGTTTAAGTTTTCCACATACATCTTTCTCTGCCTTCCTCTTCCTCTCCTACCTGGTATTTTCCCACATAAGACTAAGTCCTCCACTCCTCTTCTTCTGTTAATATGTCCCATAAATTTCATTTGTCTTTTCCTGGTGGTTTTGATGAGCGATCTATTAACACCCGCAGCTGTCAATACCTCGGCATTTGTTTTCTTCTCTGTCTACGATATTCTCAGTATCCTTCTCAAAAACCACATTTCCGCTGCCTCCAGTTTTTTCACCATTTGGTTACTCATTGTCCAACATTCGCATCGATATAAAAGAACGGACCACACTTCGCCCCTTAGTAAGCGAATTTGTGTGCTTATGGTGATGTTTAAAACATATTATATGATTTGTATATGTGTCTATGTCTGCCTGATAACCTGAGCTGTTCCACTACATGGACACGCAACTTTCCCATGTCTTATAAGCTTTGTGACTTTCCTAATTTCTTCCTTATTTGGCTTACAGTTAACTCATAACTCCTTTATGTTGGCAGGATGTCCGAGGGATCTTGTTGAGATTGTGGGTTCAAAAGTTCATCGAAATCTCCATTTTACGCTTTTGTGCTGCTAAAACATTTTCCATTATTGCACTTGAAAAGGCCTATTTGGTTTAGTACATGTCCCCTCTAGCTTCTTTTTAAAAAAAATGCTGTATAGGCCCATCATATTCCCTTTGGCTGCAGTTTCCTCAGTCTGTCTTGCCAGCTCCTCTGATACGTTGTCACGTTTCTTTATTTGCTTTTGTGCATATTTCGTAAGCCTTATCTCTGGAACTTACGGTTCTTCTTGTGTTTAAATATCTCTCTCTCTCTCTCTCTCTCTCTCTCTCTCTCTCTCTCTCTCTCTCTCTCTCTCTCTCTCTGCCCTATCTTAATGATGGTTGTGGTTGTCTTTCATGCTTTGTGCTGGGGCTCCCCCCACCCCACCCCCACCCCGAGTGTCTCCACAATACGAACGAACGAACGAACGAAATCTTTATTTCATCAGGGTAAAGAAATAGGCATAATTGCTTTTTTACATTTCTGCCCTGCAATACAATTTTCAGCGTGTTAAAAATTAAAATATTAACAACTTCAGACAGGATCAATTAATATTATCATCACAATCAGAACTTTTTCAGGCCATAAATCGAGGATTCCTCAGCAAGAGAGAGGTTGGTAAGAAAACGAAGATGGCTGTATACCGCTCCACCTATGTCCCAGTCTTGACATATGGATGTGAGTCGTGGGCAATGACTACAACCCATAAAAGCCAGATCCAAACCTCAGAAATGAGGTATCTGAGGAAGGTGGTTGAAGTAACAAGAAGAGACATGGTACGCAACCAGACGATACGTCAAGGCCTAAAATGCCACCCCCTACAGACCCAAGTAGAACAGTCCCAACTAAGATGGTTTGGCCATGTCTGCAGAATGGGAGAAGATCGGCTACCACGACAAGCATGGGAAACAAAGAGCCAAGGATCCAGACCCCGAGGACGACCCAGAGTCCGCTGGGAGGACAACATTAGACAATCTTTGAAGGACCGAGGACTAGAATGGAACCAGGCCAGGAGGAAGACAGCCGATAGAATAGTCTGGCGCTCTCTCTTCCAAACCTCTACACCTCACGGTAGAAGGGGAACGACTAAGTAAGTAAGTAAGTATCACAATCAGAAACTTAGCTCACACAAGTACATTTACTCATAGTCATTCACGCACATAGAGAGAGGGAAGGAGAGAGAGAGAGAGAGAGAGAGAGAGAGAGAGAGAGAGAGAGAGAGAGAGGTCAAGCAATAGAGCTACTTAATATAAAAAATTCAATTTAAAATGAAAATATTACAATGATAGTTAAATGCTCGTGGAAACGTTGAAATAACTGAAACAGAATTGTCGTTAAATGTGTGTACAAGATTTCATGACATGTGAATGCAGATGTCTTTTGAATGTGGTGTAATTATCAGTTTTGACAGACTTGGGTAGGGAATTCCATGCTAAACCACCTGCATAACTAAAACAACTTCGGAAGAGGTCAGTTCGAGGTTTTGCAAGGTCCAAAAGTAGGTCGCCACGTATAAAATATGAGCAGTACTTATAGCGAAAGAACATTTGCAAGTATGAAGGCGTTCTGCCGTGTAAAATTTGATGCACAAATAGGAGATCTTGGAAGAAGAAGAATTTTTTAAAAGGAAGAACATTCAGCTGTGAAAATAGCTGAGCACTGGGAATGTTATCATTCAGGCAAACAAGTCGTAGCGCCCTTTTATGTAGGGATTCTAGGCGTTTCAAAAATGACAAGCCACAGCGACTCCAGATATTTGAGCAATAAGAAAGGTGACTTTGAATATGTGCATAATAGAATATAAGTCTAGAGTGCGGACATAAAATATGTTTGATTTTTGAGAGTTGAAACAATTTTTGTGAGATCTTGTTTGTGGTGAAATAGACATGACTTCCAGCTTAGAGACTGGTCGATGACCACACCCAACAGGCTGTGGTCCGTAACTTGCTTAATACGTTCTCCGTCTAGAGATAAAGATAACGTATTTGGTTGACAGTGCAGAATCTTTTGGCGGGTTGAGATAATCAAAGATTGAGTTTTGTTTTTATTAATGTACATACTATTAATAGTGCACCAATCTTGTACAATGTCCAGGTGATGCTGTAATAGAGACTGAACAGTGTTAATGTCTGTGCCAGCTACTGTTACCGTGGTATCATCAGCAAACATAAGACAATCGTCATGTGGCAATGACAAGGGCAGGTCATTGATGAAGATGCTGAAGAGTAAGGGTCCTAGTATCGAGCCCTGCGGGACACCCATTGTAGTGGTGAACGATTTAGAAAGCACATTATTGTACTCGTATAAGACTCGTTGTGTTCTGTTTTCAGGGAATGATTTTATTAATGTGATCACTTTTGGATGAAATTTGTACACCGCAAGCTTTTGTATCAGCAACGAGTGGTCAATTGTGTCAAATGCTTTGTAAAGGTCGATTAATAACACTCCATTTATTTTTTCGCAGTTGATATTAGAATGCCAGATTTCGGTAATCTTAGTCAACAAGGATTGACAAGAATGTTTGGGTCGAAATCCAGATTGGTTTTCATGTATAAGATTGTAGCTGTTCAGTGAAGAAAGAATATGTTTATACACGTGTCATTCAAGAGGTTTAGTTATGACTGATAGTAGGGAAATCGGCCGGTAGTTTGTGACGACATTACTACATTTGCTTCGTCTTCTAATTGTGTCGAAGCTCTTCATAATTATTGGATTCTGTAACCGTAAATGTTCCTTTGTTTCTGGACTTTTGAGATATCCTGATTAAAGTGTTGTCAATACCTATTTGTGTTACTACATATCTTCCGAGTTTCAGCTTTACTTTGATTAACATAGATGGCGATCTGATGCCACATTTGCTTTTGTATACACTTGAACATCAGGTGATGATGACCTTCTTTGTTATCCATACATTATCAATTCGATTTTCTAGCTGTGGTCTGTGGTTGTCCCAGTTGCCATATGGTCTGTTTGGTGCATAACATTGGATGATGTTCACCTGTGTATTTTCGTTTTGGCAGTATTGAATGTTGCTGATCTTAGTCTGGTTCTAATTGCTGCCAGTTATGTAGGTGCCACGTGTGCTTCATTTGACAGCATTAGTGCCACAACTCCGCCACAAAATGCGCTTTCTTCCTCATGTCCTGGGGATAGCAAAGATTGCTCTTTTCTGTTTTCTTTCATTTTATGTCAGTTTTTAAAGTTTTGTTTGTACTACCACATGTACAGGTCTCCCTTGTTCATTTAGTATTCCAACATTCTGGATGTTCAATTCTGGGCTTTCTGTAAGATAAAAGAAGATGAGTCAGCAGTTTAGACTCATTTCAACCTCCTCTGTACTGCGTCATGTGGATGAAAGGCTTCATTTCAACCTCCTCTGTACTGCGTCATGTAGATGAAAGGCGTCATTTCGACCTGGAAGGCTGAGGTGAATTTCTTGAATTATTTTGCTTAGGTTGACTTGTTCACGTTTCCTCTAACAGAAGTTTTTGTGGGATATTCCTCCCATGCCCAGCTCTCCTCCATTGCCTTCTGGGACATGCCTGACAGAGCAAAGTTAATATTTTTGCTTTCTACATCGAGCCCATGTATCACAAAGACGAATCAGATAATTGTTAACGCTCATGTTATGCACTTGGGACCTCAAGACGCAGCAATAGAGACCGCAGTCAGCGACTCATAGCTTGACTGCCTGCGTCAGGACCAGCGAACCAGAGCTGGTCAAGACCGCACTCCACCTCCACGTGGTGGTCCTGGAAACAGTCTGCAGCTGTGCAGGCTGGCTGAGCGAGTGTGGATCGAAATGGGAAGGCAAACCCGGTCCTAAAAAATGCCGTGCAGAAGTCGGATGTGTCGACCGAAAGGTGCAGATATCACAGCTTAGGCGTAAACAGACACAACGCAACCACCGTCCTTTTCAGGACGAACGAAGAAGAAGAAGATGTTATGCACTTTACAAGACCTTGAGCAACAGAAGTGACAGCAAACTACCTTATGCTACATTGTGTTACCTTCAGTTTTGATACATCAATACAAGTTACAGAATTAAACACGTGTGAATTTTTTTAACGGCTTGTTCATTAAAGGAAACGCCATTTCTTATTTTATCCTAAAAATAAAATACTTATGAAAGATTTTAGACATCAGCAATCCTGAAAAGTCTCACAATGTTAAGTTCTTTTTAATTAGTGCGTACAACAGTCTCAATGCGTTTTAAAATAAAATAAATAGTCCTTTTTCTAATTGATATTATAATTTTGAACAGGAATTGGAAAGGAAGGAGGCGGGGCTGGCCTGGGAGGGTTATGAGTCCTTTCTGTAAGAAGGGGGGGGGGAAGTATTTGTGCAGTAAGCCGTTTGGGAGTGTGACCTTATAACAATTGTGAAGCAAAAGTATGTCACGTTCAAGATTGCGCTGGTATTTGCAATTTATAGTTACGCGTCCCTTCTAGATCCGGTATCCAAGTTTTTACACGAAAGTTACCCTCAGCGACACTATCAGCCGCGATGTACCATAAGGTCAATAGGTCCCTGTAAGTGCGTTATGAAGGAGCGAGTATTTGACAAACAGTGAGATATTGTCAAAGGTTAAAGTAGAAAGGTGGATGGGGTTATTGGCCTTAAATGTAATTCCATGAGTTTGTTACTAAATACGAGTGAAGATAAAGAGTTTATGTTTCGGAACAGATGTTAAAGGAAAGGCTTTTAACATGATTAAGAGTGTTAATTTCATTTTAACATGTTATGTGGTGGGAAACTGTACTAATTGAACATAGATTAAATACAGTATTAGACTGTAAATGTGCATGAAATCATCATTATCATCATCATTATCATCATCAGCTGCCATATCCACAACGAAGGTCGGCTACAATGGATCTCCAACGTATTCTGTCTCTTGTCTTGATGATGCACTCTGATAGACTCTTTCCTGTCCATCTCTTGATGTTATGTTACTAATTATACTCCTCTTGGACGCTTAGGGACCCACAGATGCAGCAATAGAGAATGCAGTCAGCTACCCATAGCTTGACTGCTTGCGTCAGAGTCAGCGAACCAGAGCTGACCAAGACCCTACTCCACCTCTACGTGGTGGTCCTGGAAACAGGCTGCATCACTGCAGTCTGGCTGAGAGAGTAGGGATCGAAGAGGGAAGGCAAACTCGGTCCCAAAAAATGCCGTGCTGAAGTCGGATGTGTCGGCCGAAAGGCGCAGATATCGCAGCTCCGGTGTAAACAGACACAACGCAACCAACGTCCTTTTCAGGACGAACGAGGAAGAAGAAAGAAGAAGGACGCTTACCTTCAACTCTTCCATCAATAACAGTCTTCAGCAAGGTGTTATGTCTTTTTAGATGGACACAATATTTTACTTGTCTAACTTTGATCTCATTCGCAATTCTTTTTTCATTCTTAGGTTTTCTTGGATCTCTTTATTTGTTTTCTTCTCTTTCCATGAGATGCGTCTCATTCTTCTATATATATCCACACCTCCAGGGCCTTAATTCTTTCTTCCAGTCGCATGTTGATTGTCCATGTTTCTACACCATAAAATAATGAAGAGTATATATATATAAACACTTGATTATTCTCATTTTCTTTGAGAGTTATGTGTTTAGATGTTAGTGTATGAAATAGAGTACAGCAAAGCACGACTAGACTGAACGAACAGGTGATGAGTTAATCAATCAACCAATTATTTTATACTTTAATCTACATTTTGTAAATGCAGTTGTAACTGGAACTTGTCGACGCTCATCTTTATAATCTCACTATAAATTTGCTTTGGATGTAGTTTATAATAGGTCCTATTTAAAGAATTATATTTTTATCAGAACTTTGTAAATTGAAGTACATTATGCTTGGTTCTGTCGGTCGTGGCAGGGGACACCTCCTTGCAGTGCTGCGTCATCAAATCTGTCGACACTTTGATAACGCGCAGATAAACCTTGTCCTTAACAATTTTTTTCTAGGTCAAACAAATTTACACCAGATCTTCGAACCCTGCTAAATCGTACAGCTTCTGTAATCCAATATAATTTCTCTACCAGTGACCTAGTTAGGCTATGAATAATGTTTGTTTGTGCACGTTTCACGGGGGCGGGGGGGGGCGGGGGGGGGCGGGAGAGAGAAATAAGTACCATAGTTTGCACCGCTGCGGTAGAGGTCCTAGCAGGAGCGCCCACTCCCCAAAGCACCATGCATTTGACCTCGTTTTAAAAGATCAGTATCCTTCAGTGACCTCGTTTGAAAAATTTGTCGCCTGCCGTGGAATTGATTGCCTGGCTGGCGTTCCTTTGTTGCGTATATGGAGAGTGATGGATTGCAATCATCCTGGGCAGATTACTGAAACACGACCAGACACCTGTATAGGTTACGAGGCTCAGTTATTGCAAATCTCTACATTCATTCATTTACTATCATGTAGCTTCAGTGGAGCACAGGTCTTCAGTCAGTTCGCGCTATCTTGTGCCACTTGATCACGTTCTCTCCATGAGAGCTTCATCCATGTTAAATCTGTCTCCAGTAACCTTCTCCATATGTTTATTTTACCTTGTGGATCATAGAACAAGGTCAGGGTAAAGGTATACCAATGGCAGATACTGCCGTAGGGGAGTGACGTGTTAGAGATTGCATTCTATTCTACTAGGTCTCACTTTGATGAGGTAGGGGTGACCGGATACTTTCCTCGAGGTCTCGTTTTGACACCACTCCCCCCACCCCTCCAACCCGCCCGCACTAAATTGTTCTATTATGAGGGTCAGTTTCATACTATTGAGTTGAACCACACAATCAATTACGCAATTGTTATTTCAATTTCTGAGGCCCCCTGAAGATGGCGACAAGTGCTTCCGCAACGCTCGCTCCTTCCAAGAGCCAGCTTTGGTGCCAACTACTAGGGCAGAAAAATGCAGTGAACAACTAAACTTACGATCAGTATGCAGCCCGGTCAGCTACTGTTAAAATCCTTCAACCGCAGAAGGGCTAGATCCAGGACAAGGAGACTTCTTCTTCTTCTTGCGATCGCATCGTTGATGTTTACACCGTCAGACGAGTTCTCATGATGAATTCGACCGTTGTCTGAAGTTCCTCTTTAGCTCCATACAGCTTTGAGTTTAGGGTTGAGTCATTGGGCCAGTATATCTTTCTTAACTGGTCGTACAGAGGACAATCCTGTAGAACATGCTCAGTAGATTGTTCTTTTAATCCACATGTGCACAGTGGTGAGGCAGACAATCGTAGCTTGTGCATGTGTTTATTCAGTTTGTTATGCCCTGTCTTGAGGCGAAAAGTGGTGATCTGTCTCTGCCGGTCAAGAGTGTGGTAGTCGTCGTTGGGTTGATTCTGTTCTCTTCTGATAGTCTGGATAGCTCTCTTTTTCTCAAAGTATGTGATTTCATTATCTTCTTGTTCACATTCTCCTCCCTTTTTTGCAAGTTTATTTGCCTTTTCATTTCCGGGTATACCACAATGGGATGGTACCCCCTGAAGTATGGTTCTCTTTTTGGCAGCTACCTTGTTTAGTTCATTTCTCAGATGCGGGAGTTTACCACCCTTGAGAGCTTGCAGTACAGACAGTGCATCTGTGCCCTGGTGACAGTCAGAGTTGGTGTTAAAAATCATATTTGCAGCTTGCTCTAGAGCTTGAACCTCAGCTGTATAGTTGGAACAGAATTTACCAGTGGGAATGTGCCTAGTCTCATTGTGGTTGTCAGGATATGAGATAAAGATACCGACACCTCCATTACTAACAGCATTTGTTGCTGATCCATCTGTACAGGCATGTATCCATGATTGTTCGGGATAGCTTTCTTGGATCGTACTCAATGTAGCAGTTCGTTTTTGCAGATCATTATACTCACATCCACTTGTGAGACCACTGACTGATGTATTAATTTGGAGGGCACTGCTGGCCTGTTCCCATGGTACAGGGTACAGGGTGGGCTTCAGCTGTGTTGTCTTCATGGATAGGTCTTCTTGATGCTGTCTTTTAAGTCTTTTTCCCCGATGCACAAAGCTGCTACATTTTAGACGTCCCAATGCCAGATCATCTAGTCTTGCCTTCATTGGGTGCGTTGGCATACTGTTGTACTTTTCCATCTGGATCATGCTTTTTGTGTCTCTTCTATAGGACAATGTCTGTAATCCAGCAGCTTTCTGCATCTCTGATATCGGTGTAGTTTTCATGGCTCCTGTAATGAGCCTAAGAGCCCTATCCATATCTTCCTGGCGTTCTTGGAGTGTGCTGGACCAGTATGGTGTGTAGATACACCGGCCTCCGTTGGGAATGGTTTCTTTTGCAGCTTGTAGTATGCATGTGTTCAAGTCTTTTACCACTTCATTAATGTCTCTGTTCTGCACCTTGAGGTCAGACAGCGGCATGTTCACCTGATGCCTGAATAAACCCCAGTTGGCTGTTTTGTAATTCCATCTTCTAATGGCTGGGCCTGTACTGAGAGTTACACTCTGGGCAGTAAGAAAGATAGGGCGATGGTTGCTTCCTCCTAGGAGGTCTCCTACTTCTCTACTAATGAGCCCAGCTATATCTGGGGTGGCGAAGGCAAGATCTGGAGTTGAAGTACAAGGAGACAAAAGAGAGGAGGATGTAAGAAACGCTACTAAGAAAAATGATAAAATAATAATCCTGAACTCAAATGTCAAGCTAGTCCTACTGTATGGCTATCAAACATGGTAAATAAAAGGTAGTCGCACAGAATATACTGCCGTAGGGGAGTGGTATGTTAAGAGACTTCAGTATACTAGAGGTAGTAAGAGACCGCATTGTTGATACATTAAACCAGACCCAAATGTCATTATTATGTGGACATGCGCCCTAATATAACCGACGGACCCTGTGTCTAGATTGAACGTGGCTCGCCTCGCCAAAATGAAGCAAAATTGTATTTTAAAAAATGAGACTGTAAAGAGAAGGAAACTAAAGATAGATAAATACTATATAGCTATACATTAAACAAATGAATGGAGGCATATCTGGAGTCATCCTTATATAACCACCAGCTATGCACAATGCTACAATATACGTATGTGGAAGTGAACCTATGTCTGTGAGGCTAATTCCATCCTCTTTGACTCTTGAAATCATGCACACACTTCCCGTGATTCCCCCCTGTGGTGAAACTTGTTGAGAACCCAGCATTGCCCACTAAGCTTGGAAAAGTCACTTGAGCCCCACGCGTATTTCTTTGACATGGTTGACTGCATGCAGGAGGATCTCACTATGGACCTAGTGATAGGCAGGGGAAGCTGAGAAGCAGCTCTGTGCAGGACGTGACAATTCCTTGGGAGAGCCAAGAACCAGAGAACAGTATTTTAGCTCTTGTTATGATTAAAATTCATAACGATTATGTCGGTATATTAGGTAGCTCAACAGGGCTCCTTTTCTGTTAATTTTATACGGATTCACTTATAATAAAGGAAATGACGTCATGCCGATATGGTGTAGTGGCAGACGTGAACAATTTGAAGCAGAAGTGAGATGATCGTCTGCAAGGGAGATACGGCTTGTGTTTGGAAGTGAGCGGACGTATATGTATTGAGCTCCTGCAGTATACTGTATTTTTCCTGCATTATTCCATCACCAGGACATCAATATACGTAGTTGTCCCTGGCTTATTCTATTAAGGAAATGTACGCCTATTCATAAAGATGTCCAAAGGACTATTCAAAATAATGTTTGTATGATTGCCCTTGAATAGCGTTTGATAGTGACCGGACTGGACTACTAGTATTACTGCGTTTGCCTTTGGGCCGATAATCTATTATCATGGAGCTTTGTGTCCAGTACAATAAACTGCGTATTTTTGAAATGTTGAAGGAGGTGTTTGTCAGCTCACTGCAGTTATGCGCATAGTTGGAGAACCCCCTTGGATGGCGGGGAATGCACAGTATGCCACGCACTTCTTACTCCTAGCTTGGGACCAGAAGTAAGGATCCTTTAATGCAGGCCAAGCTGGAGAGACTGGATCTCATGACTTCAACTCAATACGTTTCGGAATGGCAGAAAAGCCATCATCATCATCAACATTATCGTGACCATCACCATCACCACCATGTCCAACATCATTATCATCATCACCATCACCATCATCATCACCATCATCATTATCACCATCATCATCACCATCATCATCACCATCATCACCATGACCACCATCACTATCATCGTCCCCATCATCATCACTACTATTACCACCATCACCATCATCATCACCATCATGATCCTCATCATCATCATCACCATTATCATCATTACCATCCTCATCATCATCATCATCGTCGTTTTACTTTGTGCTCCTTATAAACATGGAACCACCACTGCAGCTGGTCCCCTTTGTCACAGAATTGGCCGTTCGCCTTTTCTCATTCTCTCTCTCTCTCTTATTCTCTCTCTCTTTCTCTCTCTCTTCAACTATCCATTTATTTCTTCATTTTACGTACATAAACCTGTCCCATCGCCGCGCCTTAGATTTGTTGACCTCTTTTCATACTGCAATAGTGGTATTTCACGGCTAATTGACCATCCTTAAGAATTAATTGTAATCGTTTCAGTTGTTATAAAAAGGCATAACCCCTTGCAGAAGACCGCAATAGAAGGGAGAGTTGAAGGCAAACGTGCATGGGGAAGACAGTGGGAAGATAACATCAAGAGATGGACAGGAAAGAGTCTGTCAGAGTGCACCACCAAGACAAGAGACAGAAGACGTTTGGGATCCATTACAGCCAACCTTCGTTGTGGAGATGGCAGCTGATGAAGATGAAGTTGTTAAACCAGATTGGCTTCATACAGTCAACGGAAAGTATTGGTGACTTTCTAAGTAATCCTTTCCCGTCAGACGCGTATGCCCTTCTGGGGGCATTGTTCACTACAACCGTGTTCAGTCACTTGGGCTGATAACATAAAAGGAAGTACAGGTGAAAATTGCTTAACTAACTTCCGACCAGACATTGTCTGTGTAATTATTACCGAGAAACCCGTCTGGGTAGACAAATTAGCGATGACACTATCTGCAGGCGATGTTACTAATCGTAATTTGTAAGGTTACATAAGAGAACGGAAGAAATCAGACCATATATATGGAAGATGAGGTCATGTGTTTAAATTTTAAAATGATATTTTAAAATACGCGGAGGAATATTGTTGAGAAAAACCCCACTATAACGCGCATGATTGAATACAACTGGCTAGGCAATTCTAGATGTTATAAGCAACACTTATGATTGAAGCAAGGTCAGATTGTATCAACCACATGAGTGGAACGAAAGTTGCAATATAATCTCAGCTACGTACAAACTTAAAAGCTGCCATGTGAAATTTGAACCAATTCCCTCAATATCCATATCATCACCCTGTAATGATAACCTTTTTTAAAAAGAGAATTATTCATTTTACAATGTTAAATATAATTAATTATTAAATTTGTTATTTGTATATATACAAATTTATAGTTGATTTAATAATTTTGTGCGTACCGCACCCATATGTCTCAGTCGTCCTAAATACACTTAAAACTGAACTACTAAATTCAGATTTCACTGAATTAAATCAGTTGGGGGCCTTGAACGAGCTAAATCATACAATATATCTCTTCACAAAAGTTGTTGGGTAGATAATAAGTTAACTGTGCTAAGACACTGTTCTTCTGAAATATCTTGTGTAACACCCTCGAGGTAGAAGCATCATTATCCTTCTATCTGTATCTCTGCCATGAGTAATCTTGTACGAGGGTAGATACCTCTGAAGACCAAAATTATATACTCTAGGTTTTGGCCATTGTTGGACCATCACTGCAGAGCTTAGGGGAGGCAACCCGTGACACCCTTGCAGGAAGCCTGCACTTAGCAGTTACTTGCTCTAACAGCGGCCGTGTCTGTATCTATTTGTTTTACATGATAAGGTTACCACCCCCCCTCCCCCATACACAACCTCATATTATTCGCCTTGAACGATATGCCTGAAGATGCAGTAGTCGTATTCTGTCTGTCTCTTTAGAAACCCCCGGGGACTACACGGGACAAATAAAGTAATGTAGGATTCAGCAAACTGATGGGTCACATGACTTGAGTTTTGTTCTCAATCTCACGAGCGTCGCGTGCCAGTGTGGTTCAAGCGCTTGCGTCTCCAGGTAAAACTACCAGTTTTGAAACCTGGTAGGGTAACGCACCAGTTTACCCAGTGTGATTGGATACCTACCTGACTATTCCCTTGAGTTAGGAAATGCAAAGACAGAGAAGAAGGGAGATGGTCACTCCACGTCATAAAGCTGAAACTAAGTTCAGTGAAGTATCAAACACTTCACTCCCCTACGGCAGTATCTGGTATTGAACAACCTTGACCTCAATCTCGGTCCAGTCTTTGGTAAACATACTGTTGTCAAAATTAAACTTGTGTAGTTGTTCAGTTTCTGTCAAAGTTTATATTCAAAGGGGAAGAGTGGAGTAAGTCAGGTGAGAACTGGACAAACTACCAGCAAGTCATCATCAGACTTGACAGAGAGTGCAGAGCTTGGGGCAATGGGAGAACAGAGCTGGAGATTAATTAACTGATACATGATCATGCCGAGGATGATGATGCCATTGTGTCCACCGATGGGTCTGTACACCGTGGCGAGAAATCAGGCTGGGGCTTCTCGGCTAGAGTAAAGGGCAGGGTTGTTGCTGAGGAAATCGGAGCTTATAGGACAACAGCCTACAGCTTAAGAATAAGGATAGAGGCCGCTATTGCAACCATGATGTGGCTGTCTGAAACTCCATCAGCCAGGGCAGTTAATGTGTCAGATTTCCCAGTCCATGCTTCGGAAGGTCCGAAATGGATGGCACCGGCATGAATGGAAAACATCAATAGAAGCCTCAAATAATCAAGTGAGAATCTACTGTCCTGGTCATGCAGTGATGCGTGGCAATGAGAGAGCTGACCGATTAACGTCGAGAGCACCCATAGTGGGGACATTGGATATGGAGGGAGAAATATTTAAAACAATTAATGATCACTTCTTAGAGAAGGCAGATTAAGCAACAAAGCTTAAGATTGCTGGAATGTGGCATCAAATGTATGAACAGAACCACTGCGTTACAGGAAGAGTTAGCATTCATACCCTTCGACATTTGCTGAGGAGCACTGAGCACTTATGGGTTTGCCCGGAGTGCAATGATGTCGATTCTAATCAACGATAACAATCAGTTTCTGTTGCTGTTAAATGTGTATGATTCATAAAATCCGGTACCTGAACCCCTGTTATATGTAACAACCCGCACACACCACTTTTTAGATAAAGAAACAGACAAACCCTACTTAGTTACTGAATGGTGAAGAGTTTTGTACGTAATGGCATTATTAGTCACGATGATATTTGTGAGATAAAGGCGAGAATGACAATATTTCGATTGTCTACCATATCTAGCTATTGCTATGATGGTCAGCAGTTTGTTACGTCACACAAGATATTTAATTCGTCCTCTGTAACCTGGGTTTGTAATGGGTTTTTTTTCCTTCCTGAAAATGTGAAAATATATTATTTATTATGACTCTAAAGGAACTCAAAGGACTCTGATAAAACATCTGAAAAAATGCAAGAGAATAGATAAAGTTTATGAAAATAAATACAAGAAACGATAACAAAACTGTACTTGAAAAAACACCCTTACAAGATGTAGAATCAACCATATACTGTGTCTTGGCAGCAATATAGACACAGTGGAAGAGCTGACGCCGATGCCAAAATTAGATTACAGAAGGCAAGAAGAGCTTTCATTGCATATGGAAGTACATAGACATGACAAAGAACTCAAGAATGTCAAGTCAGATTTATAGTATGACTGTGAAGTATTGAGAACTAGTAAAGTCAACTCATGAATGTCAAGTCAGTCCTAAAGTATGGCTCTGAAATATTGACATCTAGTAAAGTCTACTCAGAATGTCAAGTCAGTTTTATAGTATGGCTGTGAAGTATTGACAACTAGTAAAGTCAACTCAAGAATGTCAAGTCAGTCCTATAGTATGGCTCTGAAGTATTGACATCTAGCAAAGTCAACTCATGAATGTCAAGTCAGTTTTATAGTAAGGCTCTGAAGTATTGACAACTAGTAAAGTGACAACTAGAAAGATGCAGACTTAGAACACTAGATACCCAAATTATAACCCCCATGGGGTTGAACCGGATATCCCATTGTCGTACCGATAGGTTTGAGAGTTATTTTAGGTCCCGTCTGAGTGGAGTGGATGGTGATAAGTACGTGAGAAAAAAAGGTTTGAGAAATAGATTTCACGGGTGAATAGCTTAAGGAGAAAATATGTCTCTGGAATGAGTAAGTTTCTCTAGTCCAGCCTATCTATACGACTATACAAGGTAATTTAGCATAAGACAACCTTGCCCTCCTCATACATATAAATATAAGTTTAACTACACACACACACACAGCTATGTGACAACAAGACACACAAGCCAGAAAAACTACGGTTAATTGGGTATGGGTCTGACCAACACACAAAGTTAAGTTTCTTTTGTTGTTTATTGTCATTTAAACTTGACAACATCAAACATCTAAAGAAATGTCAAATAAAATCAGATTTACATACATAGGAAAATAACAGAATAAATGTGCCCTCCCCTTATTGAGAAAAAGAACCCAAAAAGTTAATAACCCAAATGTCAAAGGTTAGCACTATGTTACAGAGTAGACAGTAAAGAATAAGTTCCTACTATATGCTATCCAGTAAAGTAAACGAGTTTTAGCAAAATCCCAGGTTGGTACAGTTCTTGTACCAAAGAAAAATATTCTCTCTCTCTCTCTCTCTCTCTCTCTCTCTCTCTCTCTCTGACATACAGTGACCACTCGATCACGCTTACCTACTCTTGGTGATATCCCTTGGAATTACAATGGTTCCTGAATATACAAAATGTCAGGTGTATTTCCCAAATTGGCCCCAGTCCATCCTCTAACAAGTAAGATTAATGAGGTGGACGCCAATTTGGTGGTTTAATTTTCACTGAATGAACAAAATGTCACCGCGAATCGTTAGTGTAGCAAGACGTGCTCTTGAGGTTCTCAGTTGAATAAGTGTCCTACTATATGCTATCCAGTAAAAGTAAAATTCGAGTTTTAGCAAAAATCCCAGGTTGGTACACAGTTTCTTGTACCAAAGAAATAATATTCACTCTCTCTCTCTCTCTCTCTCTCTCTCTTCTCTACTCTCTGACATACAGTGGTCACTCGATCACGCTTACCTACTCTTGGTGATATCCCTTGGAATTACAATGGTTCCTGAATATACAAAATGTCAGGTGTATTTCCCAAATTGGCCCCAGTCCATCCTCTAACAAGTAAGATTAATGAGGTGGACGCCAATTTGGTGGTTTAATTTTCACTGAATGAACAAAATGTCACCGCGAATCGTTAGTGTAGCAAGACGTGCTCTTGAGGTTCTCAGTTAAAAAAGGAGGAAAACTTCCGGTATTGGGAAACATCTGGTTGCTAAAAATGTTACTTATGATGATAATGATAATTCTTCGGCTGGCTCTATGGTGGGTGCCGATTCTTAAACAGCGTAACTTTTTGGATAAATCCGCTTGGATACGACTGTCAAAAGTCGTGAGTAAAGTTATTGGTTTCACACCCCAGTGGGCTGATAAAATTGAACAAAATATTTCTGGGTTTTGTAAGTCCAGTTAAAATTTACAAGTTAAAATATTTCTCATGTATCGTTGACTCACAAATGAAATTGGTGACGCACAAGCCAAGAAAAAAAAACAACATTAACCAATCAGTAAATGAAGAAAAGAAGACCGCTGGACGCCATTGTGATCAGGTCTGCTAGGAATAAAAACATTCATGGAAAAATGCTACTATTCTATATAGCTACATATATGCACACGGACGGGGACAAAACGATCTCTTATCCACTCCGTCAGTCCTGATTAAAGTTAACCGGCACAGGTGTTTTCCTTTATGCCTAAACTATCGCACGTCGCCAACGCTGAGATTTCAGGTCGGATGAAGGTTTGCAACCCTCCCCGCCTTGCTCGCGCTGTAACGATTTGCGTACAATGTCAATTATTATTCAATTATCCATACGCGCACTTACACAAATATCGCCTGTCGTTAATAGCTATTAAATTGTCGGTGTCTGTTGGTCATCGTATGATAGTAAATAATAGGCACTTATAATAAATATGCAAAAATGAAATAAACGGGAATTCTATTTTGTCACTATCAGTCGCGCCTAGCATATAATCCAGTCTCTTTTTGTGTGAGAAAACGGGTGGTGAAAATTAACATTTTAACTGACTATCTGGTATGAAATAGCTACGCGTTATTTTATTTCACATGTTTTAACGCTAGAAAATCACAGTGAATTATAATGGTACGCTAACACTAATTTCTATTACCAGAAAATCAGAATGACAATCCCCACGAATCTTCCACAATGGTTCTAGACTACGTGCTTAGACTTTCCAAAAATTCTGAGTGACAACTGATAGCAGGTTTAAGAAAGCACAGTTTATATATCATCATGGTTCTCTGATCTATAGATGATGCTACTTTTCACGTTACCATATTGTCGTGAAACATTCTAAATCCACATATCTATAAATTAGAAAGTAAATGTAAAGCCTAACGCATTAATTCAATAAAAGGAAAGAAGAATGGTAAAAGAACAGTGCGGTCACAATAGCGTACGCCTGTGTTATAGAACGTCATACTAGTTAAACAAGAAATCCCCTTTTTCTACTTCGTCTGCATAATTGTAGCGCTTTCACGTTTGCTAGTAAAGCCTACTGCATCAAATACACGCGTTTCTAAAAATAAAACTGGTACTGTGTTTCTTAGAAAACCTTGAGATAGACACACTGCGTAATGACCTAGATTAATATTACATTAATGTCATTTTATGCACTACGTAAACTAAAAGACAGACGGGCTTAGAAGAGAGAGAGAGAGAGAGAGAGAGAGAGAGAGAGAGAGAGAGAGAGAGAGAAAGAGAGAGAGAGAGAGAAAGATGTACGGAGGAACGCATGCAATACTACCACGTCGCCTCGCGATATAAAATTAATGCCACCCCACGCGAAAGGCATGCAGGCTTGATTTTTTTTCAAATAAACAGTGACAAAAAACACTACCAATACGATGTAAGGTTTTAAAAAACATGTTTAATTCTTATTAGGAAACATGACACAATACTGTTTTATGTCTGAAATCCTGACATTAGCCTGACAGTACAGAAGACACCCCATCGTATAGAAGTGAACGGGTGGTAGAAGAAAATACATATTTTGAACGCAGCCACTTAGCTCCATTAAACTTATATATTTGGGTGCCTTAGGACTTGCTGACAAAGAATGTGTTAGGTGTTAAGCAAATAGTCTAATAATTAACAAATTATAGCCAAAATACTATAGTGGTGTTGTCTGACAACACAGGATCATATTTGCTCATAATGGCATGTTTGGACACTGCTTTAGAGGAAATGAGGCCACCACGTTAGATCCGATTTCATTGGCTAGAATTATATGTAAGGCGAAACATGATTAGTCGACTGCAAATACTATTTTTGGTTGTTAATGGAAACGATAGGAAGGGTACATTTTTTCAAATGCTTTTGTAAACATGGTCTCATTGGCTAGACCATTTAATATAGTCAATTAGGAGCCGTCTGTTCAGTGCCACTTTTTGAAAATAAACTTTGTAGAAGCAAGTGCGTTGAGAACCAGCTCATATTTTTCTAATAAAAGCTGGGACAGAGGCAGATCGGAATTGTGCCATAACTCATCGCCAGTCAACGTACTTGTTTAATATTTCCTTGAATTGTGGTAAGCTAGACATATTTGATATCTTTATGATGAAAATTGAATGTGAATTGATAATTTATGTCTGTATGTGTGTGGTTCAGTAACAAACATGAGGCAAAGCATAGATATTGCTCCACCATGAAAAAAACTTGTCGGAGAGGAGTATAACTGCATGGGATTGCCTATATATGATATGACACCTATCTTATTGAATAGAAGGAAATAATGCTGGAATTGCAGAGGCGTTGTAACCATTAGGGAGAGGAATACTGGTGTATATTGTTACATGAGAAGCTAGCAGTTGGCCTACCGTGCTGAACTCAGTGTTTGTTATGTATTGTGCTTCAGTGTGGAAATAGATTATAAATTAGTTCTGAAGTAGGAGGTACAACCTTCTTGTTTCAGGGACCGTGGTACTAAAGTATTAAAGCAGCACCTGGTCTGAGTTTTGCTGAATCCAGAGGCTGGTAGCATACTCCTTGGTCAAGATATCGACCAGTGTTGTTTCTCAAGAAAACGGTGAAGCAAGCGAGCAGAGGAGACTGTTTCCTGCCGCCCACACAGAAGTTAAGATTTCGTTGGCCAGAGCAGCTCAATCTTGTGTATACCCCCCTCTAAAATTGACTGTACATTAAATCAAGAGGGACAGTTATTTGTTTCAAATAAAAAGAAACTGTGAACCTTTCCAATATTATTTCCACCAGAAACAAACACATGAAGTCATGATGACAAACAACAACCTAGCTTTAAAAGCCAGTATTACCTCATAGTACTACATCACTACTTACACACATATTGTAATAATAAGATATGTCAATACAAAGATCCTATCTATAAATTGTGTACATACAACTTGTGATTACATTTGATTGTGATTCCTGGTTCACTTTGTAGTTGAATCAGGATATCTATTATTGAAAGGAATTAATACATATTTTAAATGTTAACACTTGACTTATTAAGATAGTCTTATAGAGTGTTCTATGTATGTGAGTGTCACAGTGTTGTAAAGTATTGTGGATTAAAGTAAATTGTTTATCTGTCTGTTGGTTGTTGTGACCATACACTTCATCACTATCATAACCCTAGACATTCAACGTAGTCATCACAATATTCCAGAATAAGTCTGACTGAGGTCTAAATGTGGTAGCACAGTAAGGTCATCTGTAACACACCACACTTATTAGATACAGATACCTTCACAGCTGATCTCAGTCAGTACACTAAGTCCCCTATAAATATTTATATCATCCCACTTTACCACATATATTGGGGTCCTGTCCGGGATTTTGAATCTTCTCCTATTATATATATTGGGGGTAAGTCACTTCAGGGAATAATAAAAAATTAAAAGGTATCCTTGGGTGGAAAATAAATAAGGTTGAGCTCTCAGTGCTTGTGTTTGTCCTTAGATAATTAGCTATAGATTGACTTGTTTACTTAGACATTGTATAAATTTGCCTGTTAGAAAATGGCCGACCTGGCAAAATTTCGATCTGCTGCTATGCAGGCTGCTAAAGAGTTTGGAATGGACGGGCAAGTTATGATTGCTTATGTCACTACTGAATATGACAAATATATTGAACGTGAAGAAAGAAAATTTGAAGCAGAAAGAAAATTAGAATCGGAAAGATTAGAAAAAGAAGCTGAAAGAAAGTTAGAGGCTGAAAAAGAAATTAAGAGGTTGCAGATTGAGGCTGATAAAGAAGCTAGGGCATTAGAGGCTGAGGCTAAGAAGGTCCAATTGGAGGCAGAAAGAGAAGAAAAAAGACTGACTGCCGAAAGGGAAGACAAGCGATTAGCTGCAGAGAGGGAAGCAGAAGACAAGAGATTACAGAGGGAAGCAGAAGATAAGAGATTACAAAGGGAGCACGAGTTACGACTAAGGGAGTTGGAATTTCAAGGCCATGCTCCTGAAAATGGTGCCAGTCCCTTTACCTCTGATGCCTCTGCTAGTCAGGGAGCCTCAACCTCAGCTATGAACTTTCATTTAGATCATTTTGTTGAGAAGGAAGATGATATCGAGAGCTATCTAAATAGATATGAACTATTAGCTACCACGTATGGGTTAGAGAGAGAAAGGTGGAGCTTAAAGTTATCTCAAGGGCTTCGTGGTACAGCTTATGAAGTTTTTGCCAAAATGAGCAGAGATGATCAAGAAAATTATGACATGCTAAAGCAGGCTCTTTTGTTAAGATATGAAAAGAATGGAGAACTTTATAGAAAAAAATTTAGGAATGCTAAACTACTGTCAGGTGAAACCTATCACCAGTTCTCTGCACGGTTAGAGACATACTTGGAGAAATGGAAGGCTCTGGGGAAAACCCAAGATCTTAAGGAAATGATCCTTATAGAACAATTAAGAGAGTCCATGGCTCCAGACCTGAGAAAGTTTCTCATGGAACAAAGTGCAGAGAGGCTGGGTGAGTTACTAAATGTCGCTGAAAGGTATCAGGCAGCTCAAGCAGAGGTAACAGGTAATAAAAAGAAACAGGTAGATAATTTTATAGCACCACAGAACTTTAATAAATTTGATCCTAGAGATCAGAACAAAGGTAAGCACCAAATTTGATAGGTCACGGTATGACAATAAAAATAAAACCCCACAATTCGATGAAAGGAAATTTGATGAAAGAAAATCTTTCAACCAAGGAAGGAAGTGGTGTAAAAAGTGTAAGATGAACAATCACACCACTGAAAATTGTAGGAATAAAACTCCTAATTTTGCTGCTATGAAATCTGGGAAGAAGGAAACAAAGGTCAAACCTGAAAAACTACAGGAACCGTACCACCCCCCAGTGTGTGAAGATGTAATCTGTAATGGTGTCACCATAAGGTGTTTATATGATACAGGTTTAGATTATGATTCAGTTGTGAGTTCTCACCTGGTGCAAGCAGATCAATACACCACAGAAACAGTGGAAATTCAAGCTGCAACCAAGGAAGTAGCGACCATGACACTCCCTATCGCTAAGATACATGTAAAAACGCGATATGTGGAGGGAATAATCAAAGCAGCATTGATAAATGAACCAATCTACCCTCTGATATTGGGGTGTAGATATGTCTTCCTGGGGAATCCCAAGAGACCTGTGATATTGGCAACGGTGCAGACCAGATCACAGTCTAAACAGGAGGAGGAAAATCCAATAAATACTCATCCAGATGAGATGAGGAAGGCACAGGCGGAGGACAAAACACTCAAGCCGTGTTTCAAGAAGTTGCCCAAATGTCATACACCTCCAGGCAAGAGAGAATTTTATATGAAGAACAAGTTGATTTATAGGAAGGCTGGATCTGAATCCAATGGTCACGGACAGCTGGTCCTTCCCACTTCATATAGGACTAAAGTGTTGGAACTAGAGCATGCGATTCCATTCAGTGGTCATATGGGGATCAGCGCAACAGGACAGCGTATAGCTTGTCACTATTTCTGGCCAGGGATAACTGAAGATATCAAACGATATGTAAAATCCTGTCCAGAGTGCCAACGAGTAGCACCTAAGCATTGGACTGCACCAGCAACTCTAGGGGAAATGCCCATAGTGGGAACACCCTTTGAGAGAGTTGCCGTGGACATTGTGGGACCTCTCACTCGAACCAAGAGGAGTAACAGCTACATTCTGACTCTGGTGGACACTTGTTCTATGTGGGGAGAGGCGGTAGCCCTGTCATCCATTGACTCTAAACATGTGGCAGAGGCATTACTCACAATTTTCACAAGGTTAGGCTTTCCCAACCAAATCTTGACTGATAATGGCTCTCACTGGGAAACTAACAGAAGAAGTTTTCAGGATCTTCCAGGCCAAACACTTCCATTGTAGTGTGTACCATCCCCAAGGGAACGGCCAAGTGGAAAGATTTAATGGTACGTTGATGTCGATCCTGAGAAAGTTGGCACACGAAAAACCAGATACATGGGACCAGTACCTTCACGCCGCCCTCTTTGCTTATCGAGAGGTACCCCATAGTTCAACCGGTATAGCCCCGGCAACATTATTATTTGGAAGGCCAATAAAAGGTCCACTCGAAGCTCTGTTAAGAACGTGGACTGATGAATATGCAGAGGAAAATATTACATCCTCATACCCATATGTGAATGAGCTGACCACTCGTTTAAAAACTGGCTGGAAACTTGCCAATGAAAATTTGAGACAAGCCAGGAAAAAACATGCTGCCTATTACAACAGGAAAGCTAAAGACAGAGATTTGGCTGTGGGAGAGAAGGTACTGCTTCTTCTACCCGGTAGTCAGAATAAGTTACAAATTGGATGGCAAGGTCCATATAAAGTTCTAGAGAAGGTGTCTAGAACCAATTATAAGATAGATAAGAAGGGGAAAGAAAAAATCTATCATGTGAATCTCCTGAAGAAATACTTGGAAAGAGAAAATCAGGAAGAGGCACACTTGTTGACCTTGTCCATTGCAATGGAGATGAAAAAGGAACCACTTTCATCATTTTAATATCCATTACATCCCTGTGAGACAGCGGCACAGGTGAAAATCAGTACACATTTAACGAAAAATCAGAAGGAGAGAGTGCAACAGGTTCTAGATGATCATACAGAGGTGTTAACGGACCGACCGGGGCATACACACTTATTGGAATATGATATGAAACTGATAGACCCCACACCTGTCTGTATGAAAGCCTATTCGATTCCTTTTGCTAAGGAGAAAGCCTTGAAGGAAGAGATAGACTATTTGTTGAAGGAGGGAATAATTTCACACAGTGAATCTTCGTATAGTTCCAGTGTGGTGCTCTTAAGGAAACCCTCTGGAGAACATAGACTCTGTATAGATTACAGGAGACTGAATGCTATCACAGAAGGTCAGGTGGATTCATTGCCGGATACAAATCAGTTGTTTGCCAGGTTAAATAAAGCTAAATATTTCTCAAAAGTGGATCTGAGTAAAGGATACTATCAGATTCCAGTAAAGCCTGAGGTTAGACCATACCTAGCTTTTAGTACCTCAGAGGGACACTATGAGTTTAACAGATTGCCATTTGGATTGAAGAATGCGCCTAGTGTCTTCTCTAGAATGATGAGAAAATTGTTGGATCCTCTGAATAATCCATGCATCACAAACTTCATGGATGATATCCTTATAGCAACAGAAACATTTGAGGAACACATTGACTCTCTGAACATGCTGTTTAATCGACTTAGAGAAGCGAATTTAACAGCCCGACCAACCAAATGTTGCGTTGGATGTAAAGAATTAGAATTCTTGGGACACACAGTCCATCAGGGAAACATGACCCCTGACCCCAAGAATTTAGAGAAACTAAAGAAAGCCCCGATGCCACAAACCAAGAAAGACGTGAGATCCTTTGTCTCATTATGTGGTTTCTACCAAAAGTATATCAAAAACTTTAATTCCATATGTGCACCGTTAACTGATTTGACACGCAAAGGAAATCCAGATCGAATTACATGGACAGCACAATGTGAATTGGCATACCAGGAATTGAAGGAAAAGCTCACAAGCAAACCTATTTTGAAATTACCTGATTTAAGTCAAGAATTCATTGTGAGAACGGATGCAAGTAATATCGGGTTGGGCGCGACCTTGTTACAGAAATCAGATGCACTGGATGGGGAATTAACCCCAGTGGCATATGCTAGCAGAAAGTTGAATAAAGCTGAAACAAATTATTCAACTAGCGAAAAAGAATGTCTTGCAGTAATATGGGCGATAAAGAAATTCAATATTTATCTGTATGGGAAGGCATTTAAGTTGCAAACGGATCACAAACCCTTGTCGTTTCTAGCGCAGGCTAGGCATGAAAATTCGAGGTTACTCAGATGGTCCTTAATTTTGCAGCCATTCCAGTTCAGCATAGAGTATATTTCTGGAAAAACTAATCTGGGTGCGGATTTTCTAAGCCGCCATCCGTGTGATGAAAATCACCGTAAAACAAGAAATCCCCTTTTTCTACTTCGTCTGCATAATTGTAGCGCTTTCACGTTTGCTAGTAAAGCTTACTGCATCAAATACACGCGTTTCTAAAAATAAAACTGGTACTGTGTTTCTTAGAAAACCTTGAGATAGACACACTGCGTAATGACCTAGATTAATATTACATTAATGTCATTTTATGCACTACGTAAACTAAAAGACAGACGGGCTTAGAAGAGAGAGAGAGATGTACGGAGGAACGCATGCAATACTACCACGTCGCCTCGCGATATAAAATTAATGCCACCCCACGCGAAAGGCATGCAGGCTTGATTTTTTTCAAATAAACAGTGACAAAAAACACTACCAATACGATGTAAGGTTTTAAAAAACATGTTTAATTCTTATTAGGAAACATGACACAATACTGTTTTATGTCTGAAATCCTGACATTAGCCTGACAGTACAGAAGACACCCCATCGTATAGAAGTGAACGGGTGGTAGAAGAAAATACATATTTTGAACGCAGCTACTTAGCTCCATTAAACTTATATATTTGGCTGCCTTAGGACTTGCTGACAAAGAATATGTTAGGTGTTAAGCAAATAGTCTAATAATTAACAAATTATAGCCAAAATACTATAGTGGTGTTGTCTGACAACACAGGATCATATTTGCTCATAATGGCGTGTTTGGACACTGCTTTAGAGGAAATGAGGCCACCACGTTAGATCCGATTTGATTGGCTAGAATTATATGTAAGGCGAAACATGATTAGTCGACTGCAAATACTATTTTTGGTTGTTAATGGAAACGATAGGAAGGGTACATTTTTTCAAATGCTTTTGTAAACATGGTCTCATTGGCTAGACCATTTAATATAGTCAATTAGGAGCGTCTGTTCAGTGCCACTTTTTGAAAATAAACTTTGTAGAAGCAAGTGCGTTGAGAACCAGCTCATATTTTTCTAATAAAAGCCTGGGACAGAAGCAGATCGGAATTGTGCCATAACTCATCGCCAGTCAACGTACTTGTTTAATATTTCCTTGAATTGTGGTAAGCTAGACATATTTGATATCTTTTTGATGAAAATTGAATGTGAATTGATAATTTATGTCTGTATGTGTGGTTCAGTAACAAACATGAGGCAAAGCATAGATATTGCTCCACCATGAAAAAAACTTGTCGGAGAGGAGTATAACTGCATGGGATTGCCTATATATGATATGACACCTATCTTATTGAATAGAAGGAAATAATGCTGGAATTGCAGAGGCGTTGTAACCATTAGGGAGAGGAATACTGGTGTATATTGTTACATGAGAAGCTAGCAGTTGGCCTACCGCGCTGAACTCAGTGTTTGTTATGTATTGTGCTTCAGTGTGGAAATAGATTATAAATTAGTTCTGAAGTAGGAGGTACAACCTTCTTGTTTCAGGGACCGTGGTACTAAAGTATTAAAGCAGCACCTGGTCTGAGTTTTGCTGAATCCAGAGGCTGGTAGCATACTCCTTGGTCAAGATATCGACCAGTGTTGTTTCTCAAGAAAACGGTGAAGCAAGCGAGCAGAGGAGACTGTTTCCTGCCGCCCACACAGAAGTTAAGATTTCGTTGGCCAGAGCAGCTCAATCTTGTGTATACCCCCCTCTAAAATTGACTGTACATTAAATCAAGAGGGACAGTTATTTGTTTCAAATAAAAGAAACTGTGAACCTTTCCAATATTATTTCCACCAGAAACAAACACATGAAGTCATGATGACAAACAACAACCTAGCTTTAAAAGCCAGTATTACCTCATAGTACTACATCACTACTTACACACATATTGTAATAATAAGATATGTCAATACAAAGATCCTATCTATAAATTGTGTACATACAACTTGTGATTACATTTGATTGTGATTCCTGGTTCACTTTGTAGTTGAATCAGGATATCTATTATTGAAAGGAATTAATACATATTTTAAACGTTAACACTTGACTTATTAAGATAGTCGTATAGAGTGTTCTATGTATGTGAGTGTCACAGTGTTGTAAAGTATTGTGGATTAAAGTAAATTGTTTATCTGTCTGTTGGTTGTTGTGACCATACACTTCATCACTATCATAACCCTAGACATTCAACGTAGTCATCACAATATTCCAGAATAAGTCTGACTGAGGTCTAAATGTGGTAGCACAGTAAGGTCATCTGTAACACACCACACTTATTAGATACAGATACCTTCACAGCTGATCTCAGTCAGCACATTAAGTCCCCTATAAATATTTATATCATCCCACTTTACCACACATATGCATCGAGAGAATCAGAAACCTGAGTTCTCCCAGATAAAGGCTTTACGGTCGCTCTGTCGGGCGTTCGACCGCCATCAAAGACTTAAACACGTGTAACGGGGTTCTCGAAGATTTTGCCCGCTTCTGAAGATCAAAGAGCTCGGGGTTTTCCCGCCTTCACTCTGTGTACGAACTTCAAATGTACTCGGGGAAATATTGTTTTGCCCGTGAGTCTACTTCAAAAGGTCCGGTGTTATTCACGTGCGGTCTGTCAGGTATCCGATGATTGACAGATCAGCTCGCGTGAGAAACTTAATAAACAAATCTCATTCGCTACCTGTTATGACTGGCAGGTCACTAAAGTTTGTAAACGTTTCGTTTGTTTATGTTCAAGGAAAAGAGGCGTGGATAAAAAATAAGCTTGTGTGAGTAAGAGAGGCAGAAAAATGCAGGGTTTTGCTAGCAAATCGTAGCACGCTAACGGGATTACAAAGACTGTCAGATTACCGTAGGCTATATTTCCATTTTACGTCACCCCCATACAAAAGACAGACAGAAGATTCAGACTTTCAAAAGGGGTGTTGAACAGAACAGAAGGATTAAAATTGTATGACAAGATCATTAATATAGAATTTGTGAAAAGAACGAGATAAAATACCAATGGTACAAGATATGAAGAAAGCGTTGGATAAGGCGCACATTAAGAAAAACCAGTTCACAGTACTACAAGGTAGTCCCTGTTTGTGAATTATTAGGGTAAGGGAAGAAATAAAAGGAGATTTAAAAATAAAAACACAAGGAGAGGATACCCTGGGGCAGACATGAAAGGGATAAAGAAACCACATAAATATCATAAATATTTAAACCCGTGATCACTTGCATCATAATACCCTATTCGGGATAAAACTCGAGACCTGGCGAGTACATTTGAAGGAGTGTCGTCGACCAGGGACTGGCGGCTCCTGAGCCGACCCAGCTGACACTGAAAGGGATAAAGAAACCACATAAATATCATAAATATTTAAACCCGTGATCACTTGCATCATAAATATTTCTATAACTGACCACTTCCAAAAATTCATGCCTAGTCCTTCTGTTCTGTGGCAGGCGCTCAAGCCTTTTCCGTATCTTCTCCATCCCTATCATTTCTGTCTCAAGTTCTCGTCTCCACGTGTTTTGTGGTCTCTCTCTACCTCTCTTGGTATTGCACACACGCCAGTTGGTGGGAGGTTCTCTGGGGTTGCAACAAAGCCACCAACTGCCCGTTGTCTGGCTGCTCTTGCCAGTTATTGTCTCTCGGAGACATAACCCCCTATGCATGGTAGAGAGCTATCAGACCTCGGGACATTGCACACACGCCAAAGTGGACCTGGTGTAAAAAGCCGCTGAGTCTAGGAAGCTCCCTGGGGTTGCAAGAAAGCCCAAAACCTCCACCCCAAATCTTGTTGCAAGGGTAAAAGAGTGAATAACTCGAACCCGTGGAGATCGCTAACAACAACAACATAACAACAACAACAACAACAACATAACAACAACTACTTCTGGAATTCTAGAACAGTGACTGCTTTGTAATGCTTTCATCAAGTTCCACATAATATTTTTGTATTTACACTGACTACTATAATTAGCCGCGGTAGCATAGTGCCGACGGTCAAGATAATATGGGCCTAACACCATATTCCCAATATGCCTCAATGGGCGTGTAACGGGATCCTTTACCTTTTTTTTTACTATAATTACTATCGCCACTGTTACTACAACAGAGTCAGTCACACAAAAATATCACCATTGCTGCCATTACCAACTCTTCTACTACCAGTGCTACCACCAGCACACGTTTCCTTCTATAACCATATGTTATTCTTTTCGTCAGCGTCATCATTGTAATAGCTGTCATACTACCCTTTGTGCTTTCACTACTTTTAACCTTTACCTTTAACCTCGCATGTCCCCCGACCCACCCCTCTCAATCAAATCACCTATAATACTCTTTTTTCCCCCAATGTGTCACATGAAAGCTGTCAACATACCAGAAATTGTAGTAGTACAACAGAAGTGATTGCGTCATTAATAGGCTGAACTGCCCATGGAGGACTTCTGGTGTCGTGTATTGTGGTTCGCACTATTGACCTGCCATTGAAACATCATTTTTTGATGATGCGTAGATGGCAGAGCGGATAGTGTGATTCGCTTGCATGGCTAGGCGGGGTTGTCGCACGGAAGGTCCAGTGTTCAAATCCTGGGTAAGCCACTCATGTCTGTTGTTTTTCTGTTGTCTGGTGTTCTACTTCTTTATTTCCTGCGAGTGCCTGATAACATACCTTTATATTTGTTTCATATTAATTTCATATTAATTTACTGTTTACAGGCCTCAGGTTTCCCTCCCTTATTTGTAATAAATGTTTGTACAATACCAAACCTACCCACTATCCTGTTCTCACTGTTCTAGTCTACTATCATTTACTGGACACAGTATTAAGGTCCTAAGGATCTTGTTGGATTCGGCCTATACTGCTTGATAGAAGTACAACAGAAGTGATTGCGTCATTAATAGGCTGAACTGCCCATGGAGGACTTCTGGTGTCGTGTATTGTGGTTCGCACTATTGACCTGCCATTGAAACATCATTTTTGATGATGCGTAGATGGCAGAGCGGATAGTGTGATTCGCTTGCATGGCTAGGCGGGGTTGTCGCACGGAAGGTCCAGTGTTCAAATCCTGGGTAAGCCACTCATGTCTGTTGTTTTTCTGTTGTCTGGTGTTCTACTTCTTTATTTCCTGCGAGTGCCTGATAACATACCTTTATATTTGTTTCATATTAATTTCATATTAATTTACTGTTTACAGGCCTCAGGTTTCCCTCCCTTATTTGTAATAAATGTTTGTACAATACCAAACCTACCCACTATCCTGTTCTCACTGTTCTAGTCTACTATCATTTACTGGACACAGTATTAAGGTCCTAAGGATCTTGTTGGATTCGGCCTATACTGCTTGATAGAAGTACAACAGAAGTGATTGCGTCATTAATAGGCTGAACTGCCCATGGAGGACTTCTGGTGTCGTGTATTGTGGTTCGCACTATTGACCTGCCATTGAAACATCATTTTTTGATGATGCGTAGATGGCAGAGCGGATAGTGTGATTCGCTTGCATGGCTAGGCGGGGTTGTCGCACGGAAGGTCCAGTGTTCAAATCCTGGGTAAGCCACTCATGTCTGTTGTTTTTCTGTTGTCTGGTGTTCTACTTCTTTATTTCCTGCGAGTGCCTGATAACATACCTTTATATTTGTTTCATATTAATTTCACATTAATTTACTGTTTACAGGCCTCAGGTTTCCCTCCCTTATTTGTAATAAATGTTTGTACAATACCAAACCTACCCACTATCCTGTTCTCACTGTTCTAGTCTACTATCATTTACTGGACACAGTATTAAGGTCCTAAGGATCTTGTTGGATTCGGCCTATACTGCTTGATAGAAGTACAACAGAAGTGATTGCGTCATTAATAGGCTGAACTGCCCATGGAGGACTTCTGGTGTCGTGTATTGTGGTTCGCACTATTGACCTGCCATTGAAACATCATTTTTTGATGATGCGTAGATGGCAGAGCGGATAGTGTGATTCGCTTGCATGGCTAGGCGGGGTTGTCGCACGGAAGGTCCAGTGTTCAAATCCTGGGTAAGCCACTCATGTCTGTTGTTTTTCTGTTGTCTGGTGTTCTACTTCTTTATTTCCTGCGAGTGCCTGATAACATACCTTTATATTTGTTTCATATTAATTTCATATTAATTTACTGTTTACAGGCCTCAGGTTTCCCTCCCTTATTTGTAATAAATGTTCAGAAATTGTATACCTCGTTCTGATTTCACTACGCTGCAGAGAAAATCCTTTAACTTGCGTCAGCATCGTCGAACTAACTAATATGCATAACAACGTAATAGGTAGCGTGGCGGAAACTCAGGGAGTCAACCGAAAAATTCCATATGTACTTTGTATTTTTTGTCTCATTTAATTACAATTTTATACTGTATTAGCCGATCTTGTACCGATCCGTAATTTTGTAATGGATCATTTACCATTTCTGGTTCCTTTGGTTTGAAATTATACGCATGTGCTGCAGTTAATAACTGTTTAGCTTGTTGTTGAAATATGTGTTTTATACATGGTGACCACAAGTCCTTGTACAGTTTTAATATTATATAACTTAAAGCTGCACAAGGACTTTTTATACCGTTAAAAGTGATCTAAATCGGTAAAAAATGAAGTTACTTCAGTACAGCTGGTGATGAGACATTACGCTCCACGCCTCCTTGATCTGCAAGTCCCAGGGTGAAAGGGAGATCAAGGAACACACGGAACAGAGTGCTGGAGACAGACATGAAAGGTAATGAAGAAGACATGGACAAATCTTCAGCTGATAACACGGGACAGAGAGCTGGAGATCTTAAGCTGCTAACACAGAACAGAGTGCTGGAGACAGACATGAAAGGTAATGAAGAAGACATGGACAAATCTTCAGCTGATAACACGGAACAGGAAGATTGGCATACACTTGTTGAAGGTCTACACTCCTTTGGGAGTTGAAAAGTGAAAGAAGAAGTACAGCTGGTGGAAAAGTAAGCATGTTAGAGGTCAGAGGATGTGAGAAGTTGATGGGTACCAATATGTCGTAACATGAACTATTTATATCAAATTTACTCAATTTCATGGATGGATACTTCTGATTATGATACTGCTACTAATGCTACTATTACTACCACCAGCTACTACTACTGCTACTGCTACCATCACACTCACCACTACCATTACAACTACTACTACTAGTACTACTAGTACTCTCAGACTGCTGAAATTATATATTAATCGTAAAACTAGCAGGGATGGACGTATGTGAAAATGGGTCAGGCGTGTATACAACCAGCGTGCTACATGAAGAATCAGCATTCATACTCAAGCACTTTTCAAAGGGAGATGAGCACGGTTTGCCCGGAGTGCAGAGTTGTCGATTCTGAACCACAATAACATCAGCCCCCCCCCCCCCCCCCCCCCCCCCCCCCCACCCCCCCCAAAAAAAAATACACACACACACAAATCTACGAATATGAACAAGTCACACAAAGCAAGTAATTCATATAACGGCATGGAAAGATCTTTGGGGACGGCACAAGGCAGGAGAAATTTGCCCAAATTCGTTAAAGGCCTGTTCTTCTTTAGGAGCCGAAGGTTAATGAAGAAATAAATAAATGAATAAATGAAAACGTATTAACTGTTGTTAACAACGTCACACGTTGTGAAGATAAGACCAAAGAAAACAGCGGTCACTTCATACCACTTAGGTTATCTTCTTTTTCTTCATCTTCTTCTTCGTTCGTCCTGAAAAGGACGTTGGTTGCGTTGCGTCCGTTTAGAGCGAAGCTGCGATATTTGTGCCTTTCGGCCGACACATCCAACTTATGCACGGCATTTTTGGGACCGGGTTAGCTTTCCCTCTTCGATCCCTACTCGCTCAGCCAGACTGCAGTGATGCAGACTGTTTCCAGGACCACCACTGGAGGTGCAGTAGGGTCTAGGTCAGCTCTGGTTCGCTGACCCGACGCAAGCAGTCAAGCTCTGGTTCGCTGACCCTGACGCAAGCAGTCAAGCTCTGATTCGCTGACCCTGACGCAAGCAGTCAAGCTCTGATTCGCTGACATTGACGCAAGCAGTCAAGCTCTGGTTCGCTGACCCTGACGCAAGCAGTCAAGCTCTGGTTCGCTGACCCTGACGCAAGCGGTCAAGCTCTGGTTCGCTGACCCTGACGCAAGCAGTCAAGCTCTGGTTCGCTGACCCTGACGAAAGCAGTCAAGCTCTGGTTCGCTGACCCTGACGCAAGCAGTCAAGCTATGGGTCGCTGACCCTGACGCAAGCAGTCAAGCTATGGGTCGCTGACCCTGACGCAAGCAGTCAAGCTATGGGTCACTGACCCTGACGTAAGCAGTCAAGCTATGGGTCGCTGAGTGCATTCCTCACTGTTGACGTGTCTTAGGTCTCATCATTTTCATTTGTGCTCCCTGTGGAGCAAGAAAGTGCCGATATAGCTGGTGTCACTTACAGAAAGACTGCACCGAGCACTCAAACGCTCTTGCAACGATGATTTCTGTGGTAATTGGTTGTACATGATGAGGTTCCCAACCCCTTGCACAACCTCATATTAGTCACCTCTTACGACATGCCGGAGGGTACAGTTGTCCTATTTTGTCTTTGTGTCTTAAGAGACCCACAGGAAGTACACTAGACAGTCTCTAATCAGGCTACTTTAATATACCTTAAACTGGCCGACATCCTACGACAGTAAATGTGTGTGGCTAGAGGAACGGGCGTGTCGGTTGGGGGGGGGGGGGGGGGGGGGGTTTGAATATCTTGACTGGGGCAGGACATTTTTTTAAAACAGCAAAGAGCGTGACGCTATGCATAAATTGTAGTAAGTGTTTGCCTAACTTTAACTCCCCTCAACCTTTTTTCCGTCATACTTGTACGTGGGGTATGTGTTCAATTCTTTTTTTTTAACGAAAACTTCAAAGCGATAACAAAAAGTGACTGAAAGCTTGTTTTGTTAGAGCTGTTATTTGTCTTGTTACTTAGTCGTTATTCGCGATCGACACCGATCCGGAGAAACGTTATACAGGTTCTAACTTTTTCAACACAATGTCAATCTCTTTATTGGATGTTAAACAAGTGTACAACGACTGCCTTACTGAACACATCAAACATACAGCTGGCTCTTGCATAACTTACTGCTCACATAATATGATTTCGCTTAACTTGAAAACAATCACGTGATACGTAATTCATATATTCCCAAAGCGAAGGATCTGCATTGCGATAACTCTTTAATACGAAACAAAAATTTATAAGAAAACCAAATGAGAAAAAAATGAGCCATGTAAATAACGCGTTGCTGGGAAGTAACGTAAGGCCTATTCTAAGAAAAATGTAGGAAAATTTTATGACTTTGATTCTCAGGTAATGATGAACGATCTTTTTTGTCTCCGGGTAGCAGGTATCAAACTTCCACGAACAGCGACACACCTTTTGAAGATACATGCGATGCTCCGTGTACTTCCCGAGAGTCTTTGAGAAGACAATGTGTATGATTACTACTTCACGAGTCATTTCGTAAAAGACAAGTAGCATGAATAATGTGTGAAACTTCAAGCTCATCGTGTACAATAAATCCCAACATAAACCACTGCTGCCAGAGCACATGAATACTTTGGTGACGGATTTCTGTAAAGGGTTCAGCTACAGTTGTGTGGTTCCAGGTGTCATAAGGAACGAAAAAGAAAATGATGCTGATGATGATATGATGGTACACAATAAGAATCTGCTTAGCATATGCAAATTTGAAAGCACTAACTGTTTGTCCTGAAATGATCTTAATTCAATGGCAGACAAGCTTTAGCTGACGTCTATTTAGCATAGCACAATGCATAACAGTTAAATACATCATGACGTAATGCTGCACAGCGTTAGTCCCAGAACTGATAAACCACATTAACTTCAACATCAGCCCCCGCCTGGAGGCCTACTACGATGAAGACGTGAAATTCATAACACAGCACTCTCAGAGCTCGGACTCTGCTTTAGGAAGTTAGTTTCTCCGTGTTGTTCCATCAAAGCGCTTTAGAAATGAGTCATTTAATAACACCGTTTTATCGGGCGATCAGTTTAATCAATCGACCAAACAACTAGTCGTCTTTGTCTTCCTTAAATGCTAGGATAACTTTAAGTGTGTATTCAACGCACAAGGTGTAGGCACATCTCTATTTGAATGCATATTGTGCGTTCGTCCAAGTGTGTTCCATTTCGGTTATGTTTTCCTCAAAGTATCTAAGAGAACGAACGAACGAACGAACGAAATCTTTATTTCATCAGGGTAAAGAAATAGGCATAATTGCCTTTTTACATTTCTGCCCTGCAATATAATTTTCAGCGTGTTACAAATTAAAATATTAACAACTCCAGATAGGATCAATTAATATTATCATCACAATCAGAAACTTAGCTCACACAAGTACATTTACTCATAGTCATTCACGCACATAGAAAGAGAGAGAGAGAGAGAGAGAGAGAGAGAGAGAGAGAGAGAGAGAGAGAGAGAGAGAGAGAGAGAGAGAGAGAGAGAGAGAGAGAGAGAGGTCAAGCAATAGAGCTACTTAATATAAAAAATTCAATTTAAAATGAAAATATTACAATGATAGTTAAATGCTCGTGGAAACGTTGAAATAACTGAAACAGAATTGTCGTTAAATGTGTGTACAAGATTTCATGACATGTGAATGCAGATGTCTTTTGAATGTGGTGTAATTATCAGTTTTGACATACTTGGGTAGGGAATTCCATGCTAAAAGCCCTGCGGGACACCATCGCGGAACCTATTAGCGTCTGATGTCACAAGGTGGTTCAGATATTTTTTGTGTGATATAATTCTTGCTAAGGTCTAGTTCACTCGTAACTGTCTGGCAGAAGTTGTGTCACCAGTGCTAGAAAACTCTATATATAGCTTACACCTGGAGGCAATCTGGTCATCAGAATTATTATTTGGAATATATAAATAAATAAATAAATAAATAAATAAATAAATAAATAAATAAATAAATAAATAAATAAATATAAATATAAATATATAAATATATAAATATATAAATATATAAATAAATAAATAAATAAATAAATAAATAAATAAATAAAAATATAAATATAAATAAATATATATATATATATAAATATATATATATATATATATATATATATATATATATATATATATATATATATATATATATATATATATATATATATATATATATATATATATATATATATATATATATATATATATATATATATATATATATATATATATATATATATATATATATATATATATATATATATATATATATATATATATATATATATATATATATATATATATATATATATATATATATATATATTGCAGTCTTCCCTTACGCGTAGTGGGGAGATGCAAACGTGTTGTTAATTGTGAATACAAGTATGCGCTACCCGTTACCTAGCTCTGCTGCTGTTCGCACTTGCCTCCCTGGGGGAGGGGGGGGGAAGGAAGGATATACTCGCTATACTTTGGATGGGGTGAGAAAATAAATGTGAATTACAAAAGATATACAAGTGTACAGTAACACTTAAACATTCTTCTGATCAATGTCATTCACCCACCCCCAGCTTTAAATAATGTGCACCTTTTCTCCAAAATACCACCGCTTACGAAAATCAAGATATCAAATAGTGCAATATTCACACAAATAAAAGTCTCCTGTTGTCACAACAAGTATGCGAATAATTTTTATGTCAAGAAAGCTCTGTGGTTACACGAACGGTTACCATCATTCGAGCGTGACTGGAAAGAGCTACATTCCTTGGGAATAAAAGAAAAAAGAAAAAAAAAAGAGTAATGTGTGTTATATATGGTAGATGTGTCTGCTGTGCCAGTTGTGCATTCATGTGTGTATACTTTGATTCTCATTAATGTTAAATGTGTTTAGCTCCTGTTTTGAATCTGGTGCCCTTTACTGCCGGGTGCTAGAAAAATGTCAACGTCTTGGTCCACGATTATGAAAGGAAAAAAAAAGAAAAGATCTGAAGCGATGACCCAAAATATTTACGACAAAGAATAAATAAAAGCAGTCCTATAAAAGATAATGCTGTAGGGAGTGAAGTGTTGGAGACTACACTAAGTCTCAGCTGTGTGAGGTGAGTTTACAAGTTCCCTCCCTCGCTGCCTTTGCATTCCCTAACTTAACAGCAAAGTCAGGTACCCACTTACAGCTGGGCATACTGCAGTGTTAGTATTTTCAATTCAAGCAACAACCAAAAAGCTACATAATTTCAAAAATGGATGTTTGCGTGGAATAGAAGGATTGAAGTGGTATGACAAGATGACTAATGTGGAAATACTTACTTACTTAGTCGTTCCTCTTCTACCGTGAGATGTAGAGGTTTGGAAGATAGAGCGCCATAGTATTCTATCGGCTGTCTTCCTCCTGGTTTGGTTCCATTCTATACCTCGGTCCTTCAAAGATTGTCTAATGTTGTCCTCCCAGCGGACTCTGGGTCATCCTGGAGGTCTGGATCCCTGGCTCTTAGTTTCCCATGCTTGCTGTGGTAGCCGATCTTCTCCCATTCTGCAGACATGGCCAAACCATTGTAGTTGGGACTGACTAATGTGGAAATAATGATAAGAACTAGACAAGCGCCAGTGGAACAAGAAGAAGACGCTGGAGTTAGATAGGACACCCATTAAGAAAACCTGTTGATAGCATTACAAGACAATCCATGTTCTGGAATTCCCCAGTGTTATAGATGTAGAGGAAGATCAATGAACACACGGAACAGAGAACTGAAGACAGGAATGAAGAGGATGTAGTTGACAGGGAAAGACCTTGAGGTGATAGCACGTGACAGGAAGACGTGGCATACGTTTGGTGAAGACCTGTGCTCCTTTGAGAGTTTAAAGGTGAAGAATAAGTAGGACACTATAGCGTGACTCCACTAAATTTCGAAGTCAGTAACTTTTGCCTGGAGAAGCAACACTCTAGCACCTATGTCGCTTAAAGACAAAGATTGAGCGAATAAAATCGAGAATTTCCAAACACCAACAGAATAACTATACCTAGTGTATGAAAGATTCTCATACTTCTTGAGGCATGTCTATTAAATATAAACATTTTAGGAAGGTCCTGGGTTCGATTCTCCGGTAAGCCACTCACTTCTGTTGTTTTTTTAATGATGTCTAATTTTCTACTTTATTTCTCACGAGTGTCTGAAACATACCTTTATGTGTGTAATATTTATTTATTTACTGATTACGGACCTCTTGTTTTCCCTCTTTATCAGTTTAAATTTTAAAAACAGTATGACAAGATGGTTAGAACACTGGTATCTCGCGCCACACGTGCCGGGTTCGGTTCACGGTATCGACACGCTTCAATTTTTTTTTTTTCTTAACCAGCGGCACTTGGGCTTTCAGCCCTTCGGCCCAATGACATGTCATTGCGAGGCTGGGGAACCTGAGGACTTTCCTTCCAACCCGGTCAGGAGCTTCGCTCCTTCCCATCCACAGAGGGTTTATCACAGGAGCCGTTCAGGTTATTTAGTCAAATTTCCGGCCGTAAACATTTCTTCAAACGCTGACGCCCGGGTTTGAACCATGAACACCTGGTCGCCAGTAAAACGCAGAAGCCATTACACCAGCGCGGTTCCCACAGGCTTCAATCTACCCAGCTGTAAATGGGGACCTGACTTAATGCTCTTGAGTTAGGGAAGGAAAAGGCAGCGCGGTAGGTAATTAGTCATCCCACCTCTCGATGCTGCACTTAGTATAGTGAAGTCTCTAACACTCACTCCCCTACGGCAATATCTGCTATAGGACTACATTAACTTGTATTAGGTCAGCCCCGTACAGTTCTCGGGGGGGAGGGGGGAGGGGGAGGTGGGGTAAACAAAGAAAACAACAGAGTTACTGCTCCTTCAGGTAATCCCAAAATGCAACTATCGTCAGGTTGTGCATAGAGCTAGCAACTTCATCTTGTAAAACTGGTTGCTATGGAAGCTAAAACTGCAAGAGCACATGGAAGCTATGGTGCAAGCTTCGTACAAGGGGACGAAATGCATTGTTGGCTGCATGCTCCATAGGGAGCAGACAGGGGAAATGTTGATATCAGGTCAATTTTCATGCACAGAAACTAGGATACAAGATGAAGACGCTGGCGATGGATAGAACACACATTGATGAAACCTGTTGATAGCACAATAATGCAGAGTTTGTTCTGGAATCCCCAGGAAGGAGAGGCACAGGTAGACCCCCTCCTCCTCCACCGCCTCCACCCTCTCCCCAAACACAAAAAAAACCAAACAAACAAATAACAAAAAAAAACACAAACACATGGAGAAGAGAACTGGAGAGAGAAGTTAAAATGACAAGAAGGATGTGGAATGACCTTGAGCTGATGGCACGTGACTGGGGGACGGCATGTGTTTGTTGAAGGCCTATGCTCCTGTGACGATATGGTTGAGCGATCTCAAGTCCACTCCGGCAGTATCACTTCTGTTTCTTCATTTGTCTCTCACTGATCATCGTTTTTATTTGGCATAATTTTTGTCTTGTCATTCCTTTTTGCTCTCTACGTTGGATCAGTAGAGTTAAGTCTCTAACATTTCACTCCTCGACTGTTTGTGTTACGTCAGGTTTATTGGCGAAGCACAGGTGGTAATGCGTAATTGTTTCCGCTCAGTGTTTCTCAACCCTGAAAGTAGCAACGCCCCCTTTCGACAACTGATATTTTAAAAAGCCCCCCCCCCCCACCCTTTTAACGCCCCCTTGCTCTTTATCGTGTATACACAAACACACACACATATATACATATATTCCACTATACTTTTTAAAAAGCAATGCAGTTAATGAGTTATCTTTTCTTATAATGTAAAGAAAAAGAGATAACACATTTATAAAAGCATAGTTATATTAAATATGTGTTTAAGTACGGAATTATATACACCACAAGTTCATTATCCTTGAATTACAAATTGGCGGAGCAAATGATATAAAATTATTTCTTACAACTCTATAACTATTGTAGCGAGATTTGGTACCACTTGCTTCGTTTGTGAGAAAATGTGTAACGCGACACACACACACACACATACACACACACACGCACGCACGCACGCACGCACACACACACACACACAGCGCAGGGATAACACGAGACGGATCTCTTTGAAGTTTGAAGAAGGGGGAAATATGTGAATTACATTTAGCCGGACGGTATTGGCCGACTTTAAAAGTTTGCATTTACAGGAAAGAAAATTTAAAGCTACAAGAGAATGCCTGGTTGGAATACATTTAAATAATAATAATTCACCAAAGGAGATAGAGTATGAATGATATCCAAAAGAATATTATTCAAATATAAATAGTTGTAAAAATAATTAACATTTTTCATCGTCATCACATCTGCTAAAAGTTAGCTAATAATCTTTAAAAATTTATTATAACTACATGCCTGAACGGATTTTGTTAAAACGTAGATAGAATGAAAGCCTCATATGGGGAAAATAAAAGGATACCTAGGAAAGAAGGAAGGATATAAGTGTATAGTGAAAAGAAGAGAAAACAAGTACAGAAAAAGCACAGATCGCCTCAAACCAGGAGATAAAACGAAAATCTTATGGGACTTCAAGAGGTGCTTTCTCGTACGCGAGAGATGCCCAAATATAAGGACAGAGCAGCGCGTTGAAAATCACACCCACCAAATCCAGAAGCCAGAGTGAGAAACTGGAAAACAGTATCTGCAAGAAAAGTTCTTTTTTCACGCTGCATGCAGGGCAGATTAACTTCAACCAATACAGCCTCACCGTGAGCTTATTAATCCTAAGAGGGTATGTAAGTTTATTAAAGATATATGTATGACTAATATCATTTTATTTCAGATTTTATTTACGATTTAATTGTATCAGACTGTAGTGGGATTGATGGTATTGTATGATGATGATGGTACTACGTGTAAATTGTATGAGGCCAGCTGTGAAGGCTCCTGAGATAAAATGTAATTGAGAATTGTCAGAAGGCCTTTCTTGCTACCACTACGACCTCACACTTAATTTTTTTTTTATGAATGTAGCTGCGTAAAGTGTCTAGGGTTATGATGTGTACTGTGGTGTGATAGTTATAAATATACCCATAGATATTTAACAAGACTAATAAGATTAACAAGTGTTACAATACACTGAACTAACTCACGTGTGTAAAGTTTTTGATATAATTATATTACATTTTATTTGTTCTGGATCAAGTTTTATTTTGACCAGAACTTGTTTTAAAAGAAGGATTTAAAATTTATGAAAATTATGCATGGAATGTTACATAATAAATGCAAAAGTGTACATATTTAAGTACTAGAATAGTTAGTTTTATTAAAATGTTCTGGTAGTCAGCTACTAGGGAGGATATTTATTGTCTGTGCTGTTGGGGTGGTCTCATCACACCTGTCTATATTTACTACACAGTGTCCAGAAAATGGTGGGAATTTTTATGGGGTATCTGCAACTAAATGGGGTTGGTGAATATCCAGCAGACCAGAGGCTCACTCATCTGGTATTTGTAGCTCTGGTGCTGAAATCAGGTGGTCCCACCTCTCCGTGCTGGCGGGCAATAATGGTGGTCTCTGTCACAAGGACTGCACAGATACACTTGTGTAAATCACCACCCGAGTAGATACTGCTTCGTTGACGACAGAAACTCGCAGCTCTGCAATCAAAGTATGGGCCATGTGTCAAAATCTATTCTCTACCCACGTCTGGACACCACACTGACACAACAACCACATTATACAGACAGGTCAGATCTCTCTGACCAAACAGCACAGTTACCATGGTGGGTTTACATCCGATAGATCCTCCCAGACTATAGATTCTGAAAAATAATTATTAGTTTTCTACCCTAAAAGAGGATAGGTAATATGTTTCCTTATTCTCAACTCTTGATCTGTCTTGCATAATCCTTGCTGGTGTTTAGGTACATTGTTAGTCCCTAGACCCTGACTTGGGCGGGGGGTCTAGAGCAAAATCCCTACTTGTTTGTAAGGCTAGATTATGATATGGCAGTATCAAATCACTCGAACATGAAACAATATTCAAAATATATATAAAGAAATAATTTCAATCTTACCAGATTATGAATAATTAACACAGAAGTGCTAGCAAAACTCAGCTGAGCTGCTGGCTATAGGATGGCGTCCCTAAATTTAACTCACTGTCTTTCATATGGGAAAACACCACACTTTAAAATCTGTGTCTAACACTGAACAATTATTGAAGAATGACCCCAAATGCGCTCTGAGCGCTAATGATATGATTGTCTGTGGCCAATCACTGCCGAGGTTTATTTTTAATTTCAAATTTCCTCACTAAAGTCATTTCAGTCAAGCTTCAGTCACATATGGATGGTTATCTGTTAGTCTGTCCGTCTCTACTTGTGTTTCTACAAAATTGTGCTCGATTTTTGACCCAACCGTTCTCTCCCCTTCAAATTTTTGTTGTAAAAAGTTATATTTAGACACAGCTACCACCAATGTCCCTTCACTTCTATGCCAAGTAAATTTGAACATCTGTGTCCAAGGTCGTGTTTTTGTGTGCAAATAACCACACTTTTTAGATTCAATTCAGTCTGTCGATGATGTGAACTACACTGTCTTTTGTCATTATTTTCAATATTATCTATCCGTCTGTAAAATTAAGACCATATTCGTTCACTGCTCAGAATAGGCCATCTGGCCAGCTAATTTTTATATTCCTAACATTAATATTAAGAAAAATTTACTTTTTAATTTTTTGTAATTTTTTTTCAGACATCTGCGTTCTTCCGCTCAAATTCAAATCAAGCGCTTGGTATCGCAAAACGTCCAATTCCGTACCTCGTGTCAATTTGGGGGACTTGAATTTTTTTACTTTCATCCATTTCCCCCCCCCCACCCCCCCAAATTGCGTCTCTTTTGCCTTTCCAGTCATATTTTTTTCCTTTTTGATCCTCCGTTCCCCTCCGGTCTAGCAAGTCAAATTTATGGAGGGTGATGACCCGCGGTCTAGGCGATCATGTACATCAGCAGCCTACGCATTATGTTTTTATCCTTAAATGTTATCCTTGGGAGGAATTTTACCGTTGTATCTCTGTCAATTTCACTACACATCTCCCCACCTGAAAACATGCCTATGGCAAGTTCCAAAACCAGCGATACACATAGGTAAAATTACTCCTCACGTCTGCCATTACTCTAATTTTGATCACAGGGGTGCCGACTGAGGAAATCTGCACCGACATTCAATTTGCCTGGGATATATTGGATACTAAACTGATAAGGTTGAAGCAATAAAGACCACCTCAGCAATCTTGCGTTTTCATGCTTAGCCTGAGACAAGAACACGAGAGGCTGATGATCCGTCTCCACCACAAAAGTCCTACCATACAGATAGATTTGAAACTTCTTTATTGCCCAGATTAATGCTAAACATTCTTTTTTCGCTTGTGGAGTATCCTTGTTCCGCCTTATTCAATTTGCGGCTTGCATAAGCGACTGGTTTAAGTTCCCCATCAGGTGAAGATGATCTTTGCAACAAAGCCCCTCCTAGTCCCACATTACTTGCATCGGTTCTTAAGACAAAGTCCTGTGTCAAATCAGGCAGTTTGAGAATAGGCTTGCTAGTGAGTTTTTCCTTTAACTCTTGGAACGCTAGTTCACATTGTGCAGTCCAAATTATTTTATCTGGAAGTCCCTTGCGAGTCAGATCAGTCAGAGGAGCACAAATGGCGTTAAAATTTTTGATGTATTTCTGATAAAATCCGCATAACGACACGAATGATCGCACGTCCTTTTTGGTTTGCGGCCTAGGTGCTCTCTGCAGTTTTTTTCCAAGTTCTTAGGATCAGGGGTCATATTACCCTGATATACAGTGTGCCCCAAGAATTCCAACTCTTTGCATCCAATACAACATTTTGTTGGCCTAGCAGTTAAGTTCGCCTCCCGAAGTCTATCAAACAACATCTCCAGAGCTTCAATGTGTTCTTCAAATGTCTCGGTGGTGACGAAAATATCATCCATGAAATTTGTGATACATGGGTTATTCAGGGGGTCCAACAATTTTCGCATCATCCTTGAAAACACACTCGGAGCATTTTTCAGTCCGAATGGTAGCATATTGAATTCATAATGTCCATCCGAAGTGCTAAAAGCCAAATAAGGTCTCACTTCAGGCTTCACTGGGATCTGGTAATAGCCTTTACTAAGATCCACTTTTGAAAAGTATTTTGCCTTGTTCAGTCTGGCAAATAGCTGTTTTGTGTCTGGTAATGGATCCACTTGTCCTTCTGTGACAGCATTCAGTTTCCTGTAATCTATGCACAGTCTGTGTTCCCCAGACGGTTTCCTCAACAAAACGACACTAGAACTAAAAGATGATTCACTGTGCGAAATAATCCCCTCCTTCAATAAATAATCTATTTCTTCCTTTAATGCCTTCTCCTTCGCGAACGGAATAGAATAGGCTCTCATACAGATTGGGTTTGAGTCTACCAGTTTCATGTCATACTGTAGCAAATTTGTATGGCCTGGTTTATCTGTTAATACATCTGTATGTTCTTCCAGAACTTGTTGAACTCTCTCCCTCTGGTTTTTAGTCAGGTGCTTACTGACTTTTACCTGTGCTGCTGTTTCACAGGGATGTAATGGGTATTCATGTGAGGTGAGTGGTTCTTTTTGCATCTGGGTTGCAATAGCCAAGGTCAATAAGGGGGTGCTTTCCTGGAGTGGTCTGTCCAGATACTTCTTTAACAGGTTTACATGATAAACTTTTTCCTTCCCCTTTTTGTCAATTTTATAGTTTGTTCTAGACACCTTCTCTAGAACCGTATATGGACCTTGCCAACCAATTTGTAATTTATTCTGGCTTCCGGGTAGTAGAAGCAGCACCTTCTCTCCGACTGCCAGTTCCCTGTCCTTTGCCTTCCTATTAAAATATGCTGCATGTTTCTTCCTGGCTTGTTTCAAATTATCACTTGCCAGTTTCCATCCAGCTTTCAAACGAGTGGTCAGTTCGTTCACATATTGATACGATGAGGTAACAGTCTCTTCCGCCTTCTCATCTGTCCAGGTCCTTAATAGGGCTTCTAATGGACCTTTTATTGGCCTCCCAAATAGCAGAGTTGCGGGAGCCATCCCGGTTGAACTATGTGGTACCTCCCGATACGCAAACAATGCGGCGGGCAGGAATTGATCCCACAGATCCGGTTTTTCGTGTGCCAGCTTTCTCAGGATAGAAATGAGAGTCCCATTGAACCTCTCTACCTGGCCGTTCCCTTGTGGATGGTACGGACTACAATGAAAGTGCCTGGCTTGAAATAGCTTAAAAACTTCTTCCGTTAGTTTCCCCTTGAACTGAGAACCATTATCCGTCAAGATTTGATGCGGGAATCCTAATCGGGTAAATATTGTAAGTAGTGCCTCTGCTACATGTTTTGAATCAATTGATGGCAGGGCTACCGCCTCTCCCCACATAGAACAAGTGTCCACCAGAGTAAGGATGTAACTGTTCCTCCTCTTGGTCCGAGTGAGAGGTCCTACAATATCCACTGCAACCCTCTCAAAAGGTGTTCCCACTATGGGCATTTCCCCTAGAGTTGCAGGGGCAGTCCAGTGCTTTGGAGCTACCCTTTGACATTCTGGGCAGGATTTGACATATCTTTTTATATCCTCCGTTATCCCTGGCCAGAAGTAATGACAAGCTATACGCTGTCCTGTGGCGCTGATCCCCATGTGACCACTGAAGGGGATTGCATGTCCGAGTTCCATCACTTTCTCTCTATATGCAATGGGAAGAACCAGCTGGTTGTGACCATTTGTTCCAGTTCCGGCCTTCCTGTATAAGAGTTTGTTCTTCATGAAATATTCCCCCTTGCTCGGAGGTGTGTGGCATTTGGGTAATTTTTTTTAAAACATGGCTGGAGTGTCCTATCCTCAGCCTGCGCCTTCCTCATCTCCTCTGGATGAGCGTTTATAGGTTCACCTTCTTCCTCCTTCTTCTGTGACCTGGTCTGCACTGTCGCCATGATCACAGGTTTCTCGGGATTCCCCAAGAAGACGTATCTACACCCCAATATCAGAGGGTAGATTGGTTCATCTATCACTGCTGCTCTGATTTCTCCCTCCACATAGCGAGTTTTCACCGTTATCCTTGCGATGGGAAGTGTCATGAGTGGTATGTCCTTAGTCGCCCCTTGTATTTCCACTGTTTCTGTGGTATACTGACTTGGGTCCACTAGGCTAGACTTCACAACTGAATCATAATCCAAACCTGTATCATAAAGGCACCTTATGGTGACCCCATTACAAATAACATCCTCACAAACTGGGGGGTGATAAGGTTCCTGTTGTCCCTTAGGATTAACCTTTAATCTTTGCGTCCCCGACTTCATTGCAGCAATGTTTGAAGGTTTCCTTCTACAAAATTCGGTGTTATGGTTATCCTTCTTGCACCATTTACACCATCTTTTTCCTTGGTTCAACGGTTTTCTTTCATTGAACTTTTTGGTCATTGAACTGTGAGTTTCTGTCGCGATAGTCATTTCTTGGCCGCTCAAAATTTGTCCTACCTTTATTTCCCTGCTCTCTATTATCAAATTTATTAAATTGCTGTGGAGCTTTAAAATTGTCTATGTGCTTCTTTTTAGCACCACTTACCTCTGCCTGGGCTGCCTGATACCTCTCAGCAACATTTAAAATTTCCCCCAACTTCTCTGCACCTTGTTCCATGAGAAATTTTCTCATGTCTGGAGCCATGGACTCTCTCAATTGCTCAATCATGATCATTTCTTTAAGATCTTGGGTCTTCCCCAGAGCCGTCCATTTCTCCAAATAGGTTTCTAGTCTGGCCGAGAATTGGTGGTATGTCTCCCCAGACAACAGTTTGGCATTTCTAAATTTCTTACGATAAAATTCACCATTCTTCTCGTACCTTAATAACAAAGCCTGCTTTAACATGTCATAATTGTCTTGGTCTTCCCTGTTCATTTTGGCAAATACTTCATAAGAAGCACCCCTCAATCCCTGTGATAGCTTTAAACTCCACCTCTCTCTCTCTAACCCATATGTAGTAGCTAATAACTCAAAACGTCCCAGGTACCCCTCTATGTCATCGTCTTTCTCAACAAAATGGTCTAAATGAAACCCCATAGCTGAGTTTGAGGCTCCCATACTGGGCGTAGCATCTGAGGCAAAAGGGCTGGCACCATTTTCAGGGGCCGGGCCTTGTAATTCCAGCTCCCTTAGTCGTAATTCGTGCTCCCTCTGCAACCTTCTATCTTCTGCCTCCCTTTCGGCAATCAACCTTTTTTCTTCTGCCTCCCTTTGCTGTCGTTTTTCTTCTGCCTCCCTTTGCTGTCGTTTTTCTTCTGCCTCCCTTTGCTGTCGTTTTTCTTCTGCCTCCCTTTCGGCAGTCAGCCTTTTTCTTCTGCCTCAATCTGCAGCCTCTTAATTTCTCTATCAGCCTCAATTTGTAACCTCTTCTCTTCAGCTACCTTTCTATCTTCCCTTTCAATATATTTATCACATTCAGTCGTTACGTATTGAATTAAAATTTGACCATCCATCCCCATCTCCTTCGCAGTGAGCACAGCAGCTGATCTAAACTTTGCTAGCTCAGCCATACTTTTCAGACAATATAATAATATACAAGCTAAGTACTTCTTATGACTATAATCTAACTAATTCTAACTAACCAGTTAACTAATTAATTATTACTGGCTGTGAACATTCACCAACTTTTATCTGCAGGGACACTTTTACTTTTAAAGGAAATTTTACAATTTATTTCCCTACTTTTATTTCTCCCACCAGGAGATCTTAATATTACTGTTGGGCTAATTATCCCTGGACAAGACCCCAATATATGTAGTGGGATTGATGGTATTGTATGATGATGATGGTACTACATGTAAATTGTATGAGGCCAGCTGTGAAGGCTCCTGAGATAAAATGTAATTGAGAATTGTCAGAAGGCCTTTCTTGCTACCACTACGACCTCACACTTAATTTTTTTTTTATGAATGTAGCTGCGTAAAGTGTCTAGGGTTATGATGTGTACTGTGGTGTGATAGTTATAAATATACCCATAGATATTTAACAAGACTAATAAGATTAACAAGTGTTACAATACACTGAACTAACTCACGTGTGTAAAGTTTTTGATATAATTATATTACATTTATTTGTTCTGGATCAAGTTTTATTTTGACCAGAACTTGTTTTAAAAGAAGGATTTAAAATTTATGAAAATTATGCATGGAATGTTACATAATAAATGCAAAAGTGTACATATTTAAGTACTAGAATAGTTAGTTTTATTAAAATGTTCTGGTAGTCAGCTACTAGGGAGGATATTTATTGTCTGTGCTGTTGGGGTGGTCTCATCACACCTGTCTATATTTACTACACAGTGTCCAGAAAATGGTGGGAATTTTTATGGGGTATCTGCAACTAAATGGGGTTGGTGAATATCCAGCAGACCAGAGGCTCACTCATCTGGTATTTGTAGCTCTGGTGCTGAAATCAGGTGGTCCCACCTCTCCGTGCTGGCGGGCAATAATGGTGGTCTCTGTCACAAGGACTGCACAGATACACTTGTGTAAATCACCACCCGAGTAGATACTGCTTCGTTGACGACAGAAACTCGCAGCTCTGCAATCAAAGTATGGGCCATGTGTCAAAATCTATTCTCTACCCACGTCTGGACACCACACTGACACAACAACCACATTATACAGACAGGTCAGATCTCTCTGACCAAACAGCACAGTTACCATGGTGGGTTTACATCCGATAGATCCTCCCAGACTATAGATTCTGAAAAATAATTATTAGTTTTCTACCCTAAAAGAGGATAGGTAATATGTTTCCTTATTCTCAACTCTTGATCTGTCTTGCATAATCCTTTCTGGTGTTTAGGTACATTGTTAGTCCCTAGACCCTGACTTGGGCGGGGGTCTAGAGCAAAATCCCTACTTGTTTGTAAGGCTAGATTATGATATGGCAGTATCAAATCACTCGAACATGAAACAATATTCAAAATATATAAAGAAATAATTTCAATCTTACCAGATTATGAATAATTAACACAGAAGTGCTAGCAAAACTCAGCTGAGCTGCTGGCTATAGGATGGCGTCCCTAAATTTAACTCACTGTCTTTCATATGGGAAAACACCACACTTTAAAATCTGTGTCTAACACTGAACAATTATTGAAGAATGACCCCAAATGCGCTCTGAGCGCTAATGATATGATTGTCTGTGGCCAATCACTGCCGAGGTTTATTTTTAATTTCAAATTTCCTCACTAAAGTCATTTCAGTCAAGCTTCAGTCACATATGGATGGTTATCTGTTAGTCTGTCCGTCTCTACTTGTGTTTCTACAAAATTGTGCTCGATTTTTGACCCAACCGTTCTCTCCCCTTCAAATTTTTGTTGTAAAAAGTTATATTTAGACACAGCTACCACCAATGTCCCTTCACTTCTATGCCAAGTAAATTTGAACATCTGTGTCCAAGGTCGTGTTTTTGTGTGCAAATAACCACACACTTTTTAGATTCAATTCAGTCTGTCGATGATGTGAACTACACTGTCTTTTGTCATTATTTTCAATATTATCTATCCGTCTGTAAAATTAAGACCATATTCGTTCACTGCTCAGAATAGGCCATCTGGCCAGCTAATTTTTATATTCCTAACATTAATATTAAGAAAAATTTACTTTTTAATTTTTGTAATTTTTTTCAGACATCTGCGTTCTTCCGCTCAAATTCAAATCAAGCGCTTGGTATCGCAAAACGTCCAATTCCGTACCTCGTGTCAATTTGGGGGGACTTGAATTTTTTTACTTTCATCCATTTCCCCCCCCCCCCCCCCAATTGCGTCTCTTTAGCCTTTCCAGTCATATTTTTTTCCTTTTTGATCCTCCGTTCCCCTCCGGTCTAGCAAGTCAAATTTATGGAGGGTGATGACCCGCGGTCTAGGCGATCATGTACATCAGCAGCCTACGCATTATGTTTTTATCCTTAAATGTTATCCTTGGGAGGAATTTTACCGTTGTATCTCTGTCAATTTCACTACACAGACATAATAAAAAGGGAATGACGCTAACAAGAGGTAATCTCCACCGGCATTGTCAGGAAGCATAACCATTAATTGGTTAGCCAAATATATCATGGCTAGTTCTTGCCTGGAAGCGTACGACATACCAGCAAGTACATAAGTGACTTGACATCCATAAGTGGAAGGCAAAGGTTATATCGTACCCATGTAACATAACATGTGATTTATTCATGTATTTTGTTATTTTCTGCACAGTAGACATTATGTTATCATGCTATCTCTGTAACATACTACCATGATTCATTCATTTATATACAAACACTGAAGACATGGTCGCCTCATGAACAGCAGTGAGTGGTGAGATTGTTGGAACACCATGGCCACCTATTACCTTTGACAGACTGTTCTAATTTCATTGGAAGATTCATCCAAGATTTTTATTTTCTATTATTTATTTTAATTTGTAACTATAAATAATCATACATTTTACCATCTTCCAACACCTATTTCTCATTACAAGAATATATAGATGTACGTAATAAATTATGAAATTGTACTCATTGGACTTGGTAAATTTTTAACTGTTAAATTCTGAGTTACTTTTTCTAATTTAAGTATATTATCACATAGGGTTACTATAGCGAAAGTACACCGTATACTTCTGAAGCCTAAATCTATTGTCCAGCTTGGAGTATTCACAGCCGTAGCTCAATTGTGATACCAGTGTACTTCTCGGGCACTGGAACTTCATACTTTCTGGAGAGAGATTCTACTTCTTCTCTACCACTATCATCACACCAGAAAAACCTTTCGCTACATTGGGGGCTCTTTCGCGGGATATTATTTTTTATCCTGAGCCACTATCTATGTATTCTTCTATCTTGAGCCACAAATAGTTTGTAAAAATAAATTTTCTTGAAAAATTCTAAAAACTTAGAAATTCTTTCGTAATAATAGTACCATTGAGTACCAAGTAAATAGGAGACGCTCACAAGATTTTGAGGACTTGTCTTGTTCAAAGTAATTAATTGATTTTAATTAAGTTAGTTGGTTAGTGAAGATAAAATTATATACCCTCTGGTAAGTAAGCATCATAGCTGATTTGGTGAAGTTTCGATCTGCAATCATGCAGGATGGAAAGGACGTTGGATTGACAGGTGATGCTCTTTTCCAGTATGTCGCAACTGAAGTGGATAAATATTTGGATAGAGAGGACAAAAGATTGGAAGCTGAAAGAGAAGTCAAAAGACTGGAAGCATAAAGAAGACTAATAATGGAAGCAGAGGATAGGAAATTGCAAGCAGAGAGAAAGAAGCCAAAAGATTAGAAGCAGAAAGAGAAGCCAAAAGATTTGAAGTTGAGGCCGAAGCTGAAGAAAGAAGGTTACAAAGAGCTCATGAGTTAAGTTTAAAGGAACTTGAACTCTAGGGAGCAGCTAGCAATCATGGTGCTAGCTCACCTCACTCTGAGAGTAGCTCTAACCAGAGCACGGCAAATGGAGCCATGAGTTTCCATCTGGATCCATTTATTGAGAAGGAGGACGCCATTGAGTCGTACCTGGATAGATATGAGAGACTGGCCTCTACCTATGGATTGGAAAAGGAAAAATGGAGCCTTAAACTATCTCAGGGGTTGAGGGGATTTTCATACGATGTTTATTTAAAACTCTTAAATGAAGACCAGGAAAATTATGAAATCTTAAAACAAGCTTTTCTGGTCAGGTACTAAAATAATTCTGAATCTTATAGAAAGAGATTCCGAACTGCTAAGTTACTTCCAGGAGAAAACTACCACCAGTTTTCTGCCAGATTGGAAACATATCTGACAAAATGGATTAGCTTAGGAAAATGTCAAGATATAAAAGAAATGGTCATGATGGAACAACTGAGAGAATCCATGCCTCAAGAAATGAGAAAATTTCTCATGGAGCAAGGAGCAGAGAGATTGGAAGATATTTTAACCATGGCTGAGAGATATCAAGCAGCTCAGTCAGAAGTATCAGGAAATAAGAAGAAGCAGGGGGAGAACTTCAAACCTTCAAAAACTATACCAACAATGAACATAGGGACAATTCCAACAAGAACAAACACAGAACTGATTATAAAGACAAAAATCCTCTAGGATCAGATAATAGACCTTCAAGAAAGGAAGGAAAGTGGTGCAAATCTTACCAAATGAGTAACCACAATACTGCAGAATGCAGACGGAAAAACCCTCCTTATCACGCTGCGTGTCTTACAACAGGGCACAAGGGAAGGACGGAACTGGCAGTTAGTCAGAATGACCTCCATCATCCCCCTGTCTGTGAGGAAGTGACATGTAATGGCACTAAAATTCAGTGCTTATATGATTCAGGATTGGAATTCGACTCAGTCGTGAGTGCAACCCTAGTGCACCATGACCAACTTACCACAGAAACAGTGGACATACAAGAGGCAATGCAGGGAACCGTCACCATGAGACTTCCCATAGCAAGGATCACCGTCAGAACTCTCTATGTGGAAGGTGTGATAAGAGCAGCAGTGAGTGATGATCATATATACCCGCTGGTAATAGGATGTAAATATGTCTTTTTGGGTGACCCAATAAAACCTGTTGTCATGGCAGCAAACCATACCAGGTCGAGCACCAAAAAGGAGGAGGAAAATCCAATAAACCTTTATCTTATAAAGATGAAAAAGGCTCAAACAGCAGACAACACACTGAAGCCTTGTTTTGGCAAATTGCCAAAGGCCCATAACCCTCCAGAGAAAGGAGTCTTCTACATGGAAAATGGCCTACTCTACAGACAAGCTGGAAAAGGACGTAAAGGGCATGGACAGCTGGTAGTGCCAAAATTCTACAGGGAGGAAATTATGGAGCAAGAGCATGCTACATCAGGCAGTGGTCACAGAGGAAAAGGGGCCACTGGTCAACATATAGCATTGCGATATTACTGGCCAGGAATAATTGAAGACATAAGTTGGTATGTGAAATCCTGTTCAGAATGTAACCAGGTAACCTCATTCGGAGGTATAGACCAGTTACAGGACCTAGAGAAGCATTGTTGCGGACGTAGGCCTATTAAAAAACTCACAAGAGAAAACAACAGGCAGATGCAGTGATAAAGAGAAAACAAAATCGCAGCAAGTCTACTGTTACACCAGTAACCATGGCAACTCTCCGCATTGTACAAAGAGGGGACGAAAGACATCCCACCCGACTAGATATTGTTCGGATCACCATGGCCTGGATCATTTGGAAAATTTGGTTAGTCAGCAACCAGTATTAAAAAAGCTGCAGAAACAAACCCGAACCATAGGAGGTAGGAACCAGGGCTTTACCAAACAATTGATGGAGACAGGCCCCACTTCGGTATACTGCCCCTTACAATAGAAATAGGTGTGGGTCCGGCAACGTTGTTGTTTGGCCGTCCCCATACACGGTCCACTGAAAGCATTTTTGCGGACATGGACTGAACAATAGCAAGGACAAGCACTCAAGGATGAGATTGACTATCTCTAAAATGAGAAAATTATTTCAAAGTCTGAATCTCCCTACAGCTCAAGTGTGGTGCTATTAAGGAAGCCTAGTGGTGAACACAGGTCATGCATTGACTATAGGAAACTTAATGCTATCACTGAATCTCAGGTAGACCCATTACCTGACGACAATCAGTTGTTTGCTACATTGAGTAAGGCTCGGTATTTTTCAAAAGTAGATCTAAGCAAGGGATACTACCAAATACCAGTGAAACCAGAAGTTAGGAAACTGTTAGCCTTTAGTACACTGGATGGACATTACGAGTTCAATGTACTCCCATTTGGTTTAAAGAATGCTCTAAGTATCTTCTCCAGAATGATGAGGAAATTGTTGGAACCATTACAAAATTCTCATATCACCAACTTCATGGATGATATTCTGATTGCTACCACTACATTACAGGAACACATAGTAGCGCTCTCCATGTTGTTAAATAGACTGAGAGAAACGAGATTGACAGCACGTCCAACTAAGTGTCATATTGGATGTGAGAAATTGGAATTTTTAGGTCACACTATCTCTACAGGGCAAATGTCTCCTGACCCAAAGAATGTAGAGAAAATGAGAAAAGCACCAAAACCACAAACTAAGAATGATGTAAGATCCTTTGTGTCACTGTGCGGGTTTTATCAGAAATATATACCCCATTTTAACTCATTATGCGCGCCATTAACCGACTTAACCAAAAAAGGTTAGCCGGATAAAATACAATGGACTGCGGAGTGTGAACAGGCTTATTCAGAGTTGAAAAATAAGCTGACAAATAAACCTATCCTTGCCCTTCCCGATCTCACACAAGAATTCGTACTAAAAACGGATGCTAGCAATGTAGGCATCGGAGCAACATTACTACAGCAGGCAGACACACCGCCACATATGCTATTACCAGTAGCTTTTGCCAGTAGAAAGTTAAATGCAGCTGAAAGAAATTATTCTACAGTTGAACGTGAATGCCTCGGTTTGGTCTGGTCGATCAACAAATTCGCCCCTTTTCTTTACGGGAAACACTTCATTGTGGAAAGCGATCACCAGCCTTTGATGTTTTTAGCAGTGTCTAAAAAATTAAATTCCCGACTTTTAAGGTGGAGTTTACTGTTATCTCTATATTCGTTCAATGTGAGATATATTCCAGGACGGGACAACCTTGGACCCGATTTTTTAAGTCGTCATCCTATCAAAGGAGATATAGAGAGACAGAAAAGTAAGGAGGAACTGCAGCATGAGTTACCAAAAAGTTAACCGTGCATGCACTGTTTTAAAGAGTAGGGCTCTGCAGCGAGATTTGGTACCACTTGCTTTGTTTGTGAGAAAATGTGTAACGCGAGACACACACACACACACACACACACACACACACGCGCACACACAACACACACGCGCACGCGCACGCACACACACACAGCGCAGGGATAACACGAGACGGATCTTGCTTTGAAGTTTGAAGAAGGCGGAAAAATGTGAATTACATTTAGCCGGACGGTACTGAAGAAGGTAGGAAATAGCGAATATAGGAATGGCCGACTTTAAAAGTTCGCATTTACAGGAAAGAAAATTTAAAGCTACAAGAGAACGCCTAGTTGGAATACATTTAAATAATAATAATTCACCAAAGGAGATAGAGTATGAATGATATCAAAAAGAATATTCTTCTTCTTCTTCCATCCTTAGCCATCAACCGGCAAAGCAGTATGTGGCCAGTACGCCTAGTGGCGTCTTAGGGCAACAACAAATTGATCGATCTATCGCTGTTTCCACCACGCCTAGTGGCGTCTTTGTGGAACAAAAACAGACCAAACAATCTATCATTGTTTCCGTAATCAGATTGGTTGGCAAGCAGGTGATCAGCCCACTGTGCGAAAAAAGAATATTATTCAAATATAAATAGTTTTAAAAATAATTAACATTTTTCATCGTCATCACATCTGCTAAAAGTTAGCTAATAATCTTTAAAAATTTATTATAACTACATGCCTAAACGGATTTTGATAAAACTTAGATAGAATGAAAGCCTCATATGGGGAAAATGAAAGGATACCTAGGAAAGAAGGAAGGATATAAGTGTATAGTGAAAAGAAGAGAAAACAAGTACAAAAAAAGCACAGATCGCCTCAAACCAGGAGATAAATAGAAAATCTCATTTCCTTGTAGCTTAAGATGAACCTCATTTAACTTTTCAAATATATCTGAAAGATAGGCCACATCGTTTAGCAATACTTCTCTTTCGATGCTAAATTCTTCTTTGATTGAATCCAAAAACTCTACAACAGTATCAAATAATGCCCATTATCTTTTTAAACAGTTACCTTTGGACAGCCATCGTACTTCCGTGTGTAGGAGAAGACGTTCAAACACTTCACCATTATCACAACTAAGTTTACGAAATAATATATCGTTCAACGAATGCGCCTTAATTTTGCCAATAACAGTTCAATGATTTGTGGAGTCTGTCACTAAGATGCTTGGCGACTAAATGTTGTCGATGAATAACACAATGAATTGTTAAAACACCTGGTGCCACATTTTTTAAGTAGGCCAGAAACCCACGATGACGACCAACCATAGCTGGTGCTCCGTCTGTCGCACATGCGATGACATTGGAAAAGGAAATTTTTTTTTCCAACAAAAATGTTTCAAGGGTTGACAACCCCATTGTATCTGTTGTCAGTAGTTTTGCAAATAACATATCCTCTATGATAGTTTCATTCTTTATGTATCTCACATATGCGAGCAGCAAAGATTCGTTATCACGCACATCGCTTTCATCCAACTGTAGTGAAAATTCGGTAGACTGCAAATCAGTTCACAGCTGATTTTCAGCATCGCTTGCCATCTCATCTGTTCTTCTTGAAACAGAATCATTGCTCAATGGAATAGAAGAAATGATGTCACTTGGATTTCTTTCCGCCATTGTGCTATATACCTCCCGTCAGCTGGTAAAATTAAGTTTTCTTCAATGATGTGAGGTTTACCACATTTCGCAATCAGATTGTGCAATTTTGTAAGATACAATGAGACCTCTATCATTGTGATTATACATTTTCTTAAACATACTAGTGGCAGTGTTGCGGCTTTCAAACTTTTGTTTTAAATCCTGGAAGTAAGAAATATCTTTGCCAACTTTATCTGAGAGGTTCTTGGTAAATTGCTCGTTAAGCCGTGACGGTTTCCTTGATTCGTTAGAAAACACTTACTGGCACAGCAAACACATTGGTAATTGTTCATTTACGGCCGAAGGTAGAAAACCGAATTTCAAATATTCAGCTGAATATTATCGACGCTTTCTCTTTCCTGCTGCCATTTTGAAAATTTTAGTATATAACCACTGCACATACATCTACACCTCATCAAGCCTCAAAACTGACTGAGTTTACTTCTCTACACATCCAAAGATGCATTAAAACTAAGCCACAACTGCCCACAACGTCCCTGTTGCGAGAAGGTATTTACGGTGCACTCGCATCAAAGAGAGTTGAACACAAAGGTCACACACAGTTCTGTGTAGTGCTGTGACTGTAACGTCAACCTCGCTAAACAAAGAGGGTTTTTTGGCAGGCACACGTGGGACACGTGATTGTGCGGGGAATGTTTTGGGAGGGAGTCGTGCTGTGGAAGTGGACAGAGTAGGGAAGGGGCTGTGATGTGTTCACGGGCTAATCAATGTTTGACGGGAATGTGTTTCCAGAAGAAAATATGTGTCGAGAGTGGAGAGAGAAGGTTAGCTTGGGTGTGTCGAGAGGCTAACGAATGTTTCGAGTGTTGAAGGGACAGATAATCTGTCTGGAAACTCAAGATTTGTAGATGTTACGCCAGGACCACATGGTCACAATATGGTGAGAGGTAGATAGGTGCAGCCGGAAGTCTTACGCAACGATATGACATCACTGAAGAGGTCATGTGTTGATATTAAATGTAATATTTTGAAACACGCGATGGAATATTTTAAAATGAAACACCCAACCCTGTGCTAAAGAGATTTGATTGGTTTGAAGTGAGAGCCGGAATATAACATGAATTCTATTGGAACACTCGGCCGAAACACAATCTGTTATTTGCACAAAGAACTGAGAATATAATGTGATGAAAACACAGACACAGATCACACAGAGAGACTTCAGCGCACAAGTCATATCTGCGACTCCTAAGAGCCAGAAAGAAGAAGGAGACATTGGACTTAGAAATTCCACAACTATAAGTAACAGATCGAGTATTGGGCAACTTTGGAATTCACAAGTAAACCCGCATTTTTAATACAAGACGGGTAACTTAAAAAGACCAGGTCTTTAATTAACAAGACTGGAATCCTAGGAATTTGATCACAAGTCAGTGAGGAATTAAACAAACCTTTTCCCAGGCCAGAGATTTCGCAGAACACCCACCGTCAGAAGAATTAACTCTAATTTCCCAGACCAAGTCATAGAGGAATTAAACAAAAGTTTTCCCAGGCCACGATCTTGCAGAACACCATCCGCCAGAGGAATTAACTCTAATTTCCAGACCTAAGTGATTTTGAAGCTTCTAATACAGAGCTGTGTCCAGTCTAAATCTGTGCAAGGAGATTGTATATTCCCAAAATTTTGGGGTAAGTGTAAACAATTTATGTACTAATGTAAATTCTACAGGTTTCTTGCTAAGTGGTTATATACAAGGCTCGCAATCTCAACATATCAAAATAGTATATGCATGAACCACTACTGCAGGACTAGTCATGCGGGAAACCTGACAGCAGAGCGACCCCAGACTCCGACGGGAGTAGTGATGAGTAATGAGTGATGATTTTATCACATGTGCCTAAGGTGTAACATATTATCTTGTGAGATTTATGTACCTTTTTAAATTGTAATTAAGGCAAATCATTATTCGAGCACTCCAGACGACATTTCCTAGTTAACACCCAGAAGGATATTGGTGAATTTTCATCATATTCCCAGAGTTACACTGTTTGCTCGGGAATTTAATTCTTCTGAGAGGTGAACATTGGTGGGTGGAGTGCATGACAATGGGCCTGTTAGTTTGCGGCGAACAAATGTACTTAGCAGGCATTTGTTTCTTTCTATTTGTATAAAGTTCGTGGTTACAAGCCATCAGACAATTTCTGGTATTGACGCCGCTATTGTGAGGGAAAAGCATCCACCTTAACCGCCTGCAGTGGAAGAGATTGTGGAGAAGGCTTTCGTCATCAGAGAATTGATGAACCACAGCTGCAGGACTCCGTTATAAAAGTTAAGTGCTTGTAAAAAGGCACTAGCAAAAAGTACTTTTGATATATCCTCACCCTAAATCTCAGTGAAGAGAAAATTTGATTCCAATATAAGATCACCAGCATTTTATTTATGTTAAAATGCTAATACTAATTGATTATTAAATTTGTTACCTGTTGTTTTAAAACTAAACAATCATAGTCGATTCAGATTTTTATAGGTATGAAAGGGTTCATCCTAATTTAGACAGTTTCTTCTTAATACCAATTTATTTCGTGTATGATAGTAGTATCTAAATAAATAATGTTGTAATAAGTATATAAAATGCCATGTCTGCAGAATGGGAGAAAATAGGCTACCACGACAAGCATGGGAAACAAAGAGCCAGGCATCTAGACCCCCAGGACGACCCAGAGTCCGCTGGGAGGACATTAGACAATCTTTGAAGGACCGAGGACTAGAATGGAACCAGGCCAGGAGGAAGACAGCTGATAGGATAGTCTGGCGCTCTCTCTTCCAAACCTCTACACCTCACGGTAGAAGGGGAACGACTAAGTAAGTAAGTAATAAGTATATAAAATGAAATAAAGCTATATATATATATATATATATATATATATATATATATATATATATATATATATATATATATATATATATATATATATATATATAGGAAAAGAGGGATCCCGTTACACGCCCATTGAAGCATATTGGGAATATTATGTTAGGCCCATATTTTCTTGACCATCGGTACACTAGGGGTGACGTGGTCAACATCACGCCGGCCGCCTTAACCTTCCCAGAGTTGCTCTGGTACCGAGTTGGGGCTGAGTCGCCCCAGGAGCCGTTTGCGGCCTAAAATAATCCTATCTCATCTGGGGATCAAACCATAGACCACTGAGCTAGGAAGCCAGTGCACTAACCACTATGCTACCGCGGCTCCCACATATATAAATACCTAGACATATATTTACCTCTAAACAGAGCTATACCTTATAAGAGAAATTTCGTTGGATTACACCAATTGGGGGCTTGAACGGGCTAAACCATTGATTAAATCATTCACAAAAGGCGACGGACCAGATATAATGCGTTAACAATTGTTCAGCCCAATGCAACACAACATTGTTCGTGACTTCTGGAAATATCTTGTGAAACTCCCTTAAGGTAGAAGTGTCATTAATCTTCTGTCTACATCTCTGCCAAGAGTAATCTTGCGCGCAGGTAGATACCTTGGAAGCAAATATTAGATACTCTTGAGTTTTGGTCACTGTTGGACCACTACTGCAAAGCAGGGCTGGCAATCCGTGACAGCTCCTTGGGGAGTTAAAAGGTATTGATTGATTGAAACTATATTACAAACAGGTAAAACTACAAAGGATTTAAAAGTCATGGAAATATGAATACATCCTCGTCATCATCATAAGTGCCCATCAGTTCACAAAGGAGCATAGGCTTTCAAATAATTCATATCAAGTCCTCCTGTTCTATGCCATCTGCTCAAGAACTTTCCACTTCATATTTATCCCTTAGATTTCTCTCTCCAGTTCTTCTTTTTCTTGAGTGTTTGTGTCTGCACCTACCTCTCATACCTTGGGGGTTCCAGAACAAGGACTGTCTTGTAATGCTATCAACAGGTTTCCTCGATGTGTTCCCGATCCATCGCGAAAGTTTTATCATCCGATGTGAACGCTTCGCGCGCGATAAATCTTATAACTAAAATGATGAACGAGAAAGAGTATCAGGGAACAACAGATTTTTAAAAATCAAGATCGGTGAAGTGAAGATAAGAAAGAGAAGATTAATGAACAGAATACAGAGAAGACTAGATTAGTAAACAGAGCACAAAAAAGACTAGATTAGCGAAGAGATTATTTGACAAAGCATATTCGTGAACCAATAGTTAAAAAACACAAAATTAGTGAAATTAACATAAGAAAGAGAAGATTAATAAAGGGAAGATAAGAAAAAAATGCTGTACTAGTGAATAAAAGAAGCAGAAAAATGTTGACAGGAACATAAGAAATATATGATTATTGACAAGAAAATGAGTAAGACAAGATTTCTGACCAAAGGATAAGAAAGATAAAATTAGTCAACAGAGACAAAATAAACTGAATAGAAGATCAGAAAGACACTACTACTTGACAGATGATAAGAAAGGCAATACAGCTGAACAGAAGTTAGAAAAACAGTCCGTTAGTTAAAAGAAGATTAGAAATAGGTTGTTAATAAACAGAAGATAAGAAAGACAATACGACTGAACGGAAGTTAGAAACAATAAGTCCGGTTAGTTAAGAGAGGATTAGATATAGGTTTTAATAAACAGAAGATAAGAAAGAAAATACGACTGAACAGAAGTTAGAAAAACAGTCTGGTTAGTTAAGAGAAAATTAGAAATAGGTTATTGTCACGGGATGCCTCATTCCCCCCCCGCCCCCCCCCCCCCCCCCCCCCCCCCCCTCTGCAGCAGTGGTCCTACAGTGGCCACAATCTAGAGTATTTAATGCGGGTCTTCAAAGGTGTATACCTTCGCACAAGATTACTCTTGGCAGAGTTGTAGATAGAAAGATAATGATGCTTCTTCCTCGAGGGAATGTTCGCAAGATATTTCAGAAGTCAAGAACAATGCTGAATGAATCTGAGCACGTTAACGTTTTATCTGACCCGCCGTCTTTTATAAAGGATTATCTTATAATTAGCTTTTTCAAGCCCCCAGCTGATTTAATTCAGCGAAATCCCTTTATTAGCTCGATATATATATATATATATATATATATATATATAATATATATATATATATATATATATATATATATATATATATATATATATATATATATATATATATATATATATATATATATATATATCAATACATACTAGAGGTTGTGGATCATACATATGCCTCTCTCCGTAATGGTAAATTCAACTATGATTTGTCAAAATAAAAATATACAAATTTAATGCTCAATTACTTTGAAACAAATGTAAATAAATATGACTGGCGATTATGAAAAATAATTAGATTTCTTCACTGAAAAGTTTATGGGCTTGATGAATTTTGACAAATAAAGTTCGTTTGTTTTGTTGGCCTGTTAAAATTTTGACTTGTCAAAATGCTGAAGTGCCGATGCTGCTTTCCGTATATTTGTCTCTGTGGTGAAGACACGTTTCCAGATCAGTTTAGGAAGTAACTGCTCCAGGTCAAGGCAAGAATCTTCAGGTGTCGATTTCAAGTTTCGAACCACAGTCTAGTAGTCCAGTAAATGGTCTCTCCGGGTCGTACCACAAATAGTCGGGTCGCCTCGTACTGGTACCACGAACTTTAGATGGAATAAAAAAACAAATTCCCCTCCTAAATATCTGTTTGCCTGATGTTAATCAGGCGCCTTTTCCCGCTGTCCGTCAGCCATGTGTTTTCTCGGTTTTTTTAACTCTCCCTGAGCGTATATCATTTCACTAAGGGCATGTGATGAAAAATCACCAGTATGTAAGTTAATTTAAGGAAAATTTGTGACTGAACAGCGGCAGTGGCTTGTGCCTGAAGGTACATATAAACATTACATACATTTACCAAATGATAATATACAACTATTCACCAGCTGATATAATCATCACTCTCTCCCTGCTCCATTCGGAGTCTGGGGTTACCTCTGCTTTTGGCTCTTCCGTGAGAACTAGCATGAAGCAATCACCAGCGCTTGCTGTGGTGGTTCAAGAATATATCCTTTTCACATACTGAGGTTCCCAGCTCTCGTAAAATTGTTTGTAAACCCGCTGCTTAGTTAAATACACTATGTTAGGTCGTTGCTCAGGTATGCCAACAAGAAAATTGATATACACATATGCACAGCCAATCCTCGCTCAAGGATTCACGCAAGATGGCCGGCAGACACTGAGACAGAATAAGTTACGCGAAGTCACGGTATCACTCAATATGGCGGCAGACCGAATAAATTATTTCCTGCTTACATGCAAGCCGGGCAGACTTGCTTCACTAAGTCGAGTCAAAATCTGGCTTGTATTAATCTTAGAGGGTATGTAAACTTACTATAAATAATTGTGAAACTAATATCACTTTTAGAGTTTGGTTTTAATATGACTATGTCATGTATAATGATTGTATTTTATATTATCATGTATAATAATTGTAATTCCTGGTATGACTGTTGAAGAAGAAAACCACCTGTGGTGAGATCAGTGATACAATTGATCAAAATTTCATTAATATTTAACTAAAGAGTAAAAAGTAGTAAAATCTATTACAAGCCCGTGTTTGTTGCCCGACATCATCACCGATGCCTGGTGGCGAGCTGTATGTTAAAAAGTGTTCGCGCTAAGAAAAATGAAAAGCCTATCCCAAAACCCGCCCGCGTTTTCGTCACTCCGTCTTGAAAATTTGTAATCGACATGAAACAGGTTTGCTTGCGGCATACTGGTTTCGCTTGCTAGAGCGATAGAAAGGGGGAGGACAGAGAGTGAGAGAAGAATAAAACCAATGCTTTTTATGAATCTAAAAATAAACTAATGCATTGTATTGTATCCCAGTCGCTTAGTAACCGAGGTTGGAAGGCTATTGCGGAGAAATCTTTACTGTTTATTACCGCAACTGCGTTAGGCTAGACAATGTAACTACGATTCAAATAACCACTGGGAGAAGGGGAAGTGGGGGTAGAACGATACTGAAAGTGAAAACTTATAATGTCTTTAGTGATACAGAATAAAGGATGGTTAGAATGATAGAATTAATATTATTACAATATATCAAATCCTCTATAGTCCTCACAAGAACTTAGATGAATCTTAGAGATAGAGTTTATTAATATTATGGTTCAGAAAAAGAAAACCCAAAATGCATAGGAAAAAGAGAAAAATGTTAACGACACTAAAGACTGACATGAAACTTATATAGACAGATAGAGCTTAGTCTTCTGGTCAATAATATGTTTATATATCAACATTTGCTCAATAAATAATTAAGATATTGTATAAATATTATATATTTTAGTACAGTGTGACAAACGGATGATCGTCCTTGCTTATTTTATTGGTAACATTTGGGGACGCAATTTTGAAAAAGAGGCATAGGAGTGATTCAATTTGATTGGTTAACACTAGGAGGACGAGAGAGAGGCAGAATTGGTAGCCCAAAACTAAACATATTTTTGCATTGGCATAGCTAAGGCAGACTGACCAATGGACTACGAGACACATAGTATGTTTGGGGTTTTGTTTTTGAAAACTAAATTCAAAATTTGGTAGTCGCCTGATTTCATTGGCCAGCCCAAATTGATATTAGCAAAAGCTTACAAGGCTGTTGGCCATTTGAATAGAAATTTTCTGTACTAAAGTACGATGAGAACAGAAGTGTTGATTGTAAAATAAATACTGATCTAACAATCTGGACAGAAGCAGAGAAACTTAGGCCATATTTGCCAGTCATCGTCACTTGTGTTATATTTCATTGAAATTTGTCGTAAGAATGATTTATTTATTAATATGCCTTATTAAAACTGCAAAAAGCTAGATACTGCTATTGGGAAAAGTGAAGGACATGCCGTGAGCAAAAATTATTGAGTCCTCATATTGAACTGTGTTTGAATGTTGTTATTGATTATATAAATTATTATTATTATTAGATCAGAATATGTTAGCAAGCCTCCGTGTTCTATGAACACTCATCAACATGCCTAGAGCGTTTATAGTTAGGAAAAGAAGAGAAAATGATACAGAAGGAGATGTGTTTACTCCACGTTATTGTATTGAAGAAAACTATGTAAAATTACAGTGGCGTATCCGCCATATGGACCTGAGGTGTGGTCACAGTAGGGTGTGAAGTCATATGGGTTAGGGGCTGGTGCACTTGTATGCACACGAGGCTGACCCCATCCCATCATGTATAAATAGTTAATGGGAGTCTAAATCAGATATGAAAAGGCCAGGGTGTCTTTTTATTGCAGGGCTTTATTTCCTGTTACCAGCCGGTGACAGGAAACCTGATGAATATATTTGAAGACAGAAAGTCTCCAGTGAAAGTTTATACTGTCAGCAGTTAGCCAGGAGTTTCTGTGAACTGACATATTCTAAGCAGAGCAGTGTTGGGCGTGTGAATCTTCATAAAGAAAATAAGGTGATGTGCCATTAGCTGGGCCATCTGACAGTTCATCGGAATAAAGTGTTTTTCCCCAAAATTAACTTAAAAGATAGGGGCATGATGACTACAACAGCTCCTCATATAAATGACTTACACTATAATGTACTAAATAACAGTCTGTGAATACACCTACAGGAACAATATATTAATATTATTCTTATCGGACAAAGAGACCAATTTTAGTTAATCATTTGTTGTAAAATATATTTTCCTCATTTTCAAAGACCTGTCCAAAAGAGATTGCAGGACAGGCAGATTAAAATTGTACAAAAAAAGAATTAATGTTCAAAAACTTAAACCACAGACTTATTACTTTACTATTAGTGTGTTATAGTATATTGTTTTGATGTACCATCATTTCATTGCATTCCCTAGACACTAGCCACATCAAACACCACACACTAGAAATAAAATACAGCACCGTGTGAGATCTAGAGAGGTAGCGTTAGGTACCCTGAAACTCATCATCATTTTCATCAACTATTAGACTCAGGGTCTTACATAGCTTGACCTCACACGGTTGACACATACACAGCAATCTTTCCTTCTTTATAACATCATAACCTCTCCAGCAAATTAAACTTGCTACACCACCTGAAAATAACCTTCACCTGTATATAATTAATATCACTTTAGGATTTTAGTTTTACTATGACTGTCTCTCCACATGTAAGCCTACCTTGCCGTGGTTGGAGAGCTTGAGCGCCCCAATGATCCCGGGAGCTATGCCGGCGGGAGTTTTACTCCTGGCAGGGTCACCCAAGCCGGACAGGTCCTGGGTGAGGGGCCAGACTAAATGGGCTGAGGAGTGGGTGGAACCCTATAGGTGTAGATGCAGAACCCACCGGCGAGTGGTACATGCTCTGGTCTGCACCAATCCACCCCCACTTCATGGGTTAAATGCTTTCTTGCCTCATTCTTCACTGTTTGTCGTCTATCACGCCCACGGCGACCGTTGCCTCAATTGGCTGTGTGTGGTGTACCCGGAAACGGGGCCTCCCAGCACTGAGGCACAGTTAAGTCCCCGATGTCACTTATCAGTGCAGAATTGAGAGAGATGGCTGAGCATCACAATCCCCCCTGTGTTGCAGCATGATGAGAACCCAGCATTGCACACTGAGCTTGGGGGGATCACTTGGGCACCAGACTTAATACTGGCTCTTGACTGGATGGCCGCATGCAGGAGATTTCTACAATGGAGGGTTGGCAGGTGGTGGGTATCTGGAAGTGGCTCTGTGCAGGACGTGAGGATTCCTTGGGAGAGCCCAAAACCAGAGCACAGCATTGTGCAAGCTCTGCATAGTTGGAGAGCCCCCTGGATGACGGGGAATGCACAGTGTGCTACCCCACCTATCCCCAACTGCTAACTTAGAACCAGAAGTGGGGTCCTCTGTATGCGTGCCAGGCCAGGATAAAACGCCTGGGAAAGAGACTGGAGCTCAGAACTCCCTAACTCAAAGTTGCAGGATGGCAGAAAAGCCACGGGAAAGACAGGGCTATTTTGAAGATAACGCAACCATATTTTCACCATACGAGCTCGGACGCCGCCTCGGTAAACAAGGTCCGCGCAGAGCAGTGACACCCCCAGGCTGCTTGCGAATAGTCTACTACTGGGAACATAAACAGATTAGGGATGAGCCCACTCTCCCGTTGAGCAGGTGCTAAAGTCGTAGATACTGGGCCAGAAGGCGCACCGGAAACCACAGTATCATGCAACTCGCTTTTTTTTTCTATGGAGAGTACACCGTCACTATGACTGTATCATGTATAATGATTATATTTTATGGAATCAGGTCTAATGATTGTATTTCCTGGTATGATTGCTGAACGTCGTAAATTTTGATAAGATAGGTCTGAGGTATTAGTGGTCCCGTCCGAGCAGAGGTGATAGTGTTAACTATGTGAGAGTAAGGTGTAAGAAATAGTTTTCTTCTTTTCACGAGGGGTGATAGTGTAAGAGCAAGAACAGTCTCTGGATTGAGTAATTGCTCTAATCCAGCCTATCTTTACGATTATATTTAAATTAGACGCACTATCTCTCCTGGTACAAAATACCAGTTACACTACACTCACGTACACACAATTTTTGTGACAAATACGCACAGACGTGTAAACAAACTATGGATGACATATAGGGCAAGGGATGACCAACACGATAACTAAAGGTTTATTAAGTTTATTATCACTAGAAAATCACAACATCAATCATTTAAATCAATAAAATATAGTTTACAGACAAAAATATGGAAATCATTAGCCCAATAGGCCCTTCCCTCTTGTAAAGGAAAATAAAGAAGATCCCAACATAGGTGGTTCCCACATAAGTTAGTAACCCCAAAGGGTCAACAGAGTAACCCTAGAGTATAGGAATAGACGATAAAGTAAAGAACAAAGTCTCTAGTAAATCTATCCTGAAAAAAAAACAAAAAAAGAAATATAACAGTATTAGCGAACAAGAAAAGACAGAAGTGAGTACAATGATTATACAATATAGGAAATATTCATTCTTCTTTCTTACAATCTGTCAATCTGTGACCACATTCAATCTCGCTTACCTACTACTCTTGAACGTAACTTCAGTGTATAGTTAACATAGTCCAGTGTGGTGCTTTTCCAACTGAGCCCCAATTCCTCCAAGAATGATTACTTTTTCCTAATGGGGAACGCCCACTTTGATAGTGCTTATTGGATATGAGAAAGTTCACGTCAGGTAGTTCATGTAGAAAATATAAACCGCGATCAAATGTTCACCATGGACAGTACACAGTATTCCCGATATTTAAAGGAAAAAATGTCTGGTGGGTAAACTGTTTGAAACCAATAATGATAAGGATAAGATATCCTATCTGCATTTCTCTCTCTCTCTCTCTCTCTCTCTCTCTCTCTCTCTCTCTCTGTGGGGTTTGAGTGCCGATTCTGGACCCAAGTATTCTTTGTTCCGGATAAATCCACTCGAGAAAAGGGAAAACAACGATAGTCAGTATTCTGGAACAATGTTATCTAGATATTAGGCCACCACGGGCTGATAATTGTAGGTAAACAATCTAGGTAATTTGCGTGTCCAGTTATACTTTATTATTTAATGTTTTTGCGTTAGAACTCTCTCTCTCTCTCTCTCTCTCTCTCTCTCTCTCTCTGGATGGAAACAAGAGGACCGCACAGGTCAAAATCCAAGACCCGATAATAATTAAAAATGTTACTGGAGCTATTCAGACCGCTAGATCGCAGGGTTGATCAGCCTAGATTTTGTTGGAAACAAAACAAATATCATAACAGTAAAATAAATATTATAACCTAACACACGTTACGGCAAGACCTCTTAATCACTCCGGTATTAAATTATATTTAAAAACCACAAGAGTCTATCTTATCTTAACGTTTTTAACGCGCGATATGAACACTAGTCATTTATAAAATTACGCATGATGTATTAGGAATAATTATACTTCGTCATTTATCAAACACCTAGCGTCTTATTAATTAATTAAAGCATCTATTACTGGGGAATATCGAGTAATTAAATTTACGTTTACAGCTGGAAAAATTGGCTATATGTTATTTAATACGCTATTCAATTAACGCAGAAATCCCAGTGAAACATAAATGAAAAAAAAACTTTATCACGTTATTCACTAAATGCTAATATATATTATTTACCGCAACACAGGAAAATGAATTATCTCCACGTATTCAAAGTAATCCAATTGTAATAGGACTCTTATTAATAGCGAGCTAGACATTCAAAATTTCCTGTAGCAAACTGATAACTGAGTTTGGGTGGAATGGCATATATACTGAGAAATGCGCAATTTCGCTGGCGGCTGGCAAAAGTTACACCTTTCGCAAAGCAGGTGAATGAGCGGGGATTTTCTTCCAATATAAAGAATTCCATCGCTCGCTCGGTTTCCCTGTGACTCGACAACAAAAGGCTCTGATCTTCAGCGGTCGTCGGGCCGTCTAGGGAACTTCAAAACAATTTACCTTCCACGTGTTTGTTGTAATCTGACAGCAGACAGACGCCCTGTAAGCTTTAGGCACCCGCCCTTGGCCCGTCCCCTTTTGAAGGAATGTCAGTAATGGATCTGAAAAGCTGCTTTAATAGCGCGTGAGAGAAGACAGGTAGGCGTGGCTAAACTATAAGTAAGACAGCTAGCGAAAAAAGGCATGGCTAATGCGTAACGAACGTACATGCTAATTAGGGAAGCGAGGTGAACGAGTCGGTTGAATGAAAAGTGAATGACAGTGAGGGGAGCCTGTGGGAGTCAAGCAAACTGATCGAGGTGCTCTGTTCTCATAACCTGTCACACTGAAGAAGAAAACCAACTGAATATAACCTAACAGTCCTTGTTAGGACATATAACTCCAACCTGAATATAACCTAACAGTCCTTGATAGGACTCATATAACTACAACAGTATTGTTAGGATATATTTTACCAGCCAGTATAGTACTTATTAGAGATGGCCTGGTATATTATAGGTGGAAGGAAACGGTTGAATCATACATAGGTGTACAAATTATTGGATCTATTCATGTATTGAATTATTAGAAAGAATGTTTTGCAAGTAGACACCTGTCTTGTCTCGCTATTGCTAAATCATACTGAGCCATGTTGTCATTCATCCTACATGCAGACACCTGAGACACGCTCATCTCATTTACACTAGGAATAGGTGGGCTTGATGACATAAATTAGCCCCTATTTATTCTTGTTACAGGTTTATTCGTGTCATCAAACCTGAGGTCGTATGTTCAGGTCAATCCTGCTGCCTGGAAATTCGCAGGAGCATAGTGGTTGTATCGGAGCTACATCCCTAGCCCCCCCCCCCCCTCCCTCAGTCTTGGGTGGGCTAAAGGAACGATCATCAGCGAAGAAGTGTTGTGTGCATCAATTAAGAAGGACAGAACTGTTTTAAGAGATGAGTACACATTTGTACCATTTCCGTCGGCAAGTGTGAGCAATTAACTGTCCATGAAGACAAAGTGATTTAACGTAGTCAGGGACAAGATTAATAGCACAGCTGATATGATTTTTCTTTAATTGATTAACAGCACAGCTGATATAATTTTTCTATAATTGATTAACAGCACAGCTGATATAATTTTTCTATAATTGATTAACAGCACAGCTGATATAATTTTTTTCCTATAATTGGAAGAAGGACTGGTTGTAATATATATAAATATATATCATCATCATCTCAACCCGTAACCCGTCATGGGTCGTAGGGTTGCCATGGTGGAAGTATCAGCAGACAGGGTCCTCCACTGCTCTCTATCCTCAGCAATGCGTACAAGTGTGGAAAAACCGTGTCCTGCCCATTCTTTGATGTTATCAGCCCAGGATTTTCTTTGCCTTCCTCTTCTCCGTTTACCTTCAACTGTTCCCTGGAGGATCATTTTCGAAAGGGAGTCATGACGAGTTACATGCCCAAACCAGGCAAGCTTTCGACGTTTCACTACTGACAAAAGTGTTTCTTGGTGGCCTGCATAGGTGTTTATCTTCTCTCTAACATAGACATTTGTTTTGTGCTCTTTATAGCAAATGCGCAAAATTCTTCTATAACATTTATGCTCGAAAGCCTGAATCCTTCGCTCCGTATCTGCAGTGAGTGTCCAGCTCTCACACCCATATAAGAGAATAGATAATACAAGTGATTTGTATAATTTGATCTTCACAGGAAAACTGATGTTACTTTTCCAGATCACATTCAGTCTTGTCATGGCAGCTGAGGCCATCTCAAGTCTTGTCTTGATTTCTTTACTTGATCTCCCATCACTACATATAGTGGACCCGAGATATTTAAAGGTGTTAACTTCTTCTAACGTTTGCCCATTTAACGTAATGTTGGTCGGAACATGTTTCTTATGGCTATTCACGAATATCTTGCTTTTTTCTATATTAATTTCCATCCCATATGTTCTTGTTACTTTCTCCAGTTTAGAGGTAAGGTCTTGAAGTTCTGATTCTGTTCCAGCTATCAGATCGATATCATCAGCAAAACGTAGATTGCAAAGAGGTCGGCCTCCAATTGATATGGTTGTTTTATAATCATAAATATATATATCATCTGTAAACTTACAAATCCATTGCATTCCATCTTCCAACATCCACCCTTCAGCACAAGAGTAGAAAGTATATATACTTAATAAATAAGGAAATTGTATTTGAACGACTTGTCAAGCTTATAATTGTTAAGTGTAATCTGTTTCCTTGTTTTAATATCACAGTTAGTTATCCAGCGGGGTGGCATTTTTTGACTGTCCATTTTACGAATTTTTCGAGATCAGATCATTCACAGTCGTAACTAAGTTGTGATACCAGTTGTTATACACTGGGACTTCACCATTTTCCTGAAGAAATTCTATTTCTGTATTGTCAGTACTATACTGATCCTATATACAATAAAAACCTCACGCTACACCAGCCTAGTATGAATCTTTAAGACCATTAGCAGGTATGAACATGTCAATACATGAACATGTTAATACTTTTTGTCCAGTCCTATAAATTAAGAATCCAACTCTTTTCTTTTCTGTGGCAAGGTTCGAACTGTCTACGTCGACGTTTTCAGGAATGCAGTGCCGTATGTCAAACTTTTTCTACATTATATCGTAAGTTCCCGGCCCACGCTTCCACCTGGCGTTTTCTGATAAACTTCCAATCAGTGCAGTTGTTTATTGGCGCCTCAAATGCCAGCCAATACATTCAAAGATCATGTTTTGAAAACTTTTCCTCATGTAGTATTCTGTATGACTCATGCGTTTGAAAATTTATAACAGTCATCCTTCGTGTATGGAGTTGCTACATCCGACAAATGTTATCAAAATTTACTTATATCACACTTCCTGCTCGCTCTTCAAAATGTCTTCCAAGATTGCGTTTATTTATAATCACCTAACCCTGCTGTCGAGTCGGAAGTAATTATGCAATCTTAAGCAAACACTTCATGCTCGCATTTACCTGGAGTCAATGTGGCATTATCACGTTTTAGGGACTTAATCTCTCAGGGATGGGCGATACGCTTGTCTGGCCCTGTAATGCATCGAAACGTGAAACATGAACAATGACAGTAGGGAAAAAGAGTGTGCTAACAATAGATTAATGCACCTAATTCAGTACACAAACAAATGTAGTTAAATACTGACGGAGAGGAGAAGAGAGCGCAAAAATTATGTCACAGTTATTAATAAACAGAAGATAAGAAAGATAATACGACTGAACAGAAGTTAGAAAAACAGTCCGGGTAGTTAAAAGAAGATTAGAAATAAGTTATTAGTAAACAAAAGATAGGAATGAAAAGGTCAGTGAACCGAAAATGAGAAATAGTAGATTAGTATAGTGAAGATGGGAAAGAAAAGAATGGGAAAAAATAGGTTAAGGTAATGGTAGATACTGCGGTAGCGGAGTGAAATGTTAGAGACTTCACTATATTAGGCCCAGGTTCGAAAAATAAGGCGACCAGTTCCCTTCCTCGCTGCCTTTCCTTCCCTAACTCAAGAACAGAGTCAGGTATCTATTTACAGCTGAGTATACTGGAGCGTGATGCAACTCTGTTTTGAACCCGGCCCCTTTGCCGAAAGAAAGTACTTTCACCTAAAAGTATTATGGATTTATGTATGACTGTATCATTCCTTGAAGTTCTCAGCACAATTTTCTGAAATCATTTGACTTTACAACCTTCCGGATTTCACAGGTGCCTGCCCACTAGATGTGAGAAGGACTTTAGTAAACATCGTCTGTGACGTCACTATACCAACATGATAGATTGTGCATCAGACATATTTTTTTTTCTTAACCAGCGGCACTTGGGCTTTCAGCCCTTCGGCCCAATGACATGTCATTGCGAGGCTGGGGAACCTGAGGACTTTCCTTCCAACCCGGTCAGGAGCTTCGCTCCTTCCCATCCACAGAGGGTTTATCACAGGAGCCGTTCAGGCTATTCAGTCAAATTTCCGGCCGTAAACATTTCTTCAAACGCCGACGCCCGGGTTTGAACCATGAACACCTGGTCGCCAGTACAACGCCGAAGCCATTACACCAGCGCGGCTCCCGCATCTGACATATAAAAACAGGCTGCACCTTCTTTTTTTTTTTTTTTCTTTTTTTCTATAACCAGCGGCACTCGAGCTTTCCGGCTCTTTCGGCCCAATGACATGTCATTGCGAGGCTGGGGGGTCAGTGGACTTTCCTTCGAACCCGGTCAGGAGCTTCGCTCCTTCCCATCCACACGGGATTTATGTGCAGGAGCCGTTCAGATTATTCAGTCAAATTTCCGGTCGTAAACATTTCTTCAAACGCCGACGGCCGGGTTTGAACCATGAACACCTGGTCGCCAGTACAACGTCGTAGCCATTACACCAGCGCGGCTCCCATCTGCACCTTCTATATTGCTTGTAAGTGACGTAACTGGGTCAGATATAGTATTGTGGCGTCTTACATATAGATAACGTGCACTGGCGCTAAAAATTACAATTTTCACAAATTCATATCAGATTGCCATGTTTTACGAGAAGGGAGATTGAATTTTGACTGCCATTTTTTGTTTTATTTGTTCTATTCTTTTATTAACTGATAGAGTTTTATAATTTGTTTGACACTGAGAAATGTTTTATTACTAAAATGATGGTATTGGTTTTTTTTTTTTTTTATCTTGCGAGTCAGCAAAACGGTGACTTCCATTTTTGCATCAAACTTTTCAACTGTTTCTTATAACGAATGAAAACAATAGCGCTAGACTTCGACAAAATGCAGTAAAAGTCATACTCTCACTCCAAATAAGTTGCGCTTTCTCTCCTAACCTATTAATAGAATATCTAGGCTATGCTGCGTCCATAACTAGACAGTAAATAAGTTAAGCCGACAGTAAACAAGCTGTGTTATCTTCAAAACTTATTAAAGCTACCAATACAAGTTGTTGTTATTGTTTAACTCGGGCCGCTGAGCTCGTCGCTCTTTCGCAGATACGTAATAACAAGGTGAAGAATGTGCAAGCGTTCTGTAACTGTTGTGCGGTGCTGAATAAAGCGTTTGTGATTGTTGGGGAGCCCGGCAATAGCTTTCTTCTTATTGTGGAGAGTCCTGGGAAAGTCAGCAGTCCCGATTATGTTAGGCTCTAACCAGAACCATATAATTTAATGAGCAAATAACCCGCCAATAATAAAATAAATATGACGGGAATGAATTATGGTGTGCTCTTTCTCCTGCATGTCCTGATGACGTCATTATTTCTCCTGTGGTGATTTCATTACTTTCTATTCTGTGTCAGCTTCAAAAGATCTTTTTAGTCAAACTTACCATGACTTATGGTCAATGCACCAGGAAAAAATTAAAAGGCATGGGTGTTGAATTTAGCTTCCACGTAGCAATGCGCGCCATTTTTGTATTTACCAAAAAAGCACCATGACAAGATTGTAAGGCATGCGTACTCTTTTAAGGGGAGGAGCTACACTGAAATGCTATTTTCGTTATTAATCATAGGATTTCAACTAAAATGCACAGACTTAGCCTACATCAGTCATATATAAGCATAATAAAGAGTTTGATGCTGGTGCATCATCTGTTGCCATGGAAATGGCGGCCATATTGGATTCTAGTGTTCTATTTCAAATTGCTAAGGCTTTTATATTTATTAATCTATGAATACCAATTTTTAACAGAAGGTTTATGATTACATTATAAAACATTTTTTTCGGATTGGATTTATGATAACTTTAGTAGATCAAAACTTATAGGGCTTTGAATTTAGTGTCTAAAAATAGTAACAAATTTTACTAAACTACGGCGTTTGTGTACTGTACTGAGATCCTCCTTGTGTGATCTAAGAGAGGAGATTGCAGCACTGATGGAGTTGTCCGTGTGCAGTGAAGATGGTCCTGAAAACCAAACCTATCAGTCTCCAAAAAAAAAATCAGTGAAATTCGTTAGGTTAAAAACTCTTCACTCAAATAGTGGAATGATAATTGTGTGCAACGTTGTGTGAAAGTCCATGCTTTCAGGACAAGAGAACGGGTCGACATGAAGATGATTCGGACGGCTTGTTCAATGACTTAGGTCACCTTAAGGTCACAAGGTAATACCTGAGTAATCCTTGGCTGTGACATACATTGGGTTCATTCTAAACGCATACCATCACATACACCCAAAATATTTAATGTTTTAGTTTGTACACGTGAATTGTCTGTCTGTCTGTATGTATTTATAAATTTATGTGGTAACAGCCCTCATTAACGCTGTATGAATGCATGTACAGTTACTTTATGTAAATTCTAATTATTCTCCTATATGCCATGTTGTAGTTTATTATATCATGCCAGTACATATCAATGTATTTTCTGGAGAATAAAGATTCTGATATGTATGTATGTATGTATGTATGTATGTATGTATGTATGTATGTATGTATGTATGTATGTATGTATGTATGTATGTATGTATGTATGTATGTATGTATGTATGTATGTATGTATGTATGTATGTATGTATGTATGTATGTATGTATGTATGTATGTATGTATGTATGTATGTATGTATGTATGTATGTATGTATGCATGTATGTATGTATGTATGTATGTATGTATGTATGTATGTATGTATGTATGTATGTATGTATGTATGTATGTATGTATGTATGTATGTATGTATGTATGTATGTATGTATGTGTGTATGTGTGTATGTATGTGTGTATGTGTGTGTGTGTGTGTGTGTATGTATGTATGTATGTATGTATGTATGTATGTATGTATGTATGTATGTATGTATGTATGTATGTATGTATGTATGTATGTATGTATGTATGTATGTATGTATGTATGTATGTATGTATGTTTGTATGTATGTATGTTTGTATGTAGTTACTTCCTGTAGTTTCCAGGTGTCTCTGAAGAGACAAAAAAAAGAATAGGACAACAGAACCCTCAAGCATGTCGTACAAGGCCACTCATACGAGGTTATGCATAGGACTGACAACTTCATCATGTAAAACAAAAAGTCACCGAAACCACCGCAGCAAAAAGCATGTGAATGTTTGGTGCAGGCTTCATGTAAGGGGACCATATATATAATATAGAGTATATATAGAAACGTCGACGTCTGTGGCCTAATGGATATGAACGCAGTTTCATAATCCAGATATACCAGGTTCGAAACCTGCTGCAGGCGGTTTGGTAGCAGATCGCTTTGTGTGGATTTTTAACAATGGTATAAGCGCCGTACCGTTCAGAAAGCAATGGCAAACTACTGAATGAAAAAATTGCCTAGAAAAATCACAAACAGCCAATAAAAGCTGGGGTTGATTGCCACGTCCTGTAAAGGATAAGCAACTAACTTTTTATATATAGTAACTCTGGTTGACTGCATTCAGGAGGATCTCGCTATGGAGGGTCCAATGGTAGGCAGGGGAGCTGAAAAGTTCCTGGATTATACAGGTGGTGCGTTTTTAATGTGCTTCAGTAAAGTTGTGGCTCCATGTTCCATTAGGAGCGCAAAGGAAAATGATGATGACGTATGAAGTTATATATGTTCAAGTATGCTTGTATCTATGTACAGGTATGTATGTGCAAGTATGCATGTATGTATGTGCAAGTATGCATGTATGTATGTACAAGTACGCATGTATGTATGTACATGTATGTATGTGCAAGTATACATGTATGTATGTACAAGTATGCATGTATGTATGTACAAGTACGCATGTATGTATGTACAAGTATGCATGTATGTATGTGCAAGTATGCATGTACGTATGTACAAGTATGCATGAATGTATGTTTAAGTATGCTGTGCTGTGAGGTTTTTATTGGCTCTAGGATCAGTATAGTACTGACAATTACAGAAATAGAATTTCTGCAGAAAATGGTGAAGTCCCAGTGTCTGAGAGAACTACTGGTATCACAAATTAGTTACGGCTGTGAATGATCTGATCTCGAAAAATTAGTAGAGAGGAGACCGACATAAATTTCCACCTACGCTGTGTAACTAACTGTGATATTAAGACAAGGAAACAGATTTTACTTAACAATGATAAAATTGACAAGTCGTTCAAATACAATTTCCTTATTATTTATTTAGTATATACCCTATCTACTCTTGTGCTGAAGGGTGAATGTTGAAAAATGGAATGTAATGGATTTGTAAGTTTACATATGATTTACAAATATTTATATAGATATATAAATATATTACAACAAGTTTTCCAATTATAGGAACAAAAAATTATATCAGCTGTGCTGTTATTCAATTATAGTACAGGTATCAGCTGTGCTGTTAATTACGTCTATAACAATTATTAGCTATGCTGTTAATCTTGTCTCTTTCTACGCTAAATCTCTTTCTCGTCACTGACACTAACTTTTGCTCACAATTGCCGACGGAAATGGTACTAATGTGTACTCATCTCTCAAAAGTTCTGTCCTTCTTAGTTTGGTTGACACAAAACCGGATGAGGATCGTTCCTTTAGCCCACCCAAGACTGAGGGGGGCCAAAGATGAAGATTCTGTGCAACCTCTATGCTCCTGCGGAGTTCCAGGCAGCTGGATTGACGACCCACGATCTCAGTTTTGATGACACGAATAAAACCTGTAACAAGTAAAAATAGGGGCTAATTTCTGTCCTCAAGCCCACCTATTTCTATTGTATATGATATGAGCGTGTCTCAGGTGTCTGCATGTAGTATGAATGACAACATGGCTCAGTATGATTTAGCAATAGCGAGACAAGACAGGTGTCTACTTGCAAAACATTCTTTCTGATAAACTAATACATGGATACATTCAATAATATAAAGGATCTCTTTCTAGCGAAGATTCCTTTAGATAAATTACAGCAAATCTCTGTGAAGATAATGTTAATTTCTTTATAATAGTGATCTCTCAATCATCACCTGATAATAAGGAAGTGTTCCCGTTCTCTGCTAATGATTTACAATAAGTAGAATTCCAAAATCAATCGAATTCCACAATGGCTGCTGATTCCCGGTTGAGCATCACTCACCATACGGGTGTATAGCCAAATCTTCAATCGAAGCTTTGTTCATCGACAATAAATGATTCTACAAGGATCATTATATTCTGTCCTCATAGTTGCTGCATATAAACATATTTAGTGCTGCTAGAGAATACGTCGTCCCGACATATTCATAGGTAAGTTCATGTAAACGTCTGCCCATCTTAAGCCTAGGAATGAACGAATTCAGCAAAAGTACGTTTCTTTACCTGGACATAAGAAATACACTAGCAAGCACAAAAACGCTCTCCCGGCGTTATAGAATCACAACTGGGGAACTCATGGACTAAACGATCCTGGAAGAAACTATCTTCGTCCCCAGAATAACTTAAACAGATCACAAACTCTTGGGCATCTCTCCGACATGACTTCCTGCCCTAGGCCTAGACAACCGAAGAACCTCCTCACCTCTCTTCATCCGCCGAAAACACCTGACCCCCTTCAGTACAGTACAAGAACAAATAGTTCCACTTAAACATACTAAGATATCAAGATATAAGACATACTCGTCCTACATAGACAAGTACTACACATAGATTCGGACCATAGACATTCTGAAGCAAGAACAATCTAATCCTAACCAAACACAGAATAGATTCAAGTAAGTCTAAATTCCTCCGCCGAGTTCTATTTTTAAGAACGCTACAAAGAGCGATAACTCACAGAATGACTACTTATTGCCCAATCTGAGTTTCGTCCCTCAAGACCAAAACATGCATTCAAAGATGAACATATCTTCATCAGACAATTAAAACATTTTACATGGTATACGTAATCCGTGCGCCAAAAAATATGTGCGCAACAGTATGATTTAGCAATAGCAAGACAAGACAGGTGTCTACTTGCAAAACATTCTTTCTGATAAACTAATACATGGATACATTCAATAATATAAAGTCAATACATGAATACATCCAATAATATAAATTCAATACATGAATACATTCAATACATGAATACATCCCATAATATAAATTCAATACATGAATACATCCAATAATATGTACACCTAGTTTTGGATACAACCATTTCCTTCCCCCTATAATATACCAGGCCCTCTCTGACAAGTGCTATACAAGCTGGTAACATGTATCCTAACAATATTGTTATGTTCTTATGATAGGAGTATATGAGACGAGGACTGTTTGGTGATATATCAGGTGGGAGTTACAGGAGACAATAGATTGGTGTTAGATGAGACAATAGATTGAGTCCTAACAAGGACTGTTTTGGTTATATTTCAGTTGGTTTTATCTGAGATAATAGACTGAAGTTATGTGAGACAATAGATTGAGTTATAGGAGACAATAGATTGAGTCCTAACAAGGACTGTTTTGGTTATATTTCAGTTGGTTTTATCTGAGATAATAGACTGAAGTTATAGGAGACAATAGGTTGAAGTATCAGTCCTATTAGTCTTCGTCTTCATCAATCCATATCAGGAAATACAATCCTTATACCTAATGCCCCAAGATACAATCAGTAACCTGATACATTCATAGTGAACCAAAATATATTAAATATATACAGGTGTAGGTATTATAAATGACACACAACAAATACCAACATTATAGACCTGCTGTACCTATTTTCCTAAAAGTTTATAGTGAATTATATTTACCCTCTAAGATTTTTTTAAACCGGCCAGGTTTTTACTCGACTTAGTGAAGCAGGCTGCAGGTCAATGCACTCCAGGTAAGCTATAAATCAAAGTTGACAGCTCCTCTTATTCAGTCGGTCGTCTCTCTGGCTTCGTGTCGGGTTGCGTGCTTTTGCATAAAATCTCGCCCGATTATATAGGTAGATGAATGCTTAAGCAAAGCTTTTGGTTGGTTTCTGGCGGGGCAAGCTGATTGGTTTCTTGCAGTTTAGTCCCAAGCGTCGTACAGCCTAATTTTATTCTGTTTTTTCCGCCACCTTGCGTGAACGAGATGGCCGCGACCCACATCCGAAAAAAACAGGGCTTAAGTTTTTTTCCTGGCGTAACTTCTTGTAATTTATTCCGGCTCAGCAACTGTGCGTTGATTGGCTGGGGCAAATTTGTATCCCGACATAATGATTTAACAAAGTAGTGGGGTTACACACACTCGTTTCACGACATAGCCCCATCCTTTCCTAGCTGTGACCTGTCATAGCTGAAGTGTAAACACCTGCTGTAGTTAATCATTTTGCGTCTGTCCTTCCAGAGTAATAGGGTGTCGACTTAAAAAATCAGCTCCTACATTGTCTCTTCCCGGAATGTAATTCACGGTAAAGGAATAAGGCGCCAGAAGCAGACTCCACCTTAGCAATCTCGAATTTAGCTTTTTAGATGCAGCCAAGAATGTTAAAGGCTGTGATCGCTTTGGACAATGAAGTGTGTCCCATACAGGTAACGTGAAAATTTGTCGATGGACCAAATTAGAGCCAAACATTCTTTCTCTATGGTCGAGTAGTTCAACTCAGCTGCATTCAGCTTCCTACTGGCATAGGCGACTGGTAAAAGTTCCTCCGGCTGGGCTTTTGATTTCTGCAAGAGAGTTGCACCAATACCTATACTGCTAGCGTCCGTCCTTAATACAAATTCCTGTGTGATATCGGGTAGCGTAAGGATTGGTTTGCTGGTGAGTTTTGCTTTTAGCTCTGTGCAAGCTTTTTCACAATCAGCATGCCATTGGATTTTATCAGGCTGTCCTTTCTTAGTTAAGTTAGTTAATGGTGCACACAGAGAGTTAAAGTGGGGTATGTACTTCTGATAGAACCCACATAATGACACGAATGATCTCACATCTTTCTTCGTTTGAGGTCTGGGTGCCTTCTTTAATTTCTCTATATTCTTTGGGTCAGGAGACATATGACCTGTAGAAATAGTGTGACCTAAGAATTCCAACTCCTTACAACCGATGTAGCACTTGGTTGGACGTGCAGTCAATCCAGTGGTTCTCAGTCTGTCAAACAACATGGAGAGCGCTACTATATGCTCTTCAAATGTGTTTGTAGCAACAAGAATGTCATCCATAAAGTTAGTGATATGGGGATTTTGTAGAGGTTCCAACAATTTCCTCATCATTCTTGAAAAGATACTTGGAGCATTTTTCAGTCCAAAGGGTAGTACATTAAACTCGTAGTGTCCGTCTGATGTACTAAATGCCAGCATTTTCCTAACTTCTGGTTTCACTGGTATTTGGTAGTATCCCTTGCTTAGATCTACCTTTGATAAATACCTAGCCTTGCTCAGTGTATAGAACAGCTGGTTGGTGTCAGGTAATGGGTCCACCTGAGATTCTGTGATAGCATTTAGCTTCCTGTAGTCAATACATAACCTGTGTTCACCACTCGGTTTCCTTAATAGCACCACACTTGAGCTATAGGGAGATTCAGACTTTGAAATGGGACCTCAAGACGCAACAATAGAGACCGCAGTCAGCGACTCATAGCTTGACTGCCTGCGTCAGGACCAGCGAACCAGAGCTGGTCAAGACCGTGCTCCACCTCCACGTGGTGGTCCTGGAAACAGCCTGCAGCAATGCAGTCTGGCTGAGCGAGCACGGATCGCAATGGGAAGGCAAACCCGGTCCTAAAAAATGCCGTGCAGAAGTCGGATGTGTCGACCAAAAGGTGTAGATATCACAGCTACGTTGTAAACAGACACAACGCAACCACCGTCCTTTTCAGGGCAAACGAAGAAGAAGAAGAAGAAGACTTTGAAATAATTTTCTCTTTTAAGAGATAGTCAATCTCATCCTTGAGTGCTTGTGCTTGCTAGTGTTCAGTCCATGTCCGCAGCAATGCTTCCAGTGGACTGTGTATGGGGACGGCAATACAACAACGTTGCCGGACCCACACCTATTTCTATTGTAAGGGGCAGTATACCGAAGTGGGGCCTGTCTCCAACAACTGTTTGGTACAGCCCTGGTTCCTACCTCCTATGATTCGGGTTTGTTTCTGCAGCTTTTTTAATACTGGTTGCTGACTAACCACATTTTCCAAATGATCCAGGCCATGGTGTTCCGACAAGTATGTAGTCGGGGTGGGATGTCTCTCGTCCCCTCTCTGTACAATACGGAGAGTTGCCATGGTTACTGGTGTAACAGTAGACTTGTTGTGATTTCGTTTTCTCTTTATCACTGCATCTACCTGTTGTTTTTTCTTGTGTATTTTCTTTGTGGGCCTTCGTCCGCAACAATGCTTCCCTAGGTCCTGTAACTGGTCTACGCTTCTGAATGAGGTTACCTGGTTACATTCTGAACAGGATTTCATATACCGATTTATGTCTTCAATTATTCCTGGCCAGTAATATCGCAATGCTATATTTTGACCAGTGGCCCCTTTTCCTCTGTGACCACTGCCTGATGTAGCATGCTCTTGCTCCATAATTTCCTCCCTGTAGAATTTTGGCACTACCAGCTGTCCATGCCCTTTAGGTCCTTTTCCAGCTTGTCTGTAGAGTAGGCCATTTTCCATATAGTAGTCTCCTTTCTATGGAGGGTTATGGGTCTTTGGCAATTTGCCAAAACAAGGCTTCAATGTGCTGTCTGCTGTTTGAGCCTTTTTCATCTTTGTACGATGAGTGTTTATTGGATCTCCCTCCTCCTTTTTGGTGCCCGACCTGGTATGGTTTGCTGCCATGACAACAGGTTTTATTGGGTCACCCAAAAAGACATATTTACATCCTATTACCAGCGGGTATATAGGATCATCAGTTACTGCTGCTCGGATCACTCCTTCCACATAGCGAGTTCTCACGTTGATCCTTGCTATGGGAAGTGTCATGGTGCCGGTTCCCTGCATTGCCCCTTGTATGTCCACTGTTTCTGTGGTAAGTTGATCAGGGTGCACTAGGGTTGCACTCACGACTGAGTCGAATTCCAAACCTGAATCATATAAGCACTGAACTTTAGTGCCATTACATGTCACTTCCTCACAGACAGGGGGATGATGGAGGTCATTCTGATTAACTGTCAGTTCCGTCCTTCCCTTGTTCCCTGTTGTGAGACACGCAGCATAATAAAAAGGGATGTTCCTTCTGCAGTCCGCAGTATTGTTGTTACTCATTAGACAAGTTTTACACAACTTTCCTTCCTTCCGGTAAGGTGTCTTATCCGATCTTAGAGGGTTTTTGTCCTTTTGGTCAAATCTTTGTTTGTTCCTTGTGGTATGGTCCTTTTGTTCATATTTGGTATAGTTTTGTGATGATTTGAAGTTTTCACCCTGCTTCTTCTTATTTCCTAATAATTCTGCCTGAGCTGCCTGATATCTCTCAGCAACAGTTACAATATCTTCCAATTTCTCTGCTCCTTGTTCCATGATAAACTTCCTCATTTCTTGAGGCATGGACTCTTTCACTTGCTCCATCATTATCATTTCTTTCAGACCCTGACACTTTCCTAAACTACTCCCTTTTTCCAAATAGGTTTCCAATCTAGCAGAGAATTGGTGATAGTTTTCTCCTGGAAGAAGTTTGGCTGTTCGGAATTTCTTTCTATATGATTCTGAGTTCTTTTCATATCTCATCTCACAAGCAGTGCCTGCTTCAGGATTTCGTAATCTTCCTGGTCATCTCTTGAGAGCTTCAAATATACATCGTAGGCCACACCTCTCAATCCCTGAGATAGTTTAAGACTCCACTTTTCTTTCCCTAAGCCATAGGTAGTGGCAAGGCTTTCGTATCTATCCAGGTACGACTCAATGGTGTCTTCTTTCTCAACAAATGGGTACAGATGAAAATTCATGGCCCCACTTGAGGTGCTCTGGCTGGAGCTACTCTCAGAGTGAGGTGAGCTACCACCATTATTGCCAGTATTTGCCTGAATTTCAAGCTCTTTTAATCTCAACTGATGGTCTCTCTCTGCTTGTAATTTCCTTTCCTCATCTTCAGCCTCCCATTTCTTGGCTTCAATTTCTAATCTTTTGGTTTCTCTCTCAGCTTCCAGTCTTTTGTCTTCTCTCTCAGCTTCCAGTCTTTTGTCTTCTCTCTCAGCTTCCAGTCTTTTGTCTTCTCTTTCAGCTTCCAGTCTTTTGGCTTCTCTTTCAACTTCTAATTTCTTTGCTTCAGTCTATAATTGCAACTTTCTTTCTTCCCTATCCATGTGTTTGTCCACTTCTGTTGTGACATACTGAGTGAGAGCATCACCTGTCATATTTAATTCCTTACCCATCTGCATGATCGCAGTTCTGAACTTCATTAGATCAGTCATGACGTTACTTAGATAGGGTATGTAAATTTTACTATATCCAAATATTTGTAATTAAACTTAATTAATTTAAATGAACAAATAATTTCCGTGCAACTTTGTGAGCACCAACTATTTACTGAGTACTAAATGGTACTCCTCCTAAGAAAACAATAAAAAATCCTATTATAGAATTTTTAAAAAAATTTGTTTCTTTAGTTATCTATGGGTGGCACAAGATAGAGTTAGTAGATAGATGAATAGACTAAGTATGGCTCAAGGTATATAGAAATATCACAGGAACGAGCCCCCAGTGTGGCGTGAGGTTTTTATTGGCTCTAGGATCAGTATAGTACTGGCAATTACAGAAATAGAATTTCTGCAGAAAATGGTGAAGTCCCAGTGTCTGAGAGAACTACTGGTATCACAAATTAGTTACGGCTGTGAATGATCTGATCTCGAAAAATTAGTAGAGAGGAGACCGACATAAATTGCCACCTCCGCTGTGTAACTAACTGTGATATTAAGACAAGGAAACAGATTTTACTTAACAATGATAAAATTGACAAGTCTTCAAATACAATTTCCTTATTATTTATTTAGTATATACCCTATCTACTCTTGTGCTGAAGGGTGAATGTTGAAAAATGGAATGTAATGGATTTGTAAGTTTACATATGATTTACAAATATTTATATAGATATATAAATATATTACAACACGTTTTCCAATTATAGGAACACAAAATTATATCAGCTGTGCTGTTATTCAATTATAGTACAGGTATCAGCTGTGCTGTTAATTACGTCTATAACAATTATTAGCTATGCTGTTAATCTTGTCTCTTTCTACGCTAAATCTCTTTCTCGTCACTGACACTAACTTTTGCCGACGGAAATGGTACTAATGTGTACTCATCTCTCAAAAGTTCTGTCCTTCTTAGTTTGGTTGACACAAAACCGGATGAGGATAGTTCCTTTAGCCCACCCAAGACTGAGGGGGACCAAAGATGTAGATTCTGTGCAACCTCTATGCTCCTGCGGAGTTCCAGGCAGCTGGATTGACGACCCACGATCTCAGTTTTGATGACACGAATAAAACCTGTAACAAGTAAAAATAGGGGCTAATTTCTGTCCTCAAGCCCACCTATTTCTATTGTATATGATATGAGCGTGTCTCAGGTGAGTGCATGTAGTATGAATGACAATATGGCTCAGTATGTGATAACTCTCTTTTTTCTTCTTCATCATAACTGTGTATACCAGGCATGCAGTAAAGTACTGCTTTCATTCTCCTCACGCAAACCAGTGGTGAATATGATGGAGGCTCCAGGGGGAGCAAAGGTCAACTCAACCAACGCAGGATTATGCAAATATGGAGTGTGAGTGTGAAGTATGAGTTAGGCGAATGGTGGACTGTTCGTGTGTTGACCCGTATATGGCACTCATTCACTCATTACGTTAAGTCACCAATGCAGATCACTGTAGTCGTTTCAATAGTTTAATTGGACGCACACACTTGACAGATTGGGTACAGTTACAGGAACATGAGTCGACATAGACAGCATAATATTGATCAATCGACTACCGTCCTAAATTAGCATTCACGAAGAATAATCTGGTAATGGAACATCTGTAAACACCGAGATTTCCATAGTTTATAAATACAGTCAGTAGACCTTACTGACCGAGCATGTCAATTAAGCAATACTGTTCAAACTTGACTCCTAAACAGGATCTCTTTCTAGCGAAGATTCCTTTAGATAAATTACAGCAAATCTCTGTGAAGATAATGTTAATTTCTTTATAATAGTGGTCTCTCAATCATCACCTGATAATAAGGAAGTGTTCCCGTTCTCTGCTAATGATTTACAATAAGTAGAATTCCAAAATCAATCGAATTCCACAATGGCTGCTGATTCCCGGTTGAGCATCACTCACCATACGGGTGTATAGCCAAATCTTCAATCGAAGCTTTGTTCAACGACAATAAATGATTCTACAAGGATCATTATATTCTGTCCTCATAGTTGCTGCATATAAACATATTTAGTGCTGCTAGAGAATACGTCGTCCCGACATATTCATAGGTAAGTTCATGTAAACGTCTGTCCATCTTAAGCCTAGGAATGAACGAATTCAGCAAAAGTACGTTTCTTTACCTGGACATAAGAAATACACTAGCAAGCACAAAAACGCTCTCCCGGCGTTATAGAATCACAACTGGGGAACTCATGGACTAAACGATCCTGGAAGAAACTATCTTTGTCCCCAGAATAACTTAAACAGATCACAAACTCTTGGGCATCTCTCCGACATGACTTCCTGCCCTAGGCCTAGACAACCGAAGAACCTCCTCACCTCTCTTCATCCGCCGAAAACACCTGACCCCCTTCAGTACAGTACAAGAACAAATAGTTCCACTTAAATATACTAAGATATCAAGATATAAGACATACTCGTCCTACATAGACAAGCACTACACATAGATTCGGACCATAGACATTCTGAAGCAAGAACAATCTATTCCTAACCAAACACAGAATAGATTCAAGTAAGTCTAAATTCCTCCGCCGAGTTCTATTTTTAAGAACGCTACAAAGAGCGATAACTCACAGAATGACTACTTATTGCCCAATCTGAGTTTCGTCCCTCAAGACCAAAACATGCATTCAAAGATGAATATATCTTCATCAGACAATTAAAACATTTTACATGGTATGCGTAATCCGTGCGCCAAAAAATATGTGCGCAACAGATTACCACACCCCCCGGGAAAAAAAAATGAAATCATTTTTTTTTCATCTGAGAGCAACATACAATAGGCTCCCAACGCATAAATACTGCGCAGATGAGAAATATCTGGAATTATTTAAGCCAGATTAATGCAAAATCTCAATCCCTCAGAGAAAGCATTTCTCTTAAGCATAAGTGTTTCCAGGGAGGTGTCACCAACGCATACTACTATACAATGATACAATGCATATAACAATTTAAGTTTAAGCATTCCAAGTACATGATTGACAAAAAGAAAAATCATCAACGAGTAATGGTGACTATATATCAATGAACGTAGTGTCATTACGAATTACAATGTGTATCTATTTTGATATAGCAAAGAAAAATCTGTTGTCGAGTTGGAAGAGTTAAGACGTCCAGTACTCAACAGCTAAGTGGAATCATGTGGGCATCTAGACAGAATGTCTGCCATCCCATTATCTGATCCACGGATAGCTCGTACCGAAAAATGAAAAGGTTGAAGAGCAAATTCATATCGAGTAGACCTCGAACTCTTCAAATTTTTACTCTGGATAGCTGTAAGAGCTTTCTGATCGGTTTCTACTATAAAATGTGCGCCTAGAAGGAATCTTTGTAATTTGAGAATTGACCATACCATAGCCAACAGTTCACGGTCTAAAACCGAATAATTCCTTTCTGCAGCATTAAGCTTTCTGGAAATATACATTACAGGATGCAGAGTTCCAGAGTATTCTTGCATTAGTGCCGCTCCAATCCCAGTGGATAAAGCGTCACTACGAAGAACAAATGTCTTATCTTTAGTAGGCAACACTAAAATAGGTGCAGTAGAAAACATAGTTTTAATCTTATTCAAAGAGGATTGACATTCTTGAGTCCAATGGACTATATTAGGAGACTCTTTCTTTAGCAAGGTAGAAAGAGGTGCCATGATTGAGGACAGATTCGGAATGAATCGTCCATAGAATTGTATAAGACCTAAGAGACTTCGCACTTGCTTTTTAGTCTTAGGAATAGAAATGTTAAGTATTTTACTTGTATTATGGTCCTCTGTTTTTAGGAAACCATGGCCGACACGGTGACCTAAAAAAGAAATTTCACTAAAACCAATGCAGGCTTTAGGTGGTTTCGCTGTCAGGTTATACTCGCGTAGAGTAGATAGCAATTCAAGTAACCCTGAATAGTGATCTTCCCAAGTATCGCTGAAAAGACAGATTTCATCTATGTACGCAATGACATCTGACCGATAGGATAGAATTCTACGCATCATGCATACGAATGTTGCTGGTGCGTTCATAAGGCCGAAAGGCATAACATTCCATTGAAAAAGGCCTCTAGGTGTAGAAAAAGCAGTAAAAGGTTTGGCGCGTTCAGATAGAGGAACTTGCCAATATCCTTTAGACAAATCTAGTTTAGTGAAAAAATGCGATTTAGAAAGCTTAGTAAGTAGCTCTTCTAGTAAAGGCATAGGTTCAGCATCAAACTTCGTGACTTGATTCAGTTTGCGATAGTCAACGCAAAGACGTATGTTATTGTCTTTTTTACGGACAATAATCATCGGCGAAGAATACGCAGAAGTGGATGGTTCAATTATTTTTAAATCTTTCATCTCATCCAATTCCTTTTCAACCTGTGCTTGAAAATGTATAGGAATAGGATAAGGTCTGACTCTAATAGGATTATGGTCAGTTAGAATAATGTCATGTTCAATGACATGAGTTTGTCCAGGAATGTCAGTAAGGGCATCCTGAAATGTTTGTAACATAGACAAAACTTGTCGCTGTTCTCCTAGAGATAAATCGGGAGAAACAGTAACATTTTTCCATGATTCACTAGAATGAAGTGGAATCATCGGAAGCGGAAGATTAACATCCGAAAAACTTGTTTCCTCATCCTGTATTACAGACAGTGATGGATAATGACCATGTTGGACTGGTGAATCGTCCGTTGCCTGGAAAATAGGCTGTAAATAATCCGGACGTTCATGGAATTCCGTAAGCATACTGATGTGGAAGGTTTTACGCTTCCCATCAATATCGACAATGTAGTCAACATCGGAAATTTTCGAGATTATATCGTACGGACCTTTCCAAGAAATAAGTAGTCTGTTTTCCCTACAAGGTAGCAAAACAAATGCTTTGTCCTGTGACGAAAGTACTGAGATTCTGTCTTTCAAATGGCCCATGTCTTTTTCTCCTTGCATTTTGTTCACTATTTTTAGGAGGGATTACAGGAAATCCTTCTCCATGTTTCTTCTCCTTCTATTATTTACGTTTTTTTCAAGATGAGATCACGAGGGAGTTTGATCTCATCTGCTTTATGGTTCTTCTTTATGTGTTTAGAATGGGGGTGTAGGGAATTAGAAAGTATTATTCTAGATTAAGATTATAGAGGCTAGATCAGGATTTGCACCAGTGTCCTTTTTTTAAAGATATTGCGTGGCCATATACGCATTTTTCGGGAGTTAAATTATTTGCGGCCATTTTTGCTTCATTTCCGCAGTATAGGGCTAGGACCAATTCCCGGTTCTTTGTCTAGCAGAAACTGGTTGCATCAGAAAGATCTAAGGTTCTGATTGGCAACTGCAGTTGAAATGCCGAGCTCCGATTGGCTTTAGAACCACGCCGCGCATATGACGTCATGAAGTCGGCGCGTGGGGGGTCTTGATTATAAAAGGCCTATATTTCATAGTTTCTTTCTCTTTTAATGAAAAAATTGCCAAAGCCGGGTTGCCAGAGTCAAGTCGATTGCCCTTCAGTTGGACATTCGAGATTTGGTAAGCATGAATTTTTGCGTGAGGACTTTATTTAATTTTTCTAGTCCTAGCCGATCATTTAAGTTTCTTGGGAAGTTTTAGTTTAATTTAATTCTTAACTCCAGAGCCATCAATTCGATCTGAGTGATAGACATGAGAAACTAGGTCCATTTAATTCCTTGTTGAAAGAATAGCGGCATGGTTTAAAAGTTGAGATATCACCGCTTTGTATTATTGCAAAGTCGGTCGGGAGAGAAACTCGCATCTGCGAATCATATGTATTTACAGAATAGTCGGGAGCGTGTGTAATGTGTATTTTTATTTGTGATTTTAGTGAGAGTATTGATGCTCGCTATTTATATAGTTACGCATATATCTGTGGACGGAAGTGATAGAGGTATTAATTGGAGCACATGTGTGCTATCAGTAATGAATGTATGCAGGAGCGCGTGGTTGAAAAACTGCGGCACCACGTGGCTGAACTACGGGGTTTTCAATTTGATAATCGGGGGTTATGTATAACTTTTGACGGCAGGTAGATGCTAGCGTAAACAGGATTATATGTGATTGATTGTGCATTATTGTTCTGTGAATTCAGAAGATGGGAGAAGTAATTTTAAAGGGAATTATTTTGTATTACATTTTGAATGTGATTACTATTATTGACGGGAATTTTAGGAATTCCTAGAGAAGGCTAGTTTTAGTTGTGTTAAACATTACGGCATTAGTGTCAGCGTAAGAAGTAGGCCACAGTACGTCTGCCCAGACGGGCCATTGAAAATATTGTTGTTGCTCGGAGTTAGTCAGGCAGAACAAGCGATCTGGGTTAGCCAATGTTTACTTTGTAGGCTCAGGTAGAGAGGGGAGTTACGTGGTGAAGAGTACGGAAGTTAATTGTTATTTGAAATGTATTATTATGGTTTGTTTAGCTGTTGTTTTGTTTTGTCTAAAACAGCAGGTACCGGCTTTATGGGAATGAGAGCGGAATTTTGAGACCACAAAATTTCTCCCACGGCAAAGTTGGGGCATTCGCAGAACCGCAAGGGTTTTACGTTAGTTGCCAGTAGTGGAAGGAGAGGAAGAAAATACGTTTTCCCAGCCAGGGGAAGACATTTTCCAGCGAATAGGATTTTTGTGGATAAATCCTGAGCTCTGACGCTCGTTACACACGCAGATTTGGCAGGCTGCCAGCGTTGTGGTAATTTTGTGTTCGTTTCTTCACGGCCATAATAAAGCCGACGGCCCAGTTATAGATACTCGGGCAGGTAATTTCAGAGTGGTAGAAGTCAGCTACAGTTCCAGTCCAGAATCCAGGGGGGTTCTGTTAAACCTCAGTCAATTCCAGAGTAGTGGAGAGAGATAGGGTAAACATTCTCTCTACTGAAGTCAGCACAGATAGGCAGAACTGTTAGTTTTGGTGAATCATAGCAGAGGACAGCTGCTGAAGTTTAGAGGTGCAGTTAGTTGTGTTCAGGAGATTCCAGGATAGGCTGTGTAGAACCGAAGTCTGTGCAGAGATTGTGTAGTCACTTCGCAGTCGTTCCAGCTATCAGTGGACTTAGAGTTAGAGTTAGAATTTAGAACAGCTAGTTTGGAGTGTAGGCGACATCAAGTGCAGTGTAGTTCATTTCAGTTAACCTTACCTTCTTTCTCCATACAGGTTGCAATTGTGGGAGAAGGGTTGGGGTTGATGCATTTTTAACTGTGCTTGATTTTGTTTCAGGTGTGCATCCTCGCACGTGAAGTATTTGACATGTATATGGGTTTGTTTATAGGTGTATAATAAACTTGTATAAATTGTAGCTGGCATCAGTCATTTCCTTTAGTACAGTAGCTATATGTTGTCTGTACCTTGGTGTTTGTGAATCTTAATTGAACCTTATCCCCATAGGGTAGTTAGAGGTGGTTCGAGGCCATAGCAATTTAAACGTCCGAAGTGGCGAGGAAAGAATCAACCTCGGTTCTCAACCTCGGAGCCAATGGTCTCAACTTTCACTTTTTGCACTATATTTCTATCTGAATCTAATTTTCCAGTCTTTCTTCTTACTATTGTCTTGTCACTATATGTAGACAGTCTCTAGTCCTAAATCCATTTCGTGACAAAGTGGGTGCTATCGTCCGGTGAATCATCTTTGTTACGTTCAATTCTGTGATCTTGACAAAGTGGGTGGCGTCGTCCTTGGGATCATCTTTGTTGGGATCAATTCTAGATTCATAGATTGTCTCTGTAGAAAGTTCTGGAAATAGATTTCAAAAATATCCCCTAGACTTGAGCTATATTAAGACTGATCCAGCTATAAGTTTTTTTCCACAGGTTACAGTTAGTATAGATGATAGTGGTTGTAAGGTTGTTTATGACTTAGAAGTAATTGATGGCTAATGGAATTTTTTTTTCTTGACAGGAAAGTAAATTCGGGTTTTGGGTAGCTGGATAACTTGAATTTTTTTCAGGTAGTTATTAGTCAGACTTGGTGCTAGTCTGAGTGCGGGTTTTTGCGACAGCATATTCCTAGTAGGTAACAGTAAATTTTTCTTGTTCCTTTTTTGTCATTTCCCCTCGTTGTGAGTACTGCTGATTTGTCAGGTAAGATGGCTGAATTGGTCAAGCTACTTACTGCATGGAAGGACGCAGCTAAAAGCATGGGGATGAATGAGGCCGAGACTAGGGCTTACATTATGAGGGAACAGGACCGGCAGACGGAGAGAGAGAAAAGGGAAGCGGAGAAAGACCTGCGTAAATTGGAAGCAGAGAAAGAAGAGAGGGCCCGACTGGCAGAGATGGACCTGCGTAAATTGGAAGCGGAGAAAGAAGAGAAGGCCCGACAGGCAGAGGAGAAAAAGGCAGAGAGGGAGGCGCAGGAAAGAGCTGCGGCGGCAGAGGAGAGAAAAGCAGAAAGGGAAGCAGCAGAGAAGGCAGCCGAGAGACAGCATGAACTTGCCCTGCGTTCACTGGAACTGCAGTACCGATCTTCGGAAGGCAGTTCGGCTAACGGAGATTCTCCCGGAGCAGGGGCAACAGACACCTCAGGAAACGGAGGGCCCCGGATGGCAGCCATGAATTTTCCGATGGACTCTTTTCCTAACGGGAATGAGAAAATTGAGGTATTTTTAGAAAAATTTGAACGGATGGCAAAGGCATACGGGCTGGATGATAGTCTTTGGTGTCTCAAATTATCTCAATCTCTAAGAGGACATGCGTATGAGGTCTATAGCAAGATGCTGGTAGATGACCAAGGTAACTTTGAGGCTCTGCGGAACGCCCTGTTACAGCGATTCCAATGGACTCCCCGGAAGTGCCAAACGATGTTTAGGGAAAGTCGACTGGAGAAAGGAGAAAGTTTTCCCCAGTTCGCAGAGAGGCTGAGGAATTACCTCACTCGCTGGAGAGAGTTGTCGGGTTTGGCTAAATCTTTTGAAGGATTGGAAGAATTAGTTCTGTGCGAACAGATAAAGGCCAATATGTCTCCGGACTTAAGGAAGTACCTGGCGGAGCAGGGCGCACAGCAACTGGACCAGATAATTCTTTTTGCTGAAAGGTTCCAGACGGCACAGGCCGAAGTACTGGGACAGAAAAGAAAACACCCTGACCTGCCAGCCCCGGACAAAGGAGCATCTTCATCGCAGTCGCCTTCCTCTTCAGATCAACAGCAGCAAGGGCCGTCTCGCAAGGAGCTCCCTCCCAGTCATAACATGCGCTCCCAGCCGCCTAACAGAACACAGGGGCCGACTTCTCATGAACCCGTCAGGAACCGGGGAGATAATGAGAGATATTGTAGGTTCTGTCGGACTACTTCTCATTGGACAACACGGTGCCCAAACAAACAACCCGCTCATCAGATGGCTTGTTTAAGGCCTGTGAGGGTGAAAACAAGGGAAGAAGTGGAAACCCTTCCAGTCAGAGAAGTTGTTTTCCAACAGCGGGCCAGCAGAAGTGAACGGGACTGAGACAACATGCTTATTTGACAGCGGGCTTACATACCCCAGCATAGTCGCCCGACATCTGGTGAAGCCCTGGCAGATGACGAAGGAAAAAGTGAATATTGGTGGAGTTTTAAGGAAAGGGACTTCACAGTGCTTTCCGGTAGCCAATATTGAGGTGAAATGTAGGTTCGTGTCTGGCACCATCAAGGCAGCTGTAACGGCTCAGCCGGCCTACGACTTCATTCTCGGTAACCCATATTTAGTTTTGGGGAACCCGCCCACACCGATCCTTGCTGATGCAAGGGGGCCTACTGCAGGCCAGATAAGTGAAAAAGGAGAACCCCTAATTCACGGAGCCCCGAGCGAGCTCAAACATAGCTGTCGTGCCAAGGAGGGGTGCAACGCCTCTGACGACAGTGATATGTTATTTGCAGAGGCAAATTCGCCCGCCAGCCCTGTTCAGCCAACCGGCCAAACAGTGGTGACGACGCCTCTGATTCCGGAAGTACACTCTTTGTTGTCGGGAATTAGGCCCCCGATGGTATTAGCTCCTTCAAGTGAGGGACATACTGACAAGAGCGGTATTACATATGTCAACGACCAGCGCCATCTTCATAGGGCACAAGATAGCGGTCTGAGCGAGCATATAGTTCCAACCAGCCCTGGAGCCCCATCCGACCAGCACTTTACTCAAACGGAGGAGGACAGTGATCTGAGTATCCGTTTGCCTATAGACGGAGATGGGCCCCACAACTCTCGTATCTCGTTTACAGGAAACAACTCTTGTAACGAGCAGCCTGAAAAATTGGCTATCTTTTCCAATTCGTTTCACGGAACATTGGAACCAGTTACTGAGAGCTTTAACTCAGATTCTCCGCGATCTAACGGGATCTTAAACCGTCAAGTGTCACTGCAGGACACATTCCAACTGACGCCAGTAACTCTCACAGGGGAGGGCAAGGTTGAAGGTAGAACCAGGGTGTTAGACGGAGAGCTCCCGTGGTCTACATTTTCATCTCACCAACTTTTCAGGCCAGAAAAGAGTGAGAAAAGCGACCTTACGCATTTGCAAGGAGCTATTTTGGAGAGCTCTGTCCCGCTTCAGATTGGTAGGGGAAGAGCGAGTCCAGAACCACTGCCAGGGGCAGATCTTACCTACCTTTCTTCAAAGGTAGAAGCTATTGAGGTCGATCGTGATCCAATAGACACCCAGCAAGAAATCGGAGGCTCTACACCAGAGGAACCCGAGACGTTGCATCAGTTTCGCACGGTACCAGCAGTCACAACTCTGCTGACGCGCAGCGAGGAAGTCGCCATTGCCAGGTCGCCACAGCGCCCGCCGGTCACATCAGCTGACCAGAACAGCCTTTTGACGGTCATAGCAAGGGAAAGTTCAGACCCGCCATTAGACGGCACAGGTCTGAAGAGAGATCAACTCTCCCAACGGAGCATAGGAGCTCATTCTAGGAGAGGAGGAAGGAGGAAACGCAAAAGAGGAAGGTCGAAGAACACTGAATAGGAGGGGTAAGGACAGACAGCCTTGTAGACAGGAATAAGGGCCAATGTGAAACACAGAGATTTCAGTAAGGAGATCGTTGCTCAATCTTTGAAAGGGGGGAGTGATGTGACGAAAGTACTGAGATTCTGTCTTTCAAATGGCCCATGTCTTTTTCTCCTTGCATTTTGTTCACTATTTTTAGGAGGGATTACAGGAAATCCTTCTCCATGTTTCTTCTCCTTCTATTATTTACGTTTTTTCAAGATGAGATCACGAGGGAGTTTGATCTCATCTGCTTTATGGTTCTTCTTTATGTGTTTAGAATGGGGGTGTAGGGAATTAGAAAGTATTATTCTAGATTAAGATTATAGAGGCTAGATCAGGATTTGCACCAGTGTCCTTTTTTTTAAAGATATTGCGTGGCCATATACGCATTTTTCGGGAGTTAAATTATTTGCGGCCATTTTTGCTTCATTTCCGCAGTATAGGGCTAGGACCAATTCCCGGTTCTTTGTCTAGCAGAAACTGGTTGCATCAGAAAGATCTAAGGTTCTGATTGGCAACTGCAGTTGAAATGCCGAGCTCCGATTGGCTTTAGAACCACGCCGCGCATATGACGTCATGAAGTCGGCGCGTGGGGGTCTTGATTATAAAAGGCCTATATTTCATAGTTTCTTTCTCTTTTAATGAAAAAATTGCCAAAGCCGGGTTGCCAGAGTCAAGTCGATTGCCCTTCAGTTGGACATTCGAGATTTGGTAAGCATGAATTTTTGCGTGCCACGCCGCGCATATGACGTCATGAAGTCGGCGCGTGGGGGTCTTGATTATAAAAGGCCTATATTTCATAGTTTCTTTCTCTTTTAATGAAAAAATTGCCAAAGCCGGGTTGCCAGAGTCAAGTCGATTGCCCTTCAGTTGGACATTCGAGATTTGGTAAGCATGAATTTTTGCGTGAGGACTTTATTTAATTTTTCTAGTCCTAGCCGATCATTTAAGTTTCTTGGGAAGTTTTAGTTTAATTTAATTCTTAACTCCAGAGCCATCAATTCGATCTGAGTGATAGACATGAGAAACTAGGTCCATTTAATTCCTTGTTGAAAGAATAGCGGCATGGTTTAAAAGTTGAGATATCACCGCTTTGTATTATTGCAAAGTCGGTCGGGAGAGAAACTCGCATCTGCGAATCATATGTATTTACAGAATAGTCGGGAGCGTGTGTAATGTGTATTTTTATTTGTGATTTTAGTGAGAGTATTGATGCTCGCTATTTATATAGTTACGCATATATCTGTGGACGGAAGTGATAGAGGTATTAATTGGAGCACATGGGTGCTATCAGTAATGAATGTATGCAGGAGCGCGTGGTTGAAAAACTGCGGCACCACGTGGCTGAACTACGGGGTTTTCAATTTGATAATCGGGGGTTATGTATAACTTTTGACGGCAGGTAGATGCTAGCGTAAACAGGATTATATGTGATTGATTGTGCATTATTGTTCTGTGAATTCAGAAGATGGGAGAAGTAATTTTAAAGGGAATTATTTTGTATTACATTTTGAATGTGATTACTATTATTGACGGGAATTTTAGGAATTCCTAGAGAAGGCTAGTTTTAGTTGTGTTAAACATTACGGCATTAGTGTCAGCGTAAGAAGTAGGCCACAGTACGTCTGCCCAGACGGGCCATTGAAAATATTGTTGTTGCTCGGAGTTAGTCAGGCAGAACAAGCGATTTGGGTTAGCCAATGTTTACTTTGTAGGCTCAGGTAGAGAGGGGAGTTACGTGGTGAAGAGTACGGAAGTTAATTGTTATTTGAAATGTATTATTATGGTTTGTTTAGCTGTTGTTTTGTTTTGTCTAAAACAGCAGGTACCGGCTTTGTGGGAATGAGAGCGGAATTTTGAGACCACAAAATTTCTCCCACGGCAAAGTTGGGGCATTCGCAGAACCGCATGGGTTTTACGTTAGTTGCCAGTAGTGGAAGGAGAGGAAGAAAATACGTTTTCCCAGCCAGGGGAAGACATTTTCCAGCGAATAGGATTTTTGTGGATAAATCCTGAGCTCTGACGCTCGTTACACACGCAGATTTGGCAGGCTGCCAGCGTTGTGGTAATTTTGTGTTCGTTTCTTCACGGCCATAATAAAGCCGACGGCCCAGTTATAGATACTCGGGCAGGTAATTTCAGAGTGGTAGAAGTCAGCTACAGTTCCAGTCCAGAATCCAGGGGGGTTCTGTTAAACCTCAGTCAATTCCAGAGTAGTGGAGAGAGATAGGGTAAACATTCTCTCTACTGAAGTCAGCACAGATAGGCAGAACTGTTAGTTTTGGTGAATCATAGCAGAGGACAGCTGCTGAAGTTTAGAGGTGCAGTTAGTTGTGTTCAGGAGATTCCAGGATAGGCTGTGTAGAACCGAAGTCTGTGCAGAGATTGTGTAGTCACTTCGCAGTCGTTCCAGCTATCAGTGGACTTAGAGTTAGAGTTAGAATTTAGAACAGCTAGTTTGGAGTGTAGGCGACATCAAGTGCAGTGTAGTTCATTTCAGTTAACCTTACCTTCTTTCTCCATACAGGTTGCAATTGTGGGAGAAGGGTTGGGGTTGATGCATTTTTAACTGTGCTTGATTTTATTTCAGGTGTGCATCCTCGCATTTTTTGTATTTGACATGCATATGTTTGGTTATAGGTGTATAATAAACTTGTATAAATTGTAGCTGGCATCAGTCATTTCCTTTAGTACAGTAGCTATATGTTGTCTGTACCTTGGTGTTTGTGAATCTTAATTGAACCTTATCCCCATAGGGTAGTTAGAGGTGGTTCGAGGCCATAGCAATTTAAACGTCCGAAGTGGCGAGGAAAGAATCAACCTCGGTTCTCAACCTCGGAGCCAATGGTCTCAACTTTCACTTTTTGCACTATATTTCTATCTGAATCTAATTTTCCAGTCTTCCTTCTCACTAGTATCTTGTCACTATAGGTAGACAGTCTCTAGTCCTAAATCCATTTCGTGACATGTCCCCAGGACAAAGTTGTCGTAAGGTTCTTTTCTTATTGGCAAATTGTCTTGCTTTCTTCTTAGCAAACTCAGAAGAAGAAGTTGCCAATTTGCATGCTTCGATAATCTTTTGTCTTAGCGCGATGACATATTCGTAAGAAGATTTTGTGTCATCGGTAATATTATCAGCGGTTATGAGATCATGAAGCAAAGACATAGGGCCACGCGGTCGCGCGCCAAAGACAAGTTCAAAGGCAGAAAATCCTGTATGTTCATTGGGAACCTCTCTGTAAGCGAAGAGGGCCGCGGGTAAAACCCTATCCCAATCTTGAGGATGATCCTCAGTTATCTTCCCTAGTAAGTTTTTGAGTGTTCTATTAAGGCGTTCTACCATCATATTCGACATTGGGTGATAGATACTGCTCAAAGATCTCTCTATCTGGAGAGTAGACATTACTTGAGACATGGTATCCGATATTAGTTGGGTGCCATGATCTGATAATATTTCTCCGGGAAATCCCAGACGAGAAAATATAAGCCAAAGAGCATCTGCAATGTCAGCAGTAGTAATGCTCTTCAGAGGGATACCCTCTGGCCAACGTGTGCACATGTCCACACACGTTAAGATAAACTGATGTCCTCTAGCAGATTTGATCTTAAATGGACCAATGATGTCTATCGCCATTTTCTGAAATGGTCTAATAGGAATGTCTGCAGCCTGAATAGGTGCAGCATGGCGTGGACCTTTGGATTTGACTTCTTGACATATTTTACAAGATCGACAATAGATCCGTATGTCCTTGTTCACAAAAGGCCAAAAGAAAGCCGCAAGAACTCTTGACTTTGTACGGGAAAAACCCATATGTCCAGCGCACTGAGAGTCGTGTGCGTGTTGTAATATTTTAACTCTCAAATTCTTGGGTACAAGAATCTGAGAATGACTTGACTTGTTGGAGTCTTGCACCATACGTACAAGTACGCCATGCTTCATTGTAAACAAAATTTACTCTTTGAATCTTTATTCGGATCACCTTTTGTTGCAAGAGTGAAGAATTTCTCTAGAGTCGGATCCTCTTCTTGCTGCTTTATAAATGAGTCACGCGAAATTACCAAGGGATCATCTTGGTTATGCACTTCATTATCTTCAATAGATGAAGTTTCGGGCATATTGAGAGCTTGAGCTCTAGTGACTACAGCATTAGCAGTTTGAATATTCTGTTTTTCCCAAACGGAAATTTGTTGTGGAGTGCATTCTTTGACTCCGTGAATACGACCGATGATAAGATCAGCGATCGGATTCGGCAGAAGACATGCGTGTACATCTCCTGTAAAGAAAGGAGTAGCGATCCTAATGATAGCAGTAGAGTATTTCTCTATGGTGCCGCCAAATGTTACACATTTGACTACTTTGCGTGTAGCACGAGAAGGATCTATGAGTGACTGCCTAACACCAATTGTGGTGCATTCAGAATAAAAAAGCAATGAAACTGGATTGTCATTTACTAAACCTTTGTGTAAGACAAGAGAACCTCTTCCATCATGCGCGATTGACGCGGGAAGAGCGGGAAGAGGATGGCCACAAATTAAAGTGGACACCGTAGTTGGTTCGAATAATGTTTTGCATTGGGGGCACTGAGAAGCTCTCCCAAAATCGAAAGCGGCACATGCCATATTGTTAGAGTCATCATTATCTTTATTTCGTTTATAGGCATCATGGGACTCTTGCTGTGCAGAGTTTGCATGATAATGAGATTTTTGTTTTTTATGTTGGGGTCTACCTCTGTTATTATTACCCCTGTAATTATCATTGTTTCCTCTATTGTAACCCCTATTTGGGTTTGAGTCATAATTCCGCTGGTTACTATTATCATATTCATTATAATGAGTATCTCTGTAATTATGATCTTGTTGTCTCCATGATGGAAAACTAGGATAGTTTCTATAATGACTTCCTTTGCGGAAGTTCCTATAATTATGACCACCCCTGAATCGAGGGCTGTCGGCACGTCTCCAGATATTCGAAGAAGAACCCTGAAATGATTGGTTACCTTGGTTCTGATAACTGTTATGGTTACCCTTTTTATTAAACCTGTTTTGAGGTCCTTGGAATTTGTGTGAGTAATTAGGGTTGTACGGTGTTGCTGCTGCAACTGGCATACCCTCCTTAACCTTAGTATTGCTAATAGCTACATCTGGGTGTGCAGTGACGTATTGGGTACAATATTCTTCCATTTCTTTTAGTGTTTTAGGTTTCCGCTCATGTAGGAATTCAAGGAATGGTTTACTAATGCTTGACATAATCTTGTCCCTGAGCAATAAATCCATAAGTGCTTCATAAGTCTTTTCTGTTTTGGACAGTTCAATCCAACGATTAAATGTAAGACGTGTCCTTGCAATGAATTCTGAGAATTCTACCCCTGATTCAGGTACCATTCTTTTAAACAAAATACGGTAACCTTCCTCAGATAACTGATTTTTCTTTATCAAGGCTGCCCTAATAACCTCATAATTATCCTTGTCAGTTTCTTCAACCAAACTTAAACTCGTCAGAGAATCACCTTTTAAATTCTCAGACAACTGATTAGCATATTGTGATTTCTCCACACTATGAGCCCGACAAGCACGTTCAAATCTATCAAGCCAGAATGTTATATCATCACTGGCAGAATTGAACGCTGGTACCTTGACCTTGTAAGTAAAGGGTTTACCACTAGATGACTGATTGACATTACTCATGTTTGTCAATTTCAACTTTTCTAACTCAAATGCTAAAAGTTCTTTTTGATGTTCATGTTCTCTTATTGCTCTTTTCTCCTCAGCTTCAGCTTCTTTGTCTAATCTTCTCTGCTCAGCATCAGCTTCTTTGTCTAATCTCTTTTGTTCAGCTTCTCTGTCTAATCTTCTCTGCTCAGCATCAGCTTCTTTGTCTAATCTCTTTTGTTCAGCTTCTCTATCTAATCTCTTTTGTTCAGCTTCTCTGTCTAATCTCTTTTGTTCAGCTTCTTTGTCTAATCTCTTTTGTTCAGCTTCTTTGTTTTGTTTTTCCAATTCCATTTGGAATCTCTTTTCCTCAACCTGCATCTGCAGTTTCTTTTGTTCAAATTCTATTTCCATTTTTCTATCCTCACTGTTTTGTTTCATTTCCTCAGCTTTAAGTGCTTTATCATATTGACTGTTAGCATACTCCTCCAACTTATCTCCAGTCTTGCCTAGAGATTTCCCTAACTCAATAAAGTGTTCCAATGTAGACATGATGTCTAAAAATGATAGCAATCAGTTGACACAAAAATGTAATCTATATTCCAAAGTAATGTAAACACAAGCTCCTAATAATTTGATCAATCAGCTCCTTATCCCAAGCTATGTGGGGAAACAAGCCTTTAGTAAGGTCTTGTATAATCAACTGTGTACCAACCAATTACTAAAAATCATCAGTTGACTTTTTCTTATAAATTCATATGATCAAATATATTTTAAATAGTGTATGTCGATCAAGAACACAACCAAACAATTATACAAGAGAACAGGAAACATTTGCAGAAATCAAATAAATCAAATAGGAAAAATCAAAGAAAAATGATCGCAGAATCTGTGATGATATCTGCAATAGATTGAACAAGACAAATAACGCCACAGTGTATGAACATAAATTGTGTATAAAACTGAAAGATAGCAAAGGGTAGACCAACAAATTATACAAACAAACCAAAACAAAACTAAAGAACAGAGAAATATTACAAAAACAACAATAGGGACAGTTTCGTCACAGCTAACAGGTATTGCAACAGGTGTTGCATGCAAATTTCAATTAAGAAATTTGCCCCTACAGAACGCTAGTCCAAGACCAATGTGACTCGGTATATCTTGTCCTAGTCTCCTCCCACCAGGCCCGCGACATAAATAACTATTACATATAAACATGTAAACATAAATATATATAAAGCATAAATGCATATATCATCAATAAACTGTGATGTAGATAGAGTGTTGTAAAGAAGGCTGTTTTATAGAAATGGCACAGATATTTTAATCAAAATAAATAACTGCCACTTTATTGAACTACAATTTCTGGCCTTAAATATTAAAGTTCAACACAATAGCAGAACATAAGACGATCCATCGATGAAAATAGGCTTCTAAGTTCAATACTTCTGCTAACACAGTTAATTTGCTTGCCAATGTTCTGTGTAATGCTGTTGATAAATCTCTTGTAAACAACTTGCCGTGCTACGCTATCTGTTATATGAAATAATGCCTGTACCGAGCAAAATGTCAACAGCGGTGACCTAGATACAGTTACACTTGTCATAACAGGTCAAGCTGACATCGACTGGATAGTTGTCCTATAGGTGTTGATGTGTGTCACATTTGGCCAAAATAAATGTTCTTGAAACACTAGGTGACTTCCATTTTGTAGACTGCGAAGGCTGGACCCAGGAAACTGGCCTACCACGTTGATAACTCTCTTTTTTCTTCTTCATCATAACTGTGTATACCAGGCATGCTGTAAAGTACTGCTTTCATTCTCCTCACGCAAACCAGTGGTGAATATGATGGAGGCTCCAGGGGGAGCAAAGGTCAACTCAACCAACGCAGGATTATGCAAATATGGAGTGTGAGTGTGAAGTATGAGTTAGGCGAATGGTGGACTGTTCGTGTGTTGACCCGTATAAGGCACTCATTCACTCATTACGTTAAGTCACCAATGCAGATCACTGTAGTCGTTTCAATAGTTTAATTGGACGCACACACTTGACAGATTGGGTACAGTTACAGGAACATGAGTCGACATAGACAGCATAATATTGATCAATCGACTACCGTCCTAAATTAGCATTCATGAAGAATAATCTGGTAATGGAACATCTGTAAACACCAAGATTTCCATAATTTATAAATACAGTCAGTAGACCTTACTGACCGAGCATGTCAATTAAGCAATACTGTTCAAACTTGACTCCTAAACAGGATCTCTTTCTAGCGAAGATTCCTTTAGATAAATTACAGCAAATCTCTGTGAAGATAATGTTAATTTCTTTATAATAGTGATCTCTCAATCATCACCTGATAATAAGGAAGTGTTCTCGTTCTCTGCTAATGATTTACAATAAGTAGAATTCCAAAATCAATCGAATTCCACAATGGCTGCTGATTCCCGGTTGAGCATCACTCACCATACGGGTGTATAGCCAAATCTTCAATCGAAGCCTTGTTCATCGACAATAAATGATTCTACAAGGATCATTATATTCTGTCCTCATAGTTGCTGCATATAAACATATTTAGTGCTGCTAGAGAATACGTCGTCCCAACATATTCATAGGTAAGTTCATGTAAACGTCAGCCCATCTTAAGCCTAGGAATGAACGAATTCAGCAAAAGTACGTTTCTTTACCTGGACATAAGAAATACACTAGCAAGCACAAAAACGCTCTCCCGGCGTTATAGAATCACAACTGGGGAACTCATGGACTAAACGATCCTGGAAGAAACTATCTTCGTCCCCAGAATAACTTAAAGAGATCACAAACTCTTGGGCATCTCTCCGACATGACTTCCTGCCCTAGGCCTAGACAACCGAAGAACCTCCTCACCTCTCTTCATCCGCCGAAAACACCTGACCCCCTTCAATACAGTACAAGAACAAATAGTTCCACTTAAACATACTAAGATATCAAGATATAAGACATACTCGTCCTACATAGACAAGCACTACACATAGATTCGGACCATAGACATTCTGAAGCAAGAACAATCTATTCCTAACCAAGCACAGAATAGATTCAAGTAAGTCTAAATTCCTCCGCCGAGTTCTATTTTTAAGAACGCTACAAAGAGCGATAACTCACAGACTGACTACTTATTGCCCAATCTGAGTTTCGTCCCTCAAGACCAAAACATGCATTCAAAGATGAACATATCTTCATCAGACAATTAAAACATTTTACATGGTATGCGTAATCCGTGCGCCAAAAAATATGTGCGCAACAGTATGATTTAGCAATAGCAAGACAAGACAGGTGTCTACTTGCAAAACATTCTTTCTGATAAACTAATACATGGATACATTCAATAATATAAAGTCAATACATGAATACATCCAATAATATAAATTCAATACATGAATACATTCAATACATGAATACATCCCATAATATAAATTCAATACATGAATACATCCAATAATATGTACACCTAGTTGTGGATACAACCATTTCCTTCCCCCTATAATATACCAGGCCCTCTCTGACAAGTGCTATACAAGCTGGTAACATATATCCTAACAATATTGTTATGTTCTTATGATAGGAGTATATGAGACGAGGACTGTTTGGTGATATATCAGGTGGGAGTTACAGGAGACAATAGATTGGTGTTAGATGAGACAATAGATTGAGTCCTAACAAGGACTGTTTTGGTTATATTTCAGTTGGTTTTATCTGAGATAATAGACTGAAGTTATGTGAGACAATAGATTGAGTTATAGGAGACAATAGATTGAGTCCTAACAAGGACTGTTTTGGTTATATTTCAGTTGGTTTTATCTGAGATAATAGACTGAAGTTATAGGAGACAATAGGTTGAAGTATCAGTCCTATTAGTCTTCGTCTTCATCAATCCATATCAGGAAATACAATCCTTATACCTAATGCCCCAAGATACAATCAGTAACCTGATACATTCATAGTGAACCAAAATATATTAAATATATACAGGTGTAGGTATTATAAATGACACACAACAAATACCAACATTATAGACCTGCTGTACCTATTTTCCTACCAGTTTATAGTGAATTAAGATTTTTCAAACCGGCCAGGTTTTGACTCGACTTAGTGAAGCAGGCTGCAGGTCAATGCACTCCAGGTAAGCTATAAATCAAAGTTGACAGCTCCTCTTATTCAGTCGGTCGTCTCTCTGGCTTCGTGTCGGGTTGCGTGCTTTTGCATAAAATCTCGCCCGATTATATAGGTAGATGAATGCTTAAGCAAAGCTTTTGGTTGGTTCCTGGCGGGGCAAGCTGATTGGTTTCTTGCAGTTTAGTCCCAAGCGTCGTACAGCCTAATTTTATTCTGTTTTTTCCGCCATCTTGCGTGAACAAGATGGCCGCGACCCACATGCGTTGATTGGCTGGGGCAAATTTGTATCCCGACATAATGATTTAACAAAGTAGTGGGGTTACACACACTCGTTTCACGACATATGCATGTATGTGTGTGCAAGTGTGCACGTCTTTATTATGTAAGAACAGTAGTAGAAGGTAATGGTGATTTTGTTGCAGATACTTCCGTAGGGGACGAAGTGTTAGAGACTTTTTTAAAGTCCATAAAGTTGACGTATAGGGATGTAAAGCATATTTACCCAGCTTCGTTATGGTGATTCTGAGTGTTGCTCTCAGATCTACACGTGATTCCAGTTGCTGCTCTTTGAGCTTTCCATTTATGACTTTTTATATGGTCTAGCCCAGTGGTGGCCAAGCTAAGGTTGGCCGAGAGCCAGATTATGGTAAAGGGTAACACCCGAGGGCCAGACCTATAAAATCCTTAAAAAATAACGTTCTGATATTTAGTTTTATATATATATATATATATATATATATATATATATGTATATATATATATATATATATATATATATAAATATATATATATATATATATATATATATATATTTATTTCTATAACCAGCGGCACTCGAGCTTTCCAGCTCTTTCGGCCCAATGACATGTCATTGCGAGGCTGGGGGGTCAGTGGACTTTTCTTCCAACCCGGTCAGGAGCTTCGCTCCTTCCCATCCACACGGGATTTATGTGCAGGAGCCGTTCAGGTTATTCAGTCAAATTTCCGGTGGTAAACATTTCTTCAAACGCCGACGGCCGGGTTTGAACCATGAACACCTGGTCGCCAGTACAACGTTCGTAGTCATTACACCAGCGCGGCTCCCATATATATATATATATATATATAATGAACCACGTACAGAAAGCAACGGCAAACTACTGTACTGCACATCTGCCAAGACATGTATACCAGTCTTCGAACTGAAATTACTGTTTAAAACAATATAATGAATCTGATGTTTTAATTTGTTTTGTAATTTGACATGTAATTATTTATTTCAAACATACATTTGTGTGTTATTTCATTGTGAAGAGTGTGGCTTCAATCAACAATAAGAGGCCGACCAAAACAGATTGGCGGGCCAGTCAAAACAGGTTGGCGGGCCGGATCTGGCCCGCGGGCCGTAGTTTGGCCACCGCTGGTCTAGCCTGACTCTGGTCAGAGATTTTTCTACTACCAGAAGCGTTATACCCAACAATAGGCGGGAGATCTGTATCTCTGAGTAGGACGTGACAATTCTTTGGGACAGCACAGTATTTTAGCTCTGCATAATTGGAAAGCCCCCTTGGATATCGGGGAATGCACAGTATGCCACACCCTTTTTACTCCCAGCTTGAGACCAGATGTGATGATCCTTTAAATGCAAGACAAGCTGAGGAAAATGCAGCTCATGACTTTAAAAACTGGACACGTTTTGAAATGACAGAAAAGGCACAGAAAAGCCCTATATTGTCCTAGATCTACAGTGTCAATAAAACCAAAGAGTCCAACTTGGTATTGGCTGCAAAAGAGCGAGAAGCTTAGCAGACCTTACAAGACATCAACAACCTCGTAAGTTGTTGAGTAAAGTCAAGTTTCGCTTCTTGCATTGGCCAAGAAATGTATGGCCAGTTACTATCATCAAACTCCATAATTCTCGCCGTTTGTACGTCGGTCACATATAAGGGATGCAACTGTGGTTGAAAGTTAGACATTAAGTGTATTGTTTCCCTTATATGTACTCTCCCGAAAATAGTAACACTCAACGAAGACAAGTCGGTGAATTGTGCAACACAAAGTGAGTGACAGGGATATATGAATAAAATGTATGTTTTTGATTGAAGAACCCAGTTTCAGTCCGGAAACGGATTTAACTCATCATTTTGTTAAAAATAACCTTAAAATGTAAGTGTTTCTTCAAGACAAAATTTTAATTTAAAGTATTGCAGACTTATTGTTGGAGCTTCTCGCTGGAAATGAAACAGTTTATTGGAGCATAGATACCATGATTTCCGATGATCCCAACAACGCAATTAATTTCCCAACCGAGTTCCTTAACGAGCAGTGCCCATCAGGAATGCCACCGCTTTTGCTGAAATTAAAGGTTGCAGCACGTATTTGCAAATACTATTGCGAAATCTGAACGCAAAAAAAACGGACTATTGAATAGCACGCGTTTGGTCATAAAAGTCTTGCATCGGAATTCCATTGATGCAGAAATTATCACTGGCAGTAATAAGGGAGAACGAGTCTTAATTCCTCGCATTGACTTAGAACCGAGCGAACGCAGTTTGCCATTTAGGATTCGACGTGGTCAATTCCCAGTGATTTTAGCATTTGCAATACGATCAATAAGGCGCAAGGACAATCTTTTGATCACGTAGGAGTTTCCCTTCCTGAACCTGTTTTCGGACACGGCCAGCTCTATGTCGCCCTCACCCGAGGAACAAATCATGAAAACTTGAAAGTTTTTGTTAAAAACACTTTTTATCAGGGAACATTCTTTGAAACAAATCCACGCACTTTAAAGAAAAAAATGTTGTCATCAAAGAACATTTATATTGAATTATTGACGGGTTATTGCTAGTTAATCAGTAATTCTTCAGATCGTTCACATTAAAAAAAAAAAAAAAAATATCCCAAATTTTTTTTTCCTGTTGTACCCGGTCCCGCCGTTTCATTAGGCGTTCTTACGTTCCACGTGCAACAGCTATAGTAAAATTTGCTTTGTTGACCAAAAGATTAGTCGACGGTCTGACTTTCAGTCTCTAGCTCCCGTCACCCGCGTCATTCGACTGACAAATAAAGATTCTTCCGGTCTCGGGTTGCTGGTTATCGGAATCACAGTTTCTGTAACCAATGAACTCTAAATATGGAACGCTCGGGGCGTTGAATACATTGACGCAAACGGAAGTTTGGGGGCTGCCATATTGTTTACTCTCATCTCTTGAGAGGTATCACTATTTTTAGCAGATATTTCATTAACTACCGTTTTAGATAAGCAGAGTCTCGTAATTTTAGGAAGTGCTCAATCAATAACTTGATGGGACTAAAAAGAAATAAAAGAAAGAAAGAGAGAGAGAGAGAGAGAGAGAGAGAGAGAGAGAGAGAGAGAGAGAGAGAGAGAGAGAGAGAGAGAGAAAGAGAGAGAGAAAGAACGAACGAACGAACGAACTTTATTTTCAAAGGGTTAAGAATGGGAGAGAGAGAGAGAGAGAGAGAGAGAGAGAATAGTGTTAGATTGTCCTAGATCTGCAATGTAGATAATACCAAAGAGTATATATATATATATATATATATATATATATATATATATATATATATATATATATATATATATATATAAATATATATATATATATATATATATATATATATATATATATATATATATATAAGGAAGGGAAACCCGAGGCCTGTAAACAGTAAATTAATATGAAACAAATATAAAGGTATGTTATCAGGCACTCGTAGGAAATAAAGAAGTAGAACACTAGACAACAGAAAAACAACAGACATGAGTGGCTTACCCAGGATTTGAACCCTGGACCTTCCGTGCGACAACCCCGCCTAGCCATGCAAGCGAATCACACTATCCTCCCTGCCATCTACGCATCACCAAAAAATGATGTTTCGATGACAGGTCATTAGTGCGAACCACAATACACGAACTGTCACATTTTTATAATAAAAACTGAGTTAAAGCCTTCAGCACATTAAGCATATGTAAAAAAAAAAAAAAAAAAACAGAAGAAGATGTAGAAATGAAAATTATATTTGAAAAGGCATTACTCTCACAGAATATTAAGCATAAAAACAGCCCCCCCCCCTTTTTTTCCTTTAATCCCCCCACCCCCCTTTTTTAATCTCCTAGCGTTTCAAATGTTAAAATTCAATTTTCTCGGATTTAACTTTTTGTGACATGTTAGTTTTTTGTATACCTTGTACGTAATCAGTTAACATAATATCATCCTCACTGTCATTCTCTTCTTCCTCATCATTATCAGCATCATCATCATTTTCCGTTTTGCTCTGTATAGATGTTGTAGTCACTACTGCAACTGGTCCCCTTCTAGGAAACATGCACCAATCATTTACATACTCCTGCAGTGGTGGTTTAGGTAGCCAGTGCTTTTACAAGATGAGTTTGCCAGCCTCAATCACAACCTGATATTAGTCGCCTCGTACGCAGGGCCGGTGCTACCATTAGGCCAACTAGGCGGCCGCCTATGGCGCAGATCTCAGAGGGGCGCAGAGTGTAGAGTGTCAGTGTGTAACCGCGCTATATAACTAGGTGGCAGATGGCAGGCCTAGTGACGTAATTTAAGTTTACAACTTCTCTTTTTATCTTCTTTCTTTCTGTCTGAGTTATCTTCCAAGTTATTTAGTTGATATCATTACTGGCCATCTCCGCCAGAGGTGTAAATTCCTGGATGATACTCTAATCCTTTTCTTGTATACTTCAGGTTCGTTCAGTTCCTTCTTTGATGTTAATAGTGACTTTGTATAGTGGTAGTTTAAATGTACATGGTATACGATCAGCAACTCATTAAGATGGAATCAAAATCACTTTGATCCTTCAAAAACTTTTAATAACTTAATAAAACAACAAGTAAAGTGGTTCATTCAAATGATAGAGTTCTCACAGAAGCCTGTACTGGGTCTTTATACTTCAGGTTAACTCATACATGAATTCTATGTCTCGTAACTTCCATATTCCTCTTTAACCTATTCTTTTCTCCGTAGACTTCCTTAGTCTTCCTAAAACCTGCTCCTACAAGGTATTTCCTCATATACCAATGCTCTTTATTAGCATTCCATACTTTATTTGTTTCTTAAATATCTTCCTCGACGAACTGGCCAGACAGGTCTCTATAACTGCTCCTAGCAACAACATTCATCTCATGCATAAATAATTGTATGTGCACCCTTCTAATACTTACAAGTGAGAGAGCATATTTGAAGTTCTTCTATAAAAGTCGACATTCACTTTTTCTTGAAAATCATATGCAATTCTGGATACTTCAAACCTTGTTCAATATGGCTCCTCTATAATATCTCTAGTTTCCTTCAAATGTTTACAGCCTTTTGATACTTTATATGCTCATAACCATCCGTTTTCTTGGTACATAGTCGAAAAGTACTCATACTGAAGTGACAAATCGTGCTTCTGCACAACTCTCCTGGAAACAAAATTCTACTCTGTGCAAAAATATAATCATAGTTCAATATTTACAAAAAACAGCATAAGCGCTGATCTCCTTTCAGAAATACACCTTAACTGTGAACCACAGAATCAAATACTATCTCCCGATAGAATAACACTGGCTAGTGATGGCGGGACATCTAAATATATTCACATAAACCCTATCTGTAAAACCACAGAAGGTTCATCTTGTCCGCACAGCGATCACACCTTCTTCCTGAAGCACAACTCAGGACTGACTGTCATCTAATGACCTCTGGTCATTTCGCGTGGTGTGTTTCTCTCGCCACTCTTCTGATTCGCTGACCCAAATCTTTTTACTTAAATTTACTGGTCGAGCCTTTTTTTCTTGTTCTCGAACTTTCTATTTACAACTCAAGATAATCACTCACTATTAATTAACGTGAGTCGGTATTCTGAACCGTTGTCAGTTAGCAATATTATAATTTTCATTCATTATTTTCTCTTGTGAGCTGTCCTAACTGTTTATCTCACCTTAACAATAGCATGAATAATGCTTGGGCAAACCCCACGGTGACAAGTGTGTTAAGAGAGTGAGAAGTGTGAGAAACCAGAATAATGAGGGAGGTGCAAATACTTAGCTTTGCCTAGGGCGCAAAATAGTCTGGCACCTGTCCTGCTCGTACGACATGCCCGAGGGAGACGTATTCTTTCTTTGACTCACCAGAGGGCCCGGGGAACTAACCGTGATGTGGAGGGGATGCCTCATTACGGCCTGCATACATGCCGCCCTCCTCCTTTTTTTCAGCCGGGCTTGGGGCAGGCCTAGGCGGAGTTATTTGTCAGTATTACATTTTAGAAATATTATCTTTCTTGTTGTCACAATATACTCCAGCTTGCATCTTCTCATGCCATGCTCCAAAAAGTGGATTGCTTCCTGATAAATTTCCAGACTGCAACTTTGGTGGGAAAAGTTTGTGACTTCCGTGGCTGTCTGTGATGCCTAAGAAAATTTACATAACATATACAATTATTTATTTATGGTATATGTATATACATATTGTCCAATTTTCACTCTGAGTAACGAATGTGCATGTCATAAATATAACATTTAATTTATCTCGGGTTTACTCCCTTTGATACTCGCGGCTTCTGTCTGCAAAACTTTCAAACAAAACAAGTCCGTGTTTGATTAACCAGACCACACGGTCTTTGTTATTACTCCCTAATATAACTGACGGACCCTGTGGCAAGGATGAAGGGTGCGCGCCTCGCCAAAATGAGGCAAATTTTTATTTTTTTTTTAAATTACAACAAACCTATTACTGAAATATTTAAAATCTTTTGATTTTAGCTCATTCTATTTCCAGTTTATGACTAGTCTTTTTAGTTTTGACTTTTCAGCCATACTCCTATCGGGTCCCGCGCTCGGGGTCTCACCTCCAGCTTTGAAAAACAAAATAATAAGGAACGAAGAGGATTTCAAATTAGGTATCTGGAATATATGCTATTACACTGTGTTAAAAGATAAACAATATCTACATTTATTAACCTTATTTTAACATATGTTTGTGTCACAACAAAACTATAATCTTAAGTCGGGGGGGGGGGGGGGCGCTACTAGAGTGGTCTCAATCGGGCTGCGCAATTACTAAGACCATCTCTGCGTACAAGCTTGGAAGCGAACGAAAAACGAAACTAGCAACCTTTGGACTATTTTATATTGACCAAACAAACAGTAAGACACTGTTGTGACAGGCACCTGCCGTGGTGGTTCCATGCTCCATACGGTGCATAAAGAGAGAATGACGAAGACGATTACTGAAACTACCGTCTGTATGATTTTAGTGGACATCATTTGGGCAGTGTGGCGTGAGGTTTTATTTGGCTCTTGGATCAGTATAGTACTGACAATTACAGAAATAGAATTTCTGCAGAAAATGGTGAAGTCCCAGTGTCTGTGTGGTGAAGTGAGATGTTATAAATATTTATAGGGGACTTAGTGTACTGACTGAGATCAGCTGTGAAGGTATCTATATCTAATAAGAGTAGTGTATTATAGATAACCTTACTTGCTGCCACATATATTTATATCTCAGTCAGAATTATTCTGGAGTAGTGTGATGATTACGTTATGTGTCTAGGGTATGTGTATGATGAAGTGTAAGTCAAAACAACAACAGACAGATAAACAATTTAATTTATTCCACTACACTTGACAACACTGTGACACTCACATACATAAAACACTCTACAAGGATATCTTAAAGGAGTCACTGATAACTTTTCAAATAACAATATGTATTCATTGCTGTCATGAATGAATATGTGTCCTGATTCAAATACAAAGGAACCAGGAATCACAATCAATTTTAATTACAAGTTATATGTACAGAATTTATTAATATGAATATTGTAGTGACATATATTATTAAAAGTATCCTATGTGTGTCAGTTGTGTAGTAGTAATATGAGGTAATACTGGTTTGGTTTTGTTCAAGCTCTGTTGGTATTTGTCATCATGACTTCAATAGTTTGTCTTTATTGGAACTAGTATTGGAGATGTTCTCAGTTCCTGATATTAAAACAATTTAATTCCCTCTTAATGTTATTTTTACAATGTCATTTTAAGATGGGGGTACATAATGTTGAGCCCAGCTGGCCACATCAGCTTATCTTGCGTGATGGCGGCAGGAAAAGACTCCTCTGCTCGATTTCTCCCCTGTGCTCTGGAGACACCTCACTGATAGCTAAATGGACCAAGGAGTATGCTGTCCGACTCTGGATTCAGCAAAGCTCTGACCAGGTGCTGCTCAATACCATAAGACCACGGTCCCTGAAAACAAGAAGGATGTACCTTCTACTTCATAACTAATTGATACTCTAGTTCTACACTGAGCACAATACATCACAAACATTGAGTTCAGAGCGTTAGGCCAACTGTCAGCTTCATCTGAAATACTTTATACCAGTATTAACCTCCTTAATGGTTACTACGCCTCTGCAATTCCAGCATTATTTCTGTCTAATCAATAATCTAGGTGTCAGTGTACTGTTTGGCCATTCCATGCAGGTTTACTTTCCTCCGACACCTTCTGTTCAGGCTGGAGCATTATAGGCTTTACATCATGTTCGCTACTGAACTACACATATATACAGGCATAAATTAACAATTCACATTCAATTTTCATTAAAAGATACTGAATGTTTCAAGCTTACCACAATTTATGGAAATAAACACAGATACGTTGACTAGCAATGAATTCTGGCACAAATACTGGCACAAATTCCCATCTGCTTATGTTCCAGGCTTTTATTTAGCAAAAATATGAGCTGGCTTCAACGCACTGTTGCTTTATCAAGCTTATTTGAACTAGTGGTCTCGAACTAACGCTCCTAAGTGATTATATCAGCGAGTCTGGCCAATGGAGCCACGTTTCGACAAGTGTTTGAAAAAATTTTACGTTCCTACGTCTCCCCTAACAACCAAGGATAGCATTTATAGTCCGACTAATCGTGTTTAGCCTTACATATCATTCCAGCCAATCAGTTCAAATGTAACTTGTGGCCCATTTCCCGTACAATGGTGGTTTAAAAAATCTACCACTGAGCGATTCTGATTTTGGGTGTTGTCTGACAGCACCATCATTTTATTTTGGCTATAACTTGTTAATTCCTAGACTATTTGCGTAACGTTTTACATATTCTTTGTCAGCAAGCCCTAAGGAACCCAAATATACAAATTTAAAAGAGCTAAGTGGCTGCGTTCAAAATATGCAATTTCTTCTACCTCCTGTTTCGAAGATGTGCTGTCTGGGTACTGTAATGTTTTCAAACGTAAACCCATCTATTGTCATCTTTCCTAATAAGAGTTTTTCAGGATTTAAAAACCTAACTCTGGGAAGGGTAGTGAATTTATCACTGTCCGTCTGAAAAAAAAAATTAGTGCATGTGGCCTTACACGCGTGATAGTAGTAATTGTGTATCGCGCGACGCGTGTTGCATGCGTTCCTGATTTTCAGCCCTCCCTCTCTCTTTCTATTTGAGTCCATCTGTTCGTTCGTTTTGGTAACGTAGTATAATTAATGTTAGGATTAATTTAGGTCATTACGCAGTGCCTCTCAATGTTTTTCTTAGAAATGCAATACCCGTTTTAATGTGTTGTGGAAACGCTTGTATTTATGCAGTGGCTTATCTTTAACGTGGAAACGTTACAATTTGCAGACGAAGCATAAAACAAAGGGGATTTCGAGTACTGTCATTGTGACAGCACTGTTCTTTACCATTCTTCTTCCTTTCTTTATTATATGTATTTATTAGGCTTTATATTTACTTGATAATTTATATATGTGGATTAGAATATTCCACGACAGTCTGAGAGAACTACTGGTATCACAAATTAGTTACGGCTGTGAATGTTCTGATCTCGAAACAATAGTAGAGAAGAGACCGACATAAAGTGCCACCTCCGCTGTGTAACTAACTGTGATATTAAAAACCAAGGAAACAGATTTTACTTAACAAAGATAAAATTGACAAGTCGTTCAAATACAATTTCCTTATTATTTATTTAGTATATACACTATCTACTCTTGTGCTGAAGGGTGAATGTTGAAAAAAATGGAACGTAATGAATTTGTAAGTTTACATATGATTTACAAATATTTATAGTGCTGTTAATTAAGGATATAACATTTATCAGCTATGCTGTTATTTTTGTCTCTTGCTGTGCTAATTCACTTTCTCATCACTGACAGTTTCTATGCTCACAATGCTGACAGAAATGTTACTAATGTGTACTCATCTCTCTAAGGTCTGTTCTTCTTTGTTTGGTTCACACAACATCGGCTGAGTATCATTCCTTTAGCCCACCCAAGACTGAGGGGGACCAAAGATGTAGAGTCAGGACAACCTCTATGCTCCTGCGGAGTTCCAGGCAGCTGGATTGACGACCCACGATCTCAGTTTTTATGACACGAATAAAACCTGTGACAAAGAAAAATAGGGGCTAATTTTCTGTCATCAAGCCCATCTATTTCTAGTGTGGGTGAAATGAACGTGTCTCAGATGTCTGCATTGTAGGATGGATGACAACATGGCTCAGTATGATTTAGCAATAGCGAGACAAGACAGGTGTCCACTTGCAAAACATTCTTTCTGATAAATTAATACATGGATACATCCAATAATATAAATTCAATACATAAATACATCCAATAATATAATTCAATACATGAATACATCCAATAATATGTACACCTAGGTGTGCTACAACCATTTCCTTCCCCCTAGAATATAATATATCCTAACAATAACGTTATGTTCTTATGATAGGAGTATATGAGACGAGGACTGTTTGGTTACATTCCAGGTGGGAGTAATCTGAGACAATAAACTGAAGTTATAGGAGACAATAGATTGAGTCCTAACAAGGACTGTTTTGGTTATATTTCAGTTGGTTTTATCTGAGATAATAGATTGATGTATAGGAGACAATAGATTGAGTCCTAACAAGGACTGTTTTGGTTATATTTCAGTTGGTCTTATCTGAGTTAATAGACTGAAGTTATAGGAGACAATAGATTTGATGAGTCCTAACAAGGACTGTTTTGGTTATATTGCAGTTGGAGTTAGATGAGACAATAGATTGAAGTATAGAGAGACAATAGGTTGAGTTATGAGTCCTATTAGTCTTCGTCTTCATCAATCCATATCAGGAAATAAAATCCTTCTACCTAATGCCCCAAGATACAATCAGTAACCTGATACATTCATATTGAAACAATTTATATAAAATATATACAGGTGTAGGTAGTATAATGACACCCAACAAATACCAACATTATATACCTGCTGAAGGCCTATTTTCCTAAAGGTTATCGTAAATTTATATTTACCCTCCAAGATTTAAACAGGCCAGTTTTTGACTCGACTTAGCGAAGTAGGCTGCAGGTCGATGCCCTCAGGTAAGCAATAAATCGTGACAGCTTCTCTCCTCTTCAGTCGGTCGGTATCTCTGGCTTCGTGTCTGGTTGCGTGCCTTTGCATAAAATCTCGCCCGATTATATAGGTAGGTGAATACTTAAGCCAAGCTTTTGGTTGGTTCCTGGCGGAGCAAGCTGATCGGTTTCCTGCAGTTTCGTCTTTTGCTCATACAGCCTAATTTTATTCAGTTTTCTGTCGCCATCTTGCGTGAACAAGATGGCCGTTAATTTATTCTGTCTCAGAGACTGGTGAACGTTGCTCGTTGTTTGGTTGAAGCAAATCTGTATCTCGACAGAGTGATGAACAAAGTAGTGGGTTACACTCGTTTCACGACATAGCCCCTCCTTTGCTAGCTGTGACTTGTCATAGCTGACGTGTAAACACCTGCTGTAGTTAATCATTTTGCGTCTGTCCTTCCAGAGTAATAGGGTGTCGACTTAAAAAATCCGCTCCTACATTGTCTCTTCCCGGAATGTAATTCACAGTAAAGGAATAAGGCGCCAGAAGCAGACTCCACCTTAACAATCTCGAATTTAGCTTTTTAGATGCAGCCAAGAATGTTAAAGGTTGGTGATCGCTTTGGACAATGAAGTGTGTCCCATACAGATAAGGTGAAAATTTGTCGATGGACCAAATTAGAGCCAAACATTTTTTTTCTATGGTCGAGTAGTTCAACTCAGCTGCATTCAGCTTCCTACTGGCATAGGCGACTGGTAAAAGTTCTTCCGGCAGGGCTTTTGATTTCTGCAAGAGAGTTGCACCAATACCTATACTGCTAGCGTCCGTCCTTAATACAAATTCATGTGTGATATCGGGTAGCGTAAGGATTGGTTTGCTGGTGAGTTTTGCTTTTAGCTCTGTGTAAGCTTTTTCACAATCAGCATTCCATTGGATTTTGTCAGGCTGTCCTTTCTTAGTTAAGTTAGTTAATGGTGCACACAGAGAGTTAAAGTGGGGTATGTACTTCTGATAGAACCCACATAATGACACGAATGATCTCACATCTTTCTTCGTTTGAGGTCTGGGTGCCTTCTTTAACTTCTCTATATTCTTTGGGTCAGGAGACATATGACCGATAGAAATCGTGTGACCTAGGAATTCCAACTCCTTACAACCGATATAGCACTTGGTTGGATGTGCAGTCAATCCAGTGGCTCTCAGTCTGTCAAACAACATGGAGAGCGCTACTATATGCTCTTCAAATGTGTTTGTAGCAACAAGAATGTCATCCATAAAGTTAGTGATATGGGGATGTTGTAGAGGTTCCAACAATTTCCTCATCATTCTTGAAAAGATACTGGGAGCATTTTTCAGCCCAAAGGGTAGTACATTAAACTCGTAATGTCCGTCTGATGTACTAAATGCCAGCATTTTCCTAACTTCTGGTTTCACTGGTATTTGGTAGTATCCCTTGCTTAGATCTACCTTCGATAAATACCTAGCCTTACTCAGTGTAGAGAACAGCTGGTTGGTGTCAGGTAATGGGTCCACCTGAGATTCTGTGATCGCATATAGCTTCTTGTAGTAAATACATAACCTGTGTTCACCACTAGGCTTCCTTAATAGCACCACACTTGAGCTATAGGGAGATTCAGACTTTGAAATAATTCTCTTTTAAGAGATAGTCAATCTCATCCTTGAGTGTTTGTGCTTGCTATTGTTCAGTCCATGTCCGCAGCAATGCTTCCAGTGGACTGTGTATGGGGACGGCAATACAACAACGTTGCCGGACCCACACCTATTTCTATTGTAAGGTGCAGTATACCGAAGTGGGGCCTGTCTCCATCAACTGTTTGGTACAGCCCTGGTTCCTACCTCCTTTGGTTCGGGTTTGTTTCTGCAGCTTTTTAATACTGGTTGCTGACTAACCAAATTTTCCAAAGGAACCAGGCCATGGTGTTCCGACAAATATCTAGTCGGGGGTCCTGTAACTGGTCTACGCTTCTGAATGAGGTTACCTGGTTACAATCTGAACAGGATTTCATATACCGACTTATGTCTTCAATTATTCCTGGCCAGTAATATCGCAATGCTATATTTTGACCAGTGGCCCCTTTTCCTCTGTGGCCTCTGGCTGATGTAGCATGCTCTTGCTCCATAATTTCCTCCCTATAGAATTTTGGCACTACCAGCTGTCCATGCTTTTTAGGTCCTTTTCCAGCTTGTCTGTAGAGTAGGCCATTTTCCATATAGTAGTCTCCTTTCTCTGGAGGGTTATGGGCCTTTGGCAATTTGCCAAAACAAGGCTTCAATGTGCTGTCTGCTGTTTGAGCCTTTTTCATCTTTGTACGATGAATGTTTATTGGATCTCCCTCCTCCTTTTTGGTGCTCGACCTGGTATGGTTTGCTGCCATGACAACAGGTTTTACTGGGTCACCCAAAAAGACATATTTACATCCTATTACCAGCGGGTATATAGGATCATCACTTACTGCTGCTCTTATCACTCCTTCCACATAGCGAGTTCTCACGTTGATCCTTGCTATAGGAAGTGTCATGGTGCCAGTTCCCTGCATTGCCCCTTGTATGTCCACTGTTTCTGTGGTAAGTTGATCAGGGTGCACTAGGGTTGCACTCACGACTGAGTCGAATTCCAAACCTGAATCATATAAGCACTGAATTTTAGTGGCATTACATGTCACTTCCTCACAGACAGGGGGATGATGGAGGTCATTCTGACTAACTGCCAGTTCCTTCCTTCCCTTGTTCCCTGTTGTGAGACACGCAGCGTAATAAGGAGGGTTGTTCCTTCTGCAGTCTGCAGTATTGTGGCTACTCATTAGACAAGTTTTACACAACTTTCCTTCCTTGCGGTAAGGTGTCTTATCCGATCTTAGAGGGTTTTTGTCCTTTTGGTCAAATCTTTGTTTGTTTCTTGTGGTATGGTCCTTTTGTTCATATTTGGTATAGTTTTGTGGTGATTTGAAGTTTTCACCCTGCTTCTTCATGTTTCCTAATAATTCTGCCTGAGCTGCTTGATATCTCTCGGCAACCGTCACAATATCTTCCAATCTCTCTGCTCCTTGTTCCATGATAAACTTCCTCATTTCTTGAGGCATGGACTCTTTCACTTGCTCCATCATTACCATTTCTTTCAGATCCTGACACTTTCCTAAACTACTCCATTTTTCCAAGTAAGTTTCCAATCTAGCAGAGAATTGGTGATTGTTTTCTCCTGGAAGAAGTTTAGCTGTTCGGATTTTCTTTCTATATGATTCTGAGTTCTTTTCATATCTCACAAGCAGTGCCTGTTTCAGGATTTCATAATCTTCCTGGTCATCTCTTGAGAGCTTCAAATATACATCGTAGGCCACACCTCTCAATCCCTGAGATAGTTTAAGACTTCACTTTTCTTTCCCTAAGCCATAGGTAGTGGCAAGTCTTTCGTATCTATCCAGGTACGACTCAATGGCGTCTTCTTTTTCAACAAATGGGTTCAGATGAAAATTCATGGCCCCACTTGAGGTGCTCTGGCTGGAGCTACTCTCTGAGTGAGGTGAGCTACCACCATTATTGCCAGTATTTGCCTGAATTTCAAGCTCTTTTAATCTCAACTGATGGTCTCTCTCTGCTTGTAATTTCCTTTCCTCAGCCTCAATTTTCTTTGCCTCATTTTCAGCCTCCCATTTCTTGGCTTCGATTTCTAATCTTTTGGTTTCTCTCTCAGCTTCCAGTCTTTTGTCTTCTCTCTCAGCTTCCAGTCTTTTGTCTTCTCTCTCAGCTTCCAGTCTTTTGTCTTCTCTCTCAGCTTCCAGTCTTTTGGCTTCTCTGTCAGCTTCCAGTCTTTTGGCTTCTGTCTCTAATTGCAACTTTCTTTCTTCCCTATCCATGTGTTTGTCCACTTCTGTAGTGACATACTGAGTAAGAGCATCACCTGTCATGTTTAATTCCTCACCCATCTGCATGATCGCAGTCCTGAACTTCACTAGATCAGCCATGGCGTTACTTAGATAGGGTATGTAAATTTACTATACCCAAATTATTGTAATTAAACTTAATTAATTAAATGAACAAATAATTTCCGTGCAACTTTGTGAGCATCAACTATTTACTGAGTACTAAATGGTACTCCTCCTAAGAAAACAATAAAAATTCTATTATAGAATTTCTCCAAAAAAAATTTTCTTATGTTATCTATGGGTGGCACAAGATAGAGTGTAGATAGATGAATAGACCAAATATGGCTCAAGATATACAGAAATATCCCAGGAACGAGCGCCCAGTGTGGCGTGAGGTTTTATTTGGCTCTAGGATCAGTATAGTACTGAAAATTACAGAAATAGAATTTCTGCAGAAGATGGTGAAGTCCCAGTGTCTGAGAGAACTACTGGTATCACAAATTAGTTACGGCTGTGAATGTTCTGATCTCGAAACAATAGTAGAGAGGAGACCGACATAAAGTGCCACCTCCGCTGTGTAACTAACTGTGATATTAATAAACAAGGAAACAGATTTTACTTAACAAAGATAAAATTGACAAGTCGTTCAAATACAATTTCCTTATTATTTATTTAGTATATACACTATCTACTCTTGTGCTGAAGGGTGAATGTTGAAAAAAATGGAACGTAATGAATTTGTAAGTTTACATATGATTTACAAATATTTATATTTATATAGACAACAAGTTTTTCAATTATAGGAACAAAAATTATATCAGCTGTGCTGTTATTCAATTATAGTACAAGTATCAGCTGTGCTGTTAATTAAGGATATAACATTTATCAGCTATGCTGTTATTTTTGTCTCTTGCTGTGCTAATTCACTTTCTCATCACTGACAGTTTCTATGCTCACAATGCTGACAGAAATGTTACTAATGTGTACTCATCTCTCTAAGGTCTGTTCTTCTTTGTTTGGTTCACACAACATCGGCTGAGTATCGTTCCTTTAACCCTCCCAAGACTGAGGGGGACCAAAGATGTAGAGTCAGGACAACCTCTATGCTCCTGCGGAGTTCCAGGCAGCTGGATTGACGACCCACGATCTCAGTTTTTATGACACGAATAAAACCTGTGACAAAGAAAAATAGGGGCTAATTTTCTGTCATCAAGCCCATCTATTTCTAGTGTGGGTGAAATGAACGTTTCTCAGATGTCTGCATTGTAGGATGGATGACAACATGGCTCAGTATGATTTAGCAATAGCGAGACAAGACAGGTGTCCACTTGCAAAACATTCTTTCTGATAAATTAATACATGGATACATCCAATAATATAAATTCAATACATGAATACATCCAATAATATAATTCAACACATAAATACATCCAATAATATGTACACCTAGGTGTGCTACAACCATTTCCTTCCCCCTAGAATATAATATATCCTAACAATAACGTTATGTTCTTATGATAGGAGTATATGAGACGAGGACTGTTTGGTTACATTCCAGGTGGGAGTAATCTGAGACAATAAACTGAAGTTATAGGAGACAATAGATTGAGTCCTAACAAGGACTGTTTGGTTATATTTCAGTTGGTCTTATCTGAGATATTAGACTGAAGTTATAGGAGACAATAGATTGATGAGTCCTAACAAGGACTGTTTTGGTTATATTGCAGTTGGAGTTAGATGAGACAATAGATTGAAGTATAGGAGACAATAGGTTGAGTTATGAGTCCTATTAGTCTTCGTCTTCATCAATCCATATCAGGAAATAAAATCCTTCTACCTAATGCCCCAAGATACAATCAGTAACCTGATACATTCAGTTTTCTGTCACCATCTTGCATGAACAAGATGGCCGTTAATTTTTTCTGTCTCAGAGACTGGTGAACGTTGCTCGTTGATTGGTTGAAGCAAATCTGTATCTCGACAGAGTGATTAACAAAGTAGTGGGTTACACTCGTTTCACGACAGGCAGTATTTTTTATCTTCACCATCAGGTACCCAACCTTCCTTAAAATTTTAGCTGTGGGTGGGGGCGCAACAAGCCACAGTATGGCTTATACTAGAAAATACGTCTTAATATAAATGACGACCCTTGTGTTTTGGTTGAACTCGTCGGAATGTAAAAACAAGCAATAAAAGAGAAGAAAAGTGGCGCGATTTGGCAAGATTAGCCTTGCATTGGTACCGCTTGTGAAATTGAAATTATGGGACACTTACTTATAGTCTCTCGTGAACTTTTGCTACAGAAATTACAAACTTGCTGTTGGGTCCTTACAGGAGACAGAATTGACTCACTACATTACAGTAATTACGTATATTGCTCAAAACTGATCCAGTATGTTTGAGGCCAAGATATAGGACGGTTACGCAACATACGACCAGGCATCCGTGACTTTTACGCACTAAATTAGAGGTTTTGAGCTGCCAAGTGAAGTCGGGGGGGGGGGGGGGGGGGGGTGGGGGGTGGGGGGGGGGGTGTGTGAAGGGGGATTTCGGATGTCTATAATACATAGTGGCTCCGAACCTGGGTTCAGATCTCCTAGATTCCCCATTGTACTGATGAAGTATTTTACACAATAGTAGAATCGGGAACAGATATAATATGGACGCAGACATGCAACCTAAAATATCGTATTTGGAGCCAGACATAACAAAGCTTGCTGCTGTGAAATAACATTAATCCCATTGCACTATTAACTGTTCCAATTTGTTTACTGAAGAACTTTAAATAACATATATATATAATAATAATAATAATAATAATAATAATAATAATAGCCCCTTCAGTCATAACTGACTATGGGAATGCGCCCCTGAGGTGACAGCCCTCAGCTGCCCATTTTCCTGGTGCTCCTTTCGACGCTTTCTCCCCTCCTCTGCCTGCTGTGTAAGCCTCTCTTCGCCCAATCTGAGGTGGCGCCGTAAATAGCATCGCCACCCAGTGAGATTGGCAGCTTCATCCTCCCATGTTGCTGGATCCATGTCCAGTGCCCTCATATCTCTCTTGCACACATCTTTGAACCTCAGCTGTGGTCGCCCAACTGTTCTCTTGCCATCTGCTAATTGTCCGTAGCAGATATCTTTTGGGATGCGACCATCTTCCATGCGGCAAACATGGCCAAGCCAGCGAAGTCTGCGCTGTCTAAGCAGTGTATACATACTTTGAAGGCCAGCACGTGACAACACCTCGACATTTGTCACTTTATCTTTCCACGAAATGCCGAGGATGCGGCGTAGACACCGTAAATGGAAGGTATTGAGCCTTCTTTCTTGTTTAGCATAGGTCGTACAGGTCTCGCTGCCATATAGGAGTGTGCTGGTGACGCAGGCATTATATACCGCAGCTTTGGTCTTCATTGTGAGTTTGGAGTTTCCCCAAACACGTGATGTGAGGCGGGCAAAGGTAGCTGCAGCTTTGCCAATGCGGCTGTCGATTTCTGTATCCAGTGAGAGTTTGTCATTGATGGTAGACCCTAGGTATGTGGAGTGGTGCACCACTGCCAATTCATAGTTATCAATAGTGATAAATGGTGCAGCACCCACATCCTGACTCAGCACATTCGTTTTCTTTAGACTTATTGTGAGGCCAAAGTCCTTGCATGCTTTAGTGAAGCGATTCATCAAGTTCTGAAGCTCCTGTTGGCTTTGAGTGACTGTAGCGGGAGGTTATTTAAATTTATTTATTATGTAAGAGTATGCCAGTAAAGAGTTCTGACCTTACAAGTAATACCCCAGTCTTAGAAATAAGCACTGGTGTATTGTTATCATAACAATAGTCAGACTGTGAAAACCCTGGCCCAGTTGGTAAGAAGTAGTACCAGGATTTAAGGTGTCTCCTCCCTGTGACTATCTTATGATTACTTATATGCTAGGGGATAAGTAAAATGTACATTCACTGAACCCACAAAATGGAAAAAGTGAATAAATCCTCAGGTACAGTTAAAATAGTTTAATAATTACACTAATATTCTATTTCTACTAGTTGGAAAAGAGTATACACATATATATATAAAAATATTCACACAATTACTATTATTTTCTGTTTAGACTTCAAGATCTTAAATAATAAAGTTACTGAAATCACTGTTATTAGTCCTTTGAATTTAAGGATAACTGTCATCAGTTGACTGAGTTTATGTATGGTTACTTATTGTTTTCAACTATTGGCTGTTTCACATGTATAGGTGGTCAGTGTCAAACAGGACACTTATCTTTCCAACTTGATACTGCTGAAACTGTCCTTTGCTGATATCAGACTTGGTAGGCCCAACAGTAGGGATGCCAATGATCAGTTGAAGTTCACTCTTTGGGGTCCTGCACTTTTGTGGGATTGCCTCGGAGGAACTGCACCGGCTTCTGATACTGGACAGTCTGGTTTGAGTTATTTCATGGAACCTGCAACATATCAGCCTTGGCTAGTATCTGGCTAGACTTGTAGCTGACTAGCACAGATGTCAGACCAGTCAGTCATCAGATGTCACCGTTATACAATCATAGTAAGCAAGGACATCATTTCAGTGATATAGCATTAATATTAACATGTCAATTAAGTGTAACTGACTAGCACATAAGTCAGACAAGTCAGTCATCAGGTGTCAAAGTTATACAGTCATAGCAAGTAACATCATTTCAATGATACAGAATTAATATTAACATATCAGTAATAAACATCATCTGGTTTATTCCGCTCCTATACATCCCTTCATATTCTATAACTTGATCCTTCCAAATCATATCAAGTACAAATTCAAATCTGATGCTATCTTAGCAACTACCCAAAATTAATACATAAAATAAATAGAGTGAGTGACCACGTGATCAGGTTGCTTTCTACTGAAACTGGCTGTAGAACACTCCAGTTTACCAGCTGTAAATGGGTACAAAGTTGTGCGCTCGAACTAGGGAAGGCAAAGGCAGCGAGGAAGGGGACTAGTCACCTAACCTCGTAAAAGCGGTATCTTCCATGCTGAAGCTTCTAACAATTTATTTCCCTAAGACAATCTCTGGTCATGGGACTGCCTTTATCTTCGTAAGCGATAATGCATTTAATATCGACGAGATACAGCATTAAATATAATAAATATTTTCTATTTGGCTGTGGGGCTAGTTTTGATACGTTTTTTGTACAAGCAACCATCTTCCACTAAGCACATGAATAAATCATATTAAAATAATAATACGTTATATCAATGAATATTATACAGGCATATTTTGTGAATTCTAAATGAACCTGTAATACAAAATAAAAGAAATTATTATACAGGATAGCTATCGTAAATTCGCTTACCCTCAGACTCCAGACACTTAGACTGAAATTTTCTGGCGATCCGCTCACACTTCAGATGGATTTAGAGTCGTGGCGTTATCTGCCCTCAGTCTTGTCTCAACCTCTTGCGTTGTGTATCTCTCTCAGTTTACCGATCCGCTTTATAACGTATAGCGCGGACGTATCGGAGAGTACCGACGTCACAGCCTAAACCTAACCTGAAAAAATCCTTCCCGAACCGTGATTTCAGCCGATCTGTGCGTCGACTGAAATTTTGCCTTTCTCATTCTCAGCATATATAATATCCATATTGTTCCATCTTATCTAGTTTTATACAGCTGATAAAACTCTATCTTCCTATCCATGTAAATTCCCAAACTGTTATTTGTTGATTTTAATATTTCGAACAGAAGTGGGTTTACCAGCTGTTAGCGTAACTGTGGGCAGCCGAAATACGCATATATCTCCGTAAATGAGAACTTCCTACCGTTCCATCTTATATGCAGTTATACACCATCCTTCCCTGTACTGAAATGTAAAATCCTTTTCATACGGATTCCCTTCTATTTTTATTTATCGTTGGCGATTTCCTCTGTCCGATACACATTTCGCTGATACGCCGCCATTTTGAAAGCGGTCACTCGATCGTAGATGGGTTTATAAATCTAACTGAACTCATTTGCAATGACTTGAAACCAATTTTGCGACATAGCTCCCCCATATTTTAAGCTGGATGATATCTAGCTTAACTATTGGGTACAAGACAATTGCAAATCGACCATTCCGAGGTTAGTTTTCCTTCCTTCTATCCTCCTCAAGCTCTGTGGGATGGCGACTAAGAAAATCTGCGCCCACATTCTGTTTTCCAATAATATATTCATCCTTTACTATCTCTCTCCTTCCGGTTCGGCTTTTCATCCAGGCTCTTACTGCTGGTGAAACGGGGTCGGTAGGTTTCCCATGAAGTTTACCGCCCTCTTTTCGATGATAGTTGGATGTGGTTTTCCCTCGCAAATCCGTAGGTTTTTGATTTTCGCTACATGATTTGTTCCTTTTTTCCAGCGCATGGGGTTCAGACTGCAATTGAACCTGTGTGGGATGTTTCCTTTCCCCTCCCGTGCAAATCTCGGGAGTACCCCTGATTGCTGGTTTGCTTGTAGATTTTTGATGAAGACTCTTCCGTCGACTTTCTGAATCTACATAGGTGCACTCTGGACAGGAATTTACATACTGATTTATGTCTTCCGTAATACCTGGCCAGTAGAACTGGGTGGCTATTCTTTGTTTTGTGGCACCATTACCCAGGTGTTCACTCAAAGTTGATATGTGTCCCCAGCCTATAACCTTATTCCTATAGGTGGATGGTACAACGATTTGACCATGACTTTTCGTCCCTCTTCCAGCTTTCCTGTACAAGAGTCCATGTTCCATATAGAAATGTCCTTTCCTTGGAGCTTTATGTGTTTTTGATAATTTGCCAAAACAAGGCTTCAACGTGCTGTCTGCTTCTTGAGCCCGTTTCATTTCAGTTGAATGAAATTTTACGTTGGTGTCCCTCTCTATGTTCCTGGAGTCAGCCTTGGTCTGGATTTCTGCCATAACCATAGGTTTTACAGGGTCTCCTAAGAAAACATATTTACGCCCCAACATTAGGGGGTAAAAGGGATCATCTATCACAGCTGCATTTATCTCCCCTTCCACATAGCGACAACTGACATGAATCTTTGCTATGGGTAAAGTAAGGGGTGATGTTCCTTTTAGTGGCCCTTGAATCTCTACTGTTTCTGTGGTGATTTGTTCAGGGCACACCAGAGATGCACACACGACTGCGTCATAGGACAAACCTGTGTCATACATTCCTGTGACTTGTTTGCCATTCACAGTCACTATCTCCTGGGTAGGTGGGTGATGGAGGCTATTCTGACTCACAGTCAGTTCCTTCCTAACAGAAGTCCTCACCTGTAGACATGCAGCATGATGAAGGGGTTTTTTCCTCCCACATTCATCAGTGTTGTGGTTGCTCATCTTACAAAATTTGCACCACTTAGCTCCCTGTTTGTAGGGTTTATTTTCCTGAGTCTGAGGGTTCTTGTCCTTATTATCAAATCTTTGCTTGTTTCTGTATGGTTGATCCATTCTGGTCAAAATCGGGTATTCTGTGGTGGTGGCTTATATTTTTCTACTTGCTGTCTTTTTGTTCCTACCAATTCAGCTTGAGCTGCTTGGTATCTCTCTGCACATTTCAAAGTGTCGTCCAGCCTCTCTGCTCCTTGTTCCATAAGGAATTTCCTCATTTCTGGAGACATGGAATCTTTCACTTGCTCTAACATAACCATTTCTTTCAGATCCTCGTAGGTTTTCTGATACTTACCTAAACTACTCCATTTCAACAAATACGTTTCTAGCCTAGCTGAGAACTGGTTATATGTTTCTCCAGGTAGAGGTTTAGAAGTTCTAAATTTCTTCCTATATGCCTCAGAGTTCTTTTCATACCGGATCAGTAAGGCTTGCTTTAGTATTTCATAATTTTCCTGATCTTCTTTGGGGAGTTTCAGAAACACATCATATGCAATACCTCTCAATCCCTGGGATAACTTTAGACTCCATTTTTCCTTTTCCAGTCCATATGTAGAGGCTAGCCTTTCATACCTATCCAGGTACGACTCAATTGCGTCCTCCTTTTCAACAAATGGATCTAGGTGGAAGTTCATGGCCCCATTTGCTGTGTTCTGAAAAGAGCTATTCGCAGAATGAGGTGAGCTATTACCATGGGTGATAGTCCCAGCCTGAAGTTCAAGATCAAGCTGTCTCATTTTCAGCTCATGGTCTCTCTCTGCTTGTAACCTCCTTTCTTCTCTCTCAGCTTCTAATTTCTTGGCTTCTCTCTCCGCTTCTAATTTCTTGGCTTTGCTTCTAATTTCTTGGCTTCTCTCTCTGCTTCTAATTCTAATTTCTTGGCTTCTCTCTCTGCTTCTAATTTCTTGGCTTCTCTCTCTGCTTCTAATTGCTTTGCTCTCTCTCGGTGTACTTTTCACATTCCGTCGTGACATACCGGATCAGAACGTCACCATCCATGCCAAGCTCTTTTCCCACCTGCAGTGTAGCAGACCTAAATTTGACCAAGTCAGCCATGATGTATCTGTAGTCTAGTAGGGCAAGCGATCTTACTCAAACTAATTTACTACAATATAATTAACTTAGTTAAAATTAAAGTTAATTAAACTGACTTCACCATATATGAAACAGCTTTCTTTATCTGTATTCAATGGTACTCCTACAAAAAAAATTTTTATATATTCTTCCTACTATGTTTACTCTTTCCAAAAAAAATTTACAAAAAAGAAATTTTTTTTTTTTTTCTACACAGCAGAAATAGAAAGTTGGCTCAGGAATATCAAAGATATATCCCGCAGACGAGCCCCCACTGTAGCGGGAGGTTATTTAAATTTATTTATTATGTAAGAGTATGCCAGTAAAGAGTTCTGACCTTACAAGTAATACCCCAGTCTTAGAAATAAGCACTGGTGTATTGTTATCATAACAATAGTCAGACTGTGAAAACCCTGGCCCAGTTGGTAAGAAGTAGTACCAGGATTTAAGGTGTCTCCTCCCTGTGACTATCTTATGATTACTTATATGCTAGGGGATAAGTAAAATGTACATTCACTGAACCCACAAAATGGAAAAAGTGAATAAATCCTCAGGTACAGTTAAAATAGTTTAATAATTACACTAATATTCTATTTCTACTAGTTGGAAAAGAGTATACACATATATATATAAAAAATATTCACACAATTACTATTATTTTCTGTTTAGACTTCAAGATCTTAAATAATAAAGTTACTGAAATCACTGTTATTAGTCCTTTGAATTTAAGGATAACTGTCATCAGTTGACTGAGTTTATGTATGGTTACTTATTGTTTTCAACTATTGGCTGTTTCACATGTATAGGTGGTCAGTGTCAAACAGGACACTTATCTTTCCAACTTGATACTGCTGAAACTGTCCTTTGCTGATATCAGACTTGGTAGGCCCAACAGTAGGGATGCCAATGATCAGTTGAAGTTCACTCTTTGGGGTCCTGCACTTTTGTGGGATTGCCTCGGAGGAACTGCACCGGCTTCTGATACTGGACAGTCTGGTTTGAGTTATTTCATGGAACCTGCAACATATCAGCCTTGGCTAGTATCTGGCTAGACTTGTAGCTGACTAGCACAGATGTCAGACCAGTCAGTCATCAGATGTCACCGTTATACAATCATAGTAAGCAAGGACATCATTTCAGTGATATAGCATTAATATTAACATTTCAATTAAGTGTAACTGACTAGCACATAAGTCAGACAAGTCAGTCATCAGGTGTCAAAGTTATACAGTCATAGCAAGTAACATCATTTCAATGATACAGAATTAATATTAACATATCAGTAATAAACATCATCTGGTTTATTCCGCTCCTATACATCCCTTCATATTCTATAACTTGATCCTTCCAAATCATATCAAGTACAAATTCAAATCTGATGCTATCTTAGCAACTACCCAAAATTAATACATAAAATAAATAAAGTGAGTGACCACGTGATCAGGTTGCTTTCTACTGAAACTGGCTGTAGAACACTCCAGTTTACCAGCTGTAAATGGGTACAAAGTTGTGCGCTCGAACTAGGGAAGGCAAAGGCAGCGAGGAAGGGGACTAGTCACCTAACCTCGTAAAAGCGGTATCTTCCATGCTGAAGCTTCTAACAATTTATTTCCCTAAGACAATCTCTGGTCATGGGACTGCCTTTATCTTCGTAAGCGATAATGCATTTAATATCGACGAGATACAGCATTAAATATAATAAATATTTTCTATTTGGCTGTGGGGCTAGTTTTGATACGTTTTTGTACAAGCAACCATCTTCCACTAAGCACATGAATAAATCATATTAAAATAATAATACGTTATATCAATGAATATTATACAGGCATATTTTGTGAATTCTAAATGAACCTGTAATACAAAATAAAAGAAATTATTATACAGGATAGCTATCGTAAATTCGCTTACCCTCAGACTCCAGACACTTAGACTGAAATTTTCTGGCGATCCGCTCACACTTCAGATGGATTTAGAGTCGTGGCGTTATCTGCCCTCAGTCTTGTCTCAACCTCTTGCGTTGTGTATCTCTCTCAGTTTACCGATCCGCTTTAAATACGTATAGCGCGGACGTATCGGAGAGTACCGACGTCACAGCTAAACCTAACCTGAAAAAATCCTTCCCGAACCGTGATTTCAGCCGATCTGTGCGTCGACTGAAATTTTGCCTTTCTCATTCTCAGCATATATAATATCCATATTGTTCCATCTTATCTAGTTTTATACAGCTGATAAAACTCTATCTTCCTATCCATGTAATTTCCCCAACTGTTATTTGTTGATTTTAATATTTCGAACAGAAGTGGGTTTACATGCTTTTAGCGTAACTGTGGGCAGCCGAAATACGCATATATCTCCGTAAATGAGAACTTCCTACCGTTCCATCTTATATGCAGTTATACACCATCCTTCCCTGTACTGAAATGTAAAATCTTTTTCATACTGATTCCCTTCTTCTTTTATTATCGTTGGCGATTTCCTCTGTCCGATACACATTTCGCTGATACGCCGCCATTTTGAAAGCGGTCACTCGATCGTAGATGGGTTTATAAATCTAACTGAACTCATTTGCAATGACTTGAAACCAATTTTGCGACATAGCTCCCCCATATTTTAAGCTGGATGATATCTAGCTTAACTATTGGGTACAAGACAATTGCAAATCGACCATTCCGAGGTTAGTTTTCCTTCCTTCTATCCTCCTCAAGCTCTGTGGGATGGCGACTAAGAAAATCTGCGCCCACATTCTGTTTTCCAATAATATATTCATCCTTTACTATCTCTCTCCTTCCTGTTCGGCTTTTCATCCAGGCTCTTACTGCTGGTGAAACGGGGTCGGTAGGTTTCCCATGAAGTTTACCGCCCTCTTTTCGTTGATAGTTGGATGTGGTTTTCCCTCGCAAATCCGTAGGTTTTTGATTTTCGCTACATGATTTGTTCCTTTTTTCCAGCGCATGGGGTTCAGACTGCAATTGAACCTGTGTGGGATGTTTCCTTTCCCCTCCCGTGCAAATCTCGGGAGTACCCCTGATTGCTGGTTTGCTTGTAGATTTTTGATGAAGACTCTTCCGTCGACTTTCTGAATCTACATAGGTGCACTCTGGACAGGAATTTACATACTGATTTATGTCTTCCGTAATACCTGGCCAGTAGAACTGGGTGGCTATTCTTTGTTTTGTGGCACCATTACCCAGGTGTTCACTCAAAGTTGATATGTGTCCCCAGCCTATAACCTTATTCCTATAGGTGGATGGTACAACGATTTGACCATGACTTTTCGTCCCTCTTCCAGCTTTCCTGTACAAGAGTCCATGTTCCATATAGAAATGTCCTTTCCTTGGAGCTTTATGTGTTTTTGATAATTTGCCAAAACAAGGCTTCAACGTGCTGTCTGCTTCTTGAGCCCGTTTCATTTCAGTTGAATGAAATTTTACGTTGGTGTCCCTCTCTATGTTCCTGGAGTCAGACCTGGTCTGGATTCCTGCCATAACCATAGGTTTTACAGGGTCTCCTAAGAAAACATATTTACGCCCCAACATTAGGGGGTAAAAGGGATCATCTATCACAGCTGCATTTATCTCCCCTTCCACATAGCGACAACTGACATGAATCTTTGCTATGGGTAAAGTAAGGGGTGATGTTCCTTTTAGTGGCCCTTGAATCTCTACTGTTTCTGTGGTGATTTGTTCAGGGCACACCAGAGATGCACACACGACTGCGTCATAGGACAAACCTGTGTCATACATTCCTGTGACTTGTTTGCCATTCACAGTCACTATCTCCTGGGTAGGTGGGTGATGGAGGCTATTCTGACTCACAGTCAGTTCCTTCCTAACAGAAGTCCTCACCTGTAGACATGCAGCATGATGAAGGGGTTTTTTCCTCCCACATTCATCAGTGTTGTGGTTGCTCATCTTACAAAATTTGCACCACTTATCTCCCTGTTTGTAGGGTTTCTTTTCCTGAGTCTGAGGGTTCTTGTCCTTATTATCAAATCTTTGCTTGTTTCTGTATGGTTGATCCATCTGGTCAAAATCGGTATTCTGCGGTGGTGGCTTATATCCTTCTACCTGCTTCCTTTTTGTTCCTACCAATTCAGCTTGAGCTGCTTGGTATCTCTCTGCACATTTCAAAATGTCTTCCAGCCTCTCTGCTCCTTGTTCCATAAGAAATTTCCTCATTTCTTGAGACATGGAATCTTTCACTTGCTCTAACATAACCATTTCTTTCAGATCCTCGTAGGTTTTCTGATACTTACCTAAACTACTCCATTTCAACAAATACGTTTCTAGCCTAGCTGAGAACTGGTTATATGTTTCTCCAGGTAGAGGTTTAGAAGTTCTAAATTTCTTCCTATATGCCTCAGAGTTCTTTTCATACCGGATCAGTAAGGCTTGCTTTAGTATTTCATAATTTTCCTGATCTTCTTTGGGGAGTTTCAGAAACACATCATATGCAATACCTCTCAATCCCTGGGATAACTTTAGACTCCATTTTTCCTTTTCCAGTCCATATGTAGAGGCTAGCCTTTCATACCTATCCAGGTACGACTCAATTGCGTCCTCCTTTTCAACAAATGGATCTAGGTGGAAGTTCATGGCCCCATTTGCTGTGTTCTGAAAAGAGCTATTCGCAGAATGAGGTGAGCTATTACCATGGGTGATAGTCCCAGCCTGAAGTTCAAGATCAAGCTGTCTCATTTTCAGCTCATGGTCTCTCTCTGCTTGTAACCTCCTTTCTTCTCTCTCAGCTTCTAATTTCTTGGCTTCTCTTTCTGCTTCCAATTTCTTGCTTCTCTTTCTGCTTCCAATTTCTTGGCTTCTCTCTCTGCTTCCAATTTCTTGGCTTCTCTTTCTGCTTCTAATTTCTTAGCTTCTCTCTCTGCTTCTAATTGCTTTGCTTCTCTCTCGGTGTACTTTTCACATTCCGTCGTGACATACCGGATCAGAACGTCACCATCCATGCCAAGCTCTTTTCCCACCTGCAGTGTAGCAGACCTAAATTTGACCAAGTCAGCCATGATGTATCTGTAGTCTAGTAGGGCAAGTGATCTTACTCAAACTAATTTACTACAATATAATTAACTTAGTTAAAATTAAAGTTAATTAAACTGACTTCACCATATATGAAACAGCTTTCTTTATCTGTACTCAATGGTACTCCTCTACAAAAAAAAATTTTTATATATTCTTCCTACTATGTTTACTCTTTCCAAAAATTTTACAAAACAAAATTTCTACACAGCAGAAATAGAAAGTTGGCTCAGGAATATCAAAGATATATCCCGCAGACGAGCCCCCACTGTAGCGGGAGGTTATTTAAATTTATTTATTATGTAAGAGTATGCCAGTAAAGAGTTCTGACCTTACAAGTAATACCCCAGTCTTAGAAATAAGCACTGGTGTATTGTTATCATAACAATAGTCAGACTGTGAAAACCCTGGCCCAGTTGGTAAGAAGTAGTACCAGGATTTAAGGTGTCTCCTCCCTGTGACTATCTTATGATTACTTATATGCTAGGGGATAAGTAAAATGTACATTCACTGAACCCACAAAATGGAAAAAGTGAATAAATCCTCAGGTACAGTTAAAATAGTTTAATAATTACACTAATATTCTATTTCTACTAGTTGGAAAAGAGTATACACACATATATATATAAAAATATTCACACAATTACTATTATTTTCTGTTTAGACTTCAAGATCTTAAATAATAAAGTTACTGAAATCACTGTTATTAGTCCTTTGAATTTAAGGATAACTGTCATCAGTTGACTGAGTTTATGTATGGTTACTTATTGTTTTCAACTATTGGCTGTTTCACATGTATAGGTGGTCAGTGTCAAACAGGACACTTATCTTTCCAACTTGATACTGCTGAAACTGTCCTTTGCTGATATCAGACTTGGTAGGCCCAACAGTAGGGATGCCAATGATCAGTTGAAGTTCACTCTTTGGGGTCCTGCACTTTTGTGGGATTGCCTCGGAGGAACTGCACCGGCTTCTGATACTGGACAGTCTGGTTTGAGTTATTTCATGGAACCTGCAACATATCAGCCTTGGCTAGTATCTGGCTAGACTTGTAGCTGACTAGCACAGATGTCAGACCAGTCAGTCATCAGATGTCACCGTTATACAATCATAGTAAGCAAGGACATCATTTCAGTGATATAGCATTAATATTAACATGTCAATTAAGTGTAACTGACTAGCACATAAGTCAGACAAGTCAGTCATCAGGTGTCAAAGTTATACAGTCATAGCAAGTAACATCATTTCAATGATACAGAATTAATATTAACATATCAGTAATAAACATCATCTGGTTTAATCCGCTCCTATACATCCCTTCATATTCTATAACTTGATCCTTCCAAATCATATCAAGTACAAATTCAAATCTGATGCTATCTTAGCAACTACCCAAAATTAATACATAAAATAAAGAAAGTGAGTGACCACGTGATCAGGTTGCTTTCTACTGAAACTGGCTGTAGAACACTCCAGTTTACCAGCTGTAAATGGGTACAAAGTTGTGCGCTCGAACTAGGGAAGGCAAAGGCAGCGAGGAAGGGGACTAGTCACCTAACCTCGTAAAAGCGGTATCTTCCATGCTGAAGCTTCTAACAATTTATTTCCCTAAGACAATCTCTGGTCATGGGACTGCCTTTATCTTCGTAAGCGATAATGCATTTAATATCGACGAGATACAGCATTAAATATAATAAATATTTTCTATTTGGCTGTGGGGCTAGTTTTGATACGTTTTTGTACAAGCAACCATCTTCCACTAAGCACATGAATAAATCATATTAAAATAATAATACGTTATATCAATGAATATTATACAGGCATATTTTGTGAATTCTAAATGAACCTGTAATACAAAATAAAAGAAATTATTATACAGGATAGCTATCGTAAATTCGCTTACCCTCAGACTCCAGACACTTAGACTGAAATTTTCTGGCGATCCGCTCACACTTCAGATGGATTTAGAGTCGTGGCGTTATCTGCCCTCAGTCTTGTCTCAACCTCTTGCGTTGTGTATCTCTCTCAGTTTACCGATCCGCTTTAAATACGTATAGCGCGGACGTATCGGAGAGTACCGACGTCACAGCTTAAACCTAACCTGAAAAAATCCTTCCCGAACCGTGATTTCAGCCGATCTGTGCGTCGACTGAAATTTTGCCTTTCTCATTCTCAGCATATATAATATCCATATTGTTCCATCTTATCTAGTTTTATACAGCTGATAAAACTCTATCTTCCTATCCATGTAAATTCCCAAACTGTTATTTGTTGATTTTAATATTTAGAACAGAAGTGGGTTTACATGCTTTTAGCGTAACTGTGGGCAGCCGAAATACGCATATATCTCCGTAAATGAGAACTTCCTACCGTTCCATCTTATATGCAGTTATACACCATCCTTCCCTGTACTGAAATGTAAAATCCTTTTCATACGGATTCCCTTCGTTTTTATTATCGTTGGCGATTTCCTCTGTCCGATACACATTTCGCTGATACGCCGCCATTTTGAAAGCGGTCACTCGATCGTAGATGGGTTTATAAATCTAACTGAACTCATTTGCAATGACTTGAAACCAATTTTGCGACATAGCTCCCCCATATTTTAAGCTGGATGATATCTAGCTTAACTATTGGGTACAAGACAATTGCAAATCGACCATTCCGAGGTTAGTTTTCCTTCCTTCTATCCTCCTCAAGCTCTGTGGGATGGCGACTAAGAAAATCTGCGCCCACATTCTGTTTTCCAATAATATATTCATCCTTTACTATCTCTCTCCTTCCGGTTCGGCTTTTCATCCAGGCTCTTACTGCTGGTGAAACGGGGTCGGTAGGTTTCCCATGAAGTTTACCGCCCTCTTTTCGATGATAGTTGGATGTGGTTTTCCCTCGCAAATCCGTAGGTTTTTGATTTTTCGCTACATGATTTGTTCCTTTTTTCCAGCGCATGGGGTTCAGACTGCAATTGAACCTGTGTGGGATGTTTCCTTTCCCCTCCCGTGCAAATCTCGGGAGTACCCCTGATTGCTGGTTTGCTTGTAGATTTTTGATGAAGACTCTTCCGTCGACTTTCTGAATCTACATAGGTGCACTCTGGACAGGAATTTACATACTGATTTATGTCTTCCGTAATACCTGGCCAGTAGAACTGGGTGGCTATTCTTTGTTTTGTGGCACCATTACCCAGGTGTTCACTCAAAGTTGATATGTGTCCCCAGCCTATAACCTTATTCCTATAGGTGGATGGTACAACGATTTGACCATGACTTTTCGTCCCTCTTCCAGCTTTCCTGTACAAGAGTCCATGTTCCATATAGAAATGTCCTTTCCTTGGAGCTTTATGTGTTTTTGATAATTTGCCAAAACAAGGCTTCAACGTGCTGTCTGCTTCTTGAGCCCGTTTCATTTCAGTTGAATGAAATTTTACGTTGGTGTCCCTCTCTATGTTCCTGGAGTCAGACCTGGTCTGGGTTTCTGCCATAACCATAGGTTTTACAGGGTCTCCTAAGAAAACATATTTACGCCCCAACATTAGGGGGTAAAAGGGATCATCTATCACAGCTGCATTTATCTCCCCTTCCACATAGCGACAACTGACATGAATCTTTGCTATGGGTAAAGTAAGGGGTGATGTTCCTTTTAGTGGCCCTTGAATATCTACTGTTTCTGTGGTGATTTGTTCAGGGCACACCAGAGATGCACACACGACTGCGTCATAGGACAAACCTGTGTCATACATTCCTGTGACTTGTTTGCCATTCACAGTCACTATCTCCTGGGTAGGTGGGTGATGGAGGCTATTCTGACTCACAGTCAGTTCCTTCCTAACAGAAGTCCTCACCTGTAGACATGCAGCATGATGAAGGGGTTTTTTTCCTCCCACATTCATCAGTGTTGTGGTTGCTCATCTTACAAAATTTGCACCACTTACCTCCCTGTTTGTAGGGTTTCTTTTCCTGAGTCTGAGGGTTCTTGTCCTTATTATCAAATCTATGTTTGTTTCTGTATGGATGATCCTTCTGGTCAAACTGGGTATTCTGCGGTGGTGGCTTATATCCTTCTACCTGCTTCCTTTTTGTTCCTACCAATTCAGCTTGAGCTGCTTGGTATCTCTCTGCACATCTCTCTGTGTCTTCCACCCTCTCTGCTCCATGTTCCCTCAGGAATTTCCTCATTTCTGGAGACATTGAATCTTTCACTTGCTCTAACATAACCATTTCTTTCAGATCCTCGTAGGTTTTCTGATACTTACCTAAACTACTCCATTTCAACAAATACGTTTCTAGCCTAGCTGAGAACTGGTTATATGTTTCTCCAGGTAGAGGTTTAGAAGTTCTAAATTTCTTCCTATATGCCTCAGAGTTCTTTTCATACCGGATCAGTAAGGCTTGCTTTAGTATTTCATAATTTTCCTGATCTTCTTTGGGGAGTTTCAGAAACACATCATATGCAATACCTCTCAATCCCTGGGATAACTTTAGACTCCATTTTTCCTTTTCCAGTCCATATGTAGAGGCTAGCCTTTCATACCTATCCAGGTACGACTCAATTGCGTCCTCCTTTTCAACAAATGGATCTAGGTGGAAGTTCATGGCCCCATTTGCTGTGTTCTGAAAAGAGCTATTCGCAGAATGAGGTGAGCTATTACCATGGGTGATAGTCCCAGCCTGAAGTTCAAGATCAAGCTGTCTCATTTTCAGCTCATGGTCTCTCTCTGCTTGTAACCTCCTTTCTTCTCTCTCAGCTTCTAATTTCTTGGCTTCTCTCTCTGCATCCAATTTCTTGGCTTCTCTCTCTGCTTCTAATTCTAATTTCTTGGCTTCTCTCTCTGCTTCTAATTTCTTGGCTTCTCTCTCTGCTTCTAATTGCTTTGCTTCTCTCTCGGTGTACTTTTCACATTCCGTCGTGACATACCGGATCAGAACGTCACCATCCATGCCAAGCTCTTTTCCCACCTGCAGTGTAGCAGACCTAAATTTGACCAAGTCAGCCATGATGTATCTGTAGTCTAGTAGGGCAAGTGATCTTACTCAAACTAATTTACTACAATATAATTAACTTAGTTAAAATTAAAGTTAATTAAACTGACTTCACCATATATGAAACAGCTTTCTTATCTGTACTCAATGGTACTCCTACAAAAAATATATTTATTTCCTATTATGTTTACTCTTTCCAAAAAAAATTTAAAAAACAAAATTTCTACACAGCAGAAATAGAAAGTTGGCTCAGGAATATCAAAGATATATCCCGCAGACGAGCCCCCACTGTAGCGGGAGGTTATTTAAATTTATTTATTATGTAAGAGTATGCCAGTAAAGAGTTCTGACCTTACAAGTAATACCCCAGTCTTAGAAATAAGCACTGGTGTATTGTTATCATAACAATAGTCAGACTGTGAAAACCCTGGCCCAGTTGGTAAGAAGTAGTACCAGGATTTAAGGTGTCTCCTCCCTGTGACTATCTTATGATTACTTATATGCTAGGGGATAAGTAAAATGTACATTCACTGAACCCACAAAATGGAAAAAGTGAATAAATCCTCAGGTACAGTTAAAATAGTTTAATAATTACACTAATATTCTATTTCTACTAGTTGGAAAAGAGTATACACACATATATATATATAAAAATATTCACACAATTACTATTATTTTCTGTTTAGACTTCAAGATCTTAAATAATAAAGTTACTGAAATCACTGTTATTAGTCCTTTGAATTTAAGGATAACTGTCATCAGTTGACTGAGTTTATGTATGGTTACTTATTGTTTTCAACTATTGGCTGTTTCACATGTATAGGTGGTCAGTGTCAAACAGGACACTTATCTTTCCAACTTGATACTGCTGAAACTGTCCTTTGCTGATATCAGACTTGGTAGGCCCAACAGTAGGGATGCCAATGATCAGTTGAAGTTCACTCTTTGGGGTCCTGCACTTTTGTGGGATTGCCTCGGAGGAACTGCACCGGCTTCTGATACTGGACAGTCTGGTTTGAGTTATTTCATGGAACCTGCAACATATCAGCCTTGGCTAGTATCTGGCTAGACTTGTAGCTGACTAGCACAGATGTCAGACCAGTCAGTCATCAGATGTCACCGTTATACAATCATAGTAAGCAAGGACATCATTTCAGTGATATAGCATTAATATTAACATGTCAATTAAGTGTAACTGACTAGCACATAAGTCAGACAAGTCAGTCATCAGGTGTCAAAGTTATACAGTCATAGCAAGTAACATCATTTCAATGATACAGAATTAATATTAACATATCAGTAATAAACATCATCTGGTTTATTCCGCTCCTATACATCCCTTCATATTCTATAACTTGATCCTTCCAAATCATATCAAGTACAAATTCAAATCTGATGCTATCTTAGCAACTACCCAAAATTAATACATAAAATAAATAGAGTGAGTGACCACGTGATCAGGTTGCTTTCTACTGAAACTGGCTGTAGAACACTCCAGTTTACCAGCTGTAAATGGGTACAAAGTTGTGCGCTCGAACTAGGGAAGGCAAAGGCAGCGAGGAAGGGGACTAGTCACCTAACCTCGTAAAAGCGGTATCTTCCATGCTGAAGCTTCTAACAATTTATTTCCCTAAGACAATCTCTGGTCATGGGACTGCCTTTATCTTCGTAAGCGATAATGCATTTAATATCGACGAGATACAGCATTAAATATAATAAATATTTTCTATTTGGCTGTGGGGCTAGTTTTGATACGTTTTTGTACAAGCAACCATCTTCCACTAAGCACATGAATAAATCATATTAAAATAATAATACGTTATATCAATGAATATTATACAGGCATATTTTGTGAATTCTAAATGAACCTGTAATACAAAATAAAAGAAATTATTATACAGGATAGCTATCGTAAATTCGCTTACCCTCAGACTCCAGACACTTAGACTGAAATTTTCTGGCGATCCGCTCACACTTCAGATGGATTTAGAGTCGTGGCGTTATCTGCCCTCAGTCTTGTCTCAACCTCTTGCGTTGGGTCTTCCTCTCAGTTTACCGATCCGCTACTTATACTCAAAGCGCGGACGTATCGGAGAGTACCGACGTCACAGCCTAAACCTAACCTGAAAAAATCCTTCCCGAACCGTGATTTCAGCCGATCTGTGCGTCGACTGAAATTTTGCCTTTCTCATTCTCAGCATATATAATATCCATATTGTTCCATCTTATCTAGTTTTATACAGCTGATAAAACTCTATCTTCCTATCCATGTAAATTCCCAAACTGTTATTTGTTGATTTTAATATTTCGAACAGAAGTGGGTTTACCAGCTGTTAGCGTAACTGTGGGCAGCCGAAATACGCATATATCTCCGAAAATGAGAACTTCCTACCGTTCCTTCTTATATGCAGTTATACACAATCCTTCCCTGTACTGAAATGTAAAATCTTTTTCATACTGATTCCCTTCTTCTTTTATTATCGTTGGCGATTTCCTCTGTCCGATACACATTTCGCTGATACGCCGCCATTTTGAAAGCGGTCACTCGATCGTAGATGGGTTTATAAATCTAACTGAACTCATTTGCAATGACTTGAAACCAATTTTGCGACAGTGACGACTGCAGCATCATCAGCGAACAACAAGTCTCTTATAGTGACCCTTTTTATTTTTGTTTTTGCCTTCAGCCTTGAAAGATTAAACAGACGGCCATCTGACCTAGTGTGAAGGCTTATTCCTTCAATTGCATCTCTGAATGCATGTTTCAAGAGTAAGGCAAAGAAGATCCCGAAGAGGGTCGGAGCCAGAACACAGCCTTATTTAACGCCACTTCGTATGTCAAAGGGCTGTGACGTGCTTCCAGCATATTGGACTGTTCCCTTCATGTCGTCATGGAATGACTTTATCATTTCCAGCATTTTAGAAGGGCAGCCTATTTTCAGGAGGATTTTGAAGAGTCCATCCCTACTAACCAGGTCAAATGCTTTTGTGAGGTCTATAAAGGCGATATTTAAAGGCCTTTTCTGCTCTCTTGATTTTTCCTGAAGCTCGGCGGACAGAGAAGATCATGTCTGTTGTTGATCTACCAGCTCGGAATCCACACTGTGACTCTGGATATATGCGCTCAGCTAACTTGTGTAGTCGCATTAAGATGACTTTGGCAAAAACCTTACCAACAATACTAAGAAGAGAGATGCCTCTGTAGTTATTGCAATCACTTCTGTCTCCTTTATTTTTGTACAGTGTTACAATCTTGGCATCTCGCATGTCTTGAGGAATAGTTGTCTCTTCCCAGCACTGGCACAGCATCCTATGCAGGGGATGTAATAGCGTGCTCTTACAGCATTTGATTAAATCAGGAGGAATCCCATCACTGCCTGGTGCTTTGCCAGAGGCCAAGCTATCAATGGCCTTGCTGAGTTCCTCTAATGTTGGTTCGGCATCCAGCTTCTCCATAGTTGGCAGACATTTGACAGCATCAAGGGCTGCAGGCGTAAAAGTATTTTCTCTAGCATAAAGCTCAGAGTAGTGCTCGACCCACCTCTCCATCTGCTTACCCTTATCGGTTAGCTTCTCTCCGCTGATGGTTTTTAGCGGTGCCGTCTTAATTTTTTGGGGGCCAAGTGCTTTCTTTATACCGTCATACATTTGTTTAATGTTGCCTGTTTGCGCTGCGATCTGGGTGCCCTCACTGAGCTGGAGACAATAGTCATTTGCACAGCGCCGAGCAGTGTGTTGAACTTTGCTTCTCGTAGCCTTCAGGATCTGTAGGGTTCTAGCACTCGGTGAACGTTTGTATTCATTCATAGCACTGCGCTTAGCTTCAATGACAGGTGCCATCACATCTGATGAAGCATCAAACCAGTCATTTGACTTTGCCGTTTTCTTACCAAAGGTGGCAAGTGCAGTACTTTGAATGGTGTTCCGTAGATGCTCCCAGTTCTCTGTAATAGTATCACCATGTTGAAAGCTGCTGAGCACTTTCTTGAAGGTCGCAGTAAATTGAGCGATCATGACAGGGTCTGACATCTTGCTGGTATCAATGCGTGGTTTCCCTTCATGTCTGACACGATAGAGTTTTCTTGGTTGTGCTCTGATTTTGCAGCAAACCAAGGAGTGATCTGTATCACAGTCTGCACTATGGTATGAGCGCGTGGAGAGCACAGACCTGAGAAGTATATATATATATATATATATATATATATATATATATATATATATATATATATATATATATATATATATATATATATATATATATATATATATATATATATATATATATATATATATATATATATATATATATATATATATATATATAATTAATATTATCGATTTTAAAAACTGATAATTATTTTGTTTATAGAATCCTGATTAGATTTTAAAATTACTGTATATTAATATTTCTGTCGTTATTGCAAACTCGCGGACGACCACCTTAGCTGACAAACTCGACATTATACAGGCATTCAATGCAAAACTCGTAGTCCTCAGCTAGACGGGTTTAAAGCTATCTGAGTCGACAGAGTGTGTTGACCGAGCCTGTGAGGTCACCATCAAATCACGGCAGGTAACTGTAGTCAGTCCCACAGAGGTAATGTAGGGACAACTGCCCTCAATTTACTGACCCCTGACCCATGGCCACGACCACTTTGCCCTCTGACCTCCAATGCGGGATAATTGCCCAGCTCTGTCGAGATTCCCACAGTTCTCTATCGTCTCTCCCTCCCACCTCTGACCCTCGCCAGCAGCCCTCGGTAGAAAAAAAGTGAATGTTTCATTTTCCATATGACCGGGTTGTGAGAGAAATTGTTATTACAAATACATAACAAACTCCTGGACCTTGCTATCTTTGGAAGTCAGTGTTTATGTATGATTATTTTTGTTGTTGTTTATTTTGGTTTATGTTGGATCTTAGCATTGAGATTTTTGCAATTAACAAATCATCATTATCATCATCTGTTTTGTTCGCTCTCTATCTATCTATCTATCTATCTATCTATCTATCTATCTATCTATCTATCTATCTATCTATCTATCTATCTATCTATCTATCTATCTATCTATCTATCTATCTGTCTGTCTGTCTGTCTGTCTGTCTGTCTGTCTGTCTGTCTGTCTGTCTGTCTGTCTGTCTGTCTGTCTGTCCGTCCGTCCGTCCGTCCCTCTCTCTCTCTCTCTCTGTCTGTCTGTCTGTCTGTCTATCTATCTATCTATCTATCTATCTATCTATCTATCTATCTATCTATCTATCTATCTATCTATCTATCTATCTATCTACCGTACAGTTTCTCCCTCAACCAGGTTGGAGAAGGCCACGCTGCACCCCCTTTCGTGGAGCCGTGAGTTTTGGAGGAAATATTCTACTGTTCGTATGTCCTCCCCATATGAACACATATATGTCTGTCCTCCCCATATGAACACATATATGTCTGTCCTCCCCATAAGAACACATATATGTCTGTCCTCCCCATATGAACACATATATGTCTGTCCTCCCCATATGAACATATATATGTCTGTCCTCCCCATATGAACACATATATGTCTGTCTTCCCCATATGAACACATATATGTCTGTCCTCCCCATATGAACATATATATGTCTGTCCTCCCCATATGAACACATATATGTCTGTCCTCCCCATATGAACACATACATGTCTGTCCTCTCCATATGAACAAATATATGTCTGTCCTCCCCATATGAACACATGTATGTCTGTCCTCCCCATATGAACACATATATGTCTGTCCGACTTTCAATTTGTTGTACTGCTGGTATTTGAGTCTGCAATGGCCGGTTCTTAGTCTGAAAATGATCGCTTGATCTCTTCCTGGTTCTTTATAGCATGGTTCTGTAGTATCGGAGTCTTGATGTTCCTTATGCCATATTATCAATTCACTATTGTAAAAGCCCGTCATAAGACGAGAATTAAATTCAAAAAAATTCAATACCTGACGGCGATTTTACTTATTCAAAAGTATTTAAATAAACCCACTGTGCATCACCTGCACGAACTACGCAGCAGCAGCGAGGATCCCAATGTGTGTATACGGGATCACACTTTCTATAAATATATTTGTGTGCACACCGTCATTTGCGCATTCTTCTTTGGTAAGTGTTACTAATTTCGGGAGAGTACATATAAGGGAAACAATACAATTAATGTCTAACTTTCAACCAAAGTTGCATCCCTTAGCGTTACGTACTGACAGAAAAAGCTGGGATTGTATACAGGTTGTCCATAAAAGATTGTACCCTTTTCAAAAAAATTATTCTCGGCCCCATGACGTGGTAAGAGGATGCCTTCTATCACAAAAGTAAGGTAATCTCTGCAAGTTTTTAAGCATACCTTACAAAGACTACAAAAAATGCGCATGCGCGCAGCGGGTATTTCAAGTGAAACTTTCGCAGTTGAGTTGCAACCGGTAATTGTTACATGTCTCTCAACACACTGGTGAAGTAGGTGAAAAAAAAAAGAAATAGGTACATTCTTTTTTAGTCTTTGTAAGGTATGCTTAAAAACTTGCAGAGATTATCTAGCTTTTGTGATAGAAAACATCCTCGTACCACATCATGGTGCCGAGAATAAATTTTTTGAAAACGGTACAATCTCTTATGGACAACCTGTATATAGGATTATCAACATTCATCACTTCCCTTGTCGCTGGTTATACAGCATGGGACTATCATTGCAGCCGGGCCCCCATTGCAGAAAACATGCCTTGAATCATTCAGGTGCTCTTACAGCGGTGGTTTCTGCAGCATATGTTTTACGTGATGAGGTTGCCAGTCTTATGCACAACTTCATGTTAGTCAACTCTTACGACATGCATGAGGGAGTAGTAGCTCTAATCTTTCTTTGTCTCCCCGAAGACCCCCCGGGAAATATACTAGGCACAAAGAACAATAAATGTGAATAAATACAGTACAATGAAACTGTCATTGTTTCAAGACGGTACAACCACACATATAAAGCACACAGTGTACAAATGACTCAGTAACATATTATGCATTTCTAGGCTTGGGTTGCTGTAATAGTCCGACCCACAAACCTGGAACACAGATTTGTCTCTTTATTCATATGTATGGAATACACTAGATAGTTAACGATCAGGACTGGGGACGGAAATAATTACCCATGACACTAGATAGTTACGTTCAAGACAGAGGTCAGTGTTTCTAAAGTAGATACCCGCAGCTCCTTGGTTTTCTGTCGTTGCTATAGATTGTATCGTGGAAACAGGCAACCTCCGAGTTCTCGAGTCGCCTGGCTAACGTTCAGGGATCTATTAGCCGCACCAGAGTGGCCCAGCATCGTGATTCCCACTGTGGTGCCACATGATGAAAACCAAGCATTGCACGCTAAGTTAGGGGGAATCACTCGAGCTCCAGACTTAACTCCGACTCTTACCCGCTTGACATGCATGCATGATGTCCCACAATGGATAGATGGCAGGTGATGGGAGCGGTGATGTGATACTGTTCAGGACATAATTCCTGGGGAGAGCCAAGTGCCAGATAACAGTATTTTAGCTCTGCTTATTTGGAGGGCGCAGAGTTCATGGCCTACATTTCAGCAAGTCGCAGAATGGCAGAAAATCTACGAGAAAGCCCCAGATCTACACTGTAGATAATGACAAGGAAATCAACTTGGCATTGACTGCAAAAGACCGACAATTTCTTTAGCACCGGTTCAACAACAACACCACCATATAATTTTAGAAAGAAGTATATTTAACACTAGGTGACTATCAGTTTTAATTTTTGAGTTAATTCTTCCTCGTTCGCTGACAGACTTCCACATTAATTACTCTATTAAATTCAGTAGTCAGCTCAAGTTGCATGACAACTCCAAACAGTTTTTCGCTGAGAGAAGTAGGTTGTTGCCATATGCTACTCCGTTCACGGAGCAGATGTTCGGCTGTCGAGGGGCTGGTGCAGAGATATGGTGAACCAATCCTGTACTTGTGGTATAGATGGTACATCAATGTGTTATGACCTGTGCGTAGCCGGAAAATGATGACCTGGTCTTGCCAAGACAGCTAATGATAGGCATAATTTTTTATATAGCCTGTGTGGTCTATTTCCCATTTGGACTTGAATGTGGCTTTTAAAGTTATTTTTGCCATTCCATAAGTTGTCACTATATTATTTTGTTGTGACGCTCCTTATTCCTTATCAAGTTTGATGTTTAGATGTTAAAATCTGTCTCATGCTAATTAGAAATTCTTATTCTCCTCTTGATTTCTGTTTCATATCTTCCATCTTCTTTAAAATATGAGAAACTCTTGACTTGTTCCAGTATCTTCTCATGTATTCTTATTTGTAAGGTTGACATATCATCTTCTTGATAATTATCGTAATGTTCGTTTTCTCAGTGCTAATGTCTAGTCCATTGTTATAAATTTGAATAGGTATTAGAGATAGATGTTGTCCCGTCTGAATAGAACAGAAAAAGTGGTAACTAAGTGAGAAATAAGGTATAAGAAATAGGTTTCACGAGTGAATAGTTTAAGGGTAGAATCTGTCACTGGATTGAGAAGATACTCTAGTCCAGCCTATCTTTACGACTGTAATTTGTTATCAGACAATCCTACTCTCCATACATGTTAACATATACGTTTAACCACTCACACACATACAGTTATGTGACAACAAGACGCACAAACGTGAAAACTATGGTAAATGGAGTACGGGTTGGGCTGACCAACACAATTAATTACGTTTTTGTTTAGTTTATTATCATTTAAACTCCTCACAACATCAAACATATAGAAATAAATATAAATCAAGTTTACAGAATTATGAAAATAACCCCATAAGTGCCCTCCCCTCTGTTGAGAAAAGATCCCGCAAGAAGTAAATAACCAAAAAAGTCAAAGATTAACACTAGGGTATAGAATAGACAATAAAGCAAAGAACCAAGTTCCTAGTTAAGCTATCCCGTAAAATAACAGTAATCGTAAAGAAAATAAAGGATGGTACAGTTTCCGTAACTAGAACGTATTTCCTCTCATTCTGTTATTAGCGGCCACATCAATCACACCTTACCTAATACTTGGTCAACAACCTCTTGAACGTAAACATCAATGTACATGTATCATAATCCAGTGTTATACTTCTCCGAAGTGAGCCCCAGTTCCTCCACGAATAATTAATTTTCCTAATGGGGAACGCCTACTTTGGGGGTGCTTATTGAATATGATAATATCACATCAGATAGTTCAGGTAGCAAAATATAAACCGCGATCTAGTGTTCACAGTAGACAGTAGACAATACTTACAATAGCTAAAGGAAACATCTGGTTGGTAAACTGTTAGTAAAAAATGATGAAGGGTATATCCTGTCGGTTTTTCTCTCTGGGGTTGAGTGCCGATTATGAAACAACGTATGCTCCTGGATAAATCCACTTAGAAAACACGATTGTCAGTAGTCGGAAAAATATGTTATATGTATGTATTTGGCCACAGCGGGCTGATAAAATTGAATGCAAAATCTGGGTATTTTGTATGTCCAGTTATGATTATTCTTATTGTTTATAGTTTTAGACTCTCTCTGGATGAAACAAGAGGACCGGACAGATCAACATCGAAGATCCGATACTAATAATAAGAATTGTTACTGGTGCTATTAGACCGCAGGCAGCTGGTTTGTGATCAGTACTAAATTAGGAAGAAAACAAAACATTTAACCACAATATCAATTTTCTATCCTATCATGCGTAAGGGTAAGATCTCTTATCCTCTCCGTCATTTAATTAAAGTAAAAAGCACACGTGTCTTAGCCTATCTTATCACGCTTCGCTCAACTGGTACGGGTTGGGGTTTAGGTATGCGCCTTCCTCCTCCCACCCGGTAAAACGCTCAGCGCACAATATCAGTGTTAATTTAATTATGACTACTTTACAAATATCGCTTGTCATTACTAGCTATTATTTCGCCACATGATATTACACTAGTCACTTATATAATTACACATAATGAATTAGAAGTGAATTTATATTCCGTCCATTGTCAGTCGCCTAGTGTATTTATTAGTCAATTAAAACATCTCTTTCTGAGTGATAGCGGGTGATTAAATCTACATTACAACTGGAAAAATTTAGCTATGCGTTATTTAATACGATAGTCTTAGCACCTAGAAAATCCCAGTGAATTATAATGATAAACTTAACACATTAAATCACTTAAATGCTAATATCTATTACCGCAATCAGAAATGAAACAATCTCCACGTAATACTATAACACACTTTCACAATGGCTCTAGAATAACGAGCTAGATTTTCCAAACTTTCTTAGCGACTAGATAACTGACTTTGGGAGGACGGAGTATTTATACTGAAATGGTGTTATTTCACTAAAGGTTGCGATAATTCACGCCTTCGGTCGTATCAGGGAAAATCAACGAGTTCGACTCCCGAGGTAAAGATTTTCTGCTCACCGATGCCGACCAACAACAGAGACATTGCCCAAGCGAACGGGCTTTCTTAGATTTCGTCCGCTGCCGTAGATAAAATACTTCCAAGGTACGGGAATAATATTATAGCCCCTTGATTTGCTTAAGTCCCCTGAAATGTTGAACATCAAAACGGTTACGCGGCAAAATTCCTGCCCGTCGCCTCTCTTCAAAGGACCGGATTATATCTCTAGGCGCGCTTCTGTCTGTCAACCAAATGATGATCGGCAATCAGCTCGCGTGATAATTCCGATAAGCGAATCATGCTCTCGCTGACTGTTATCTAGCCTGAACGAACGTAGGTAAACTACTTGTCAGCGCATGTAAACAGAAAAAATAGGCGTGGCTTCAACAGTGAGTCGTCAGTCAGCGAATTGCATGGTTTTTGCGTAGCAAAAATTATAAACCTTAGATGGGGAAGTGTAGTGAAATTGACAGAGATACAACGGTAAAATACATCCAAAGATAACATTTAAGGATAAAAACATAATGCGTAGGCTGCTGATGTACATGATCGCCCAGACCGCGGGTCATCACCCTCCATAAAAATTGACTCGCTAGACAGGAGGGGAACGGCGGATCAAAAAGGAAAAAAATATGACTGGAAAGATTGCGTGAGACTAGAAAGGCTAAGGAGACGCAATTGGGGGGGGGGGGGGGGGGGGGGGGGGGGGGGGGGGGGGGGAAACGGAGAAAAGTCACGTTTCCCAAGTTGACATAAAAAGTAAGCAACTCGACAGAAGGGACCATAGATATAATACGCCACAGTCATTTATTGGACGCTTTTGCAATACCAAGCCCTTGATTTGAATTCAGCGGCTAAACGCAGATGTTAGGAATATTACAAAAATTAAAAAGTATTTTTTTCTTAATATTAATGTTAGGAATATAAAAATTAGCTGGCCGGATGGCCTATTCTGAGCAGTGAACTAATATGTTCTTAATTTTACAGACGGATAGATAATATTGAAGATAATGACAAAAGACAGTGTTGTTCACATCATCGACAGACTGTATTGAATCTAAAAGTGTCGCGATTTGCACACAAAAACACGACCTTGAGACGCAGGTGTTCAAATTTACTTAGTATGGAGGAGAGGGTTTTTTGGGTGGTAGCTGTGTCTAAAAATAACTTTTAACGACAAAATTTTGGAGGGGAGAGAAAGGTTGGTTCAAAAATCAAGTACATTTTGTAGAAACACAAGTAGAGACGGACAGACTAACAGATAACCATCCATACTTGACTGAAGCATGACTGAAATGACTTTATGGTAGGAAATTTGAAATTCAAATAAACCTAGGCAGTGATTGGCCACAGACAATCATATCATTAGCGCTCAGACGCGAAAGTGGGGCCATTCTTCAATAGTTGTTCAGTGATAGACACAGATTTTAAAGTGTGGTGATTTCCATATGAAAGAAAGTGTAAGAAATTTAGGGACGCCATACTATAGCCAGCAGCTCAGCTGAGTTTTGCTAGCAATTCTGTGTTATTTATTCATAATCTGGTAAGATTGAAATTATTTCCTTATATATTTTGAATATTGTTTCATGTTTGAGTGATTTGATACTGCCATATCGAAATCTAGCCTTACAAACAAGTAGGGATTTGCTCTAGACCCCCCGCCCTAGTCAGGGTCTAGGGACCAACAATGTACATAAACTCCAGCAAGGATTATGCAAGACAGATCAAGTGTTGAGAATAATGAAACATATTACCTATCCTCTTTTAGGGCAGACAACTAATAAATATTTTTCAGAACCTATAGTCTGGGAGGATCTATCTGATGTAAAACCACCATGGTAAATGTGCTGTTTGGTCAGAGAGATCTGACCTGTCTGTATGATGTGGTTGTTGTGTCAGTGTTGTGTCCAGACGTGGGTAGAGAATAGATTTTGACACATGGCCCATACTTTGATTGCAGAGCTGTGAGTTTCTGTTGTCAACCAAGCAGTGTCTATTCAGTTGGTGACTTTACTCGAGTGTATCTGTGCAGTACTTGTGAGAAATTTTACACACGTGAGTTAGTTCAGTGTATTTTAACATTTATTAATATTATTAGTCTTGTTACTATTTACATATATACGTGACATCCATATTAATTCATGTTATTTATTTACGTCACTAGTTATTGAAAATCCTATCCACTTTGAGCTAACAAAAATGTATCACCTACATATCTAATGTTGTTTATTGATCTTCCACCGATATTTAATCCTGGTATTTCCTGTATCAGATTGAAAATGCTTTCTGCCTAGGTATTAAATAGGTAGGGGGACAATACACAACCTTGTCTCTTATTTCTTTTTTTTTTTTTATACCTGCAGTGTGATCGAAAAGTAACTTCCTATTTTTAAAATGGTTATTTCTTCAATCTTGTCCAACTAATTTAAATGAAACAACGTTAAAGATTAAAAAAAAAAAAAAACAGGAATGAAATTTTGTTACATTAAATTCTATGTCGCATTAGCATTATAGCTGAAAGTGAGATTCTGCCTGTCTAACAGACGACTTCAAAGCGGACAGCATTTACTTGTTTGTTTGTTTTGTTGTTGTGGTATTTTTTTTTTTTTTGGCGTCTCCTTTAACGTCGCGTTATTGGCCATTTTAGATTGTGTTTTTTATTTTATGTTGTTCCCGGAGAAAAAAGTATTTAAAGAATATAATAAAACGTGTGAGCTAAATGGCAGCCATCGATCTTTGTTTTAACATTTGTTTCATGTATTTAAAATAGATTTTAAAAAATAATAAAATGTTGCATCGTTTTGGCGGAGCACGCCGTTCAACCTGGCCACATGATTTGTCGGCCAATTTCCGGCGCATGCCCAAATATAATAAAAAGCCTTGTGGTCTAGTTAAATGATATGTATAATATGTAACAGTGAGGGTATACACATAAAAAATTAGAAAGTAACTGTTCAGTCACCCAGTATCTGTGGTGAGTAATTCCTGCCTGATCTTACTGTCGCTGTTTTTTCCCAGTACTGACTGCTGAACATTGATTATACACATTTATAAATACTCATAACTTATAGTGATTAGCGTCCGATTGACATAGTGGCTAGAGCGCTGGTCTCTCGCGGCAAAGGTATTGGGTTCTAATCACGGTACCGAAATGCTCCACTCTACGCAGTTGTAAATGGGTACCTGACTTCAAGTTAGGGTAGGAAAATCAGCGAGGAAGGGAACTAGCCTAGGGTGACCAGACGTCCGGATTTGGCCGGATTTGTCGGCCTTTCGCGCCCAAACTGAGCGTCCGGCCGGATTTTGTTTACATGTTGAAATATCCGGCTTTTATGTGATTGATAAAATTACTCACGTGAAAGACTCCATTTTTGAAAAATCTTCATTGGAATCCGATTTTCGAGTACAGAATTAAGAATTGTTATCTCCGTAAAATCGACGCATCGCGCAAATTGCCAACAACACTACGGTACCGTAAGTTGTCATGTGTTCAATAGTTTATATATATAATAGATTACTATCATATTTTAACCCAGGTTAAACGCTGTTTAGGTGTATTGACATTTGTTAGGGGAAAATATAACAGACAAAACGGCATGAATAAGAACTTGGGGCTGGATTTAGTCACTTATAACTTCGTTGTCTATTGCAAATTACAAATAATAGTAACCTTAGTTCGTACTGCTTTTATATTTATTGCAATTAGTTTATTATGAAAGAATACACGAGTAGTACAGTAATGGGTTTGTTAAAATTAAAACCTCGTCTGTTGCATTTAACAAATAATTTTAACTTTAACGTGGAATGTACCATTGATTAATGGCATTACATTATATTTGTATTATAGATACCCGCTCAAAATGCCAAAACGGAAGTGTGTGTTCACGGATGAATTTAAAAAAAACAAACAAATCAGTGCTTTTCCAGTGGTCGACAAGAGTATGAAGCAGAATGTTTTGTACGCAGAGGCGGCACATTTGTATCGGTAGCAAATAAAGGTGCAGCTGATTAAAAAAATAAATAAATAAATAAATAACAAAAAAAAAAAAAAAAAAACATAGAAACAGAAAAGCACATGAAATGGACTAAATATTTTGAACAATCGAGAAACGTCGAATTGCATTTAGAATTCTTAAGACTTGCACAATTTTTTTTTGCAATTCCTGGGCACAACGTCAATGTTGTGAAACTTATTTCGCTTATGCAGGGTCAATGGACACCAAAAAAAAAAAAAATGAACATTTTGAGTGTAGAATCTATTAAAGGCACTCTACTTGTGCAGTACAATTTCAAGGAGCTTCCACGCTCGAATTTCTATGCATATTTAACACGTAGCACAACTTTGTTGACGAAGATTTTATCATCAGAAAAATATAAATAGGCACGAAATCATTGTGATTTTATTAGCTTACTGTTTGAATGTTTAAAAAAAAAACATGTTTCTGCGTTTTGTAGTTATTGAATAAATGTGTCCTACTTTTCGTCCTACTTTTTAAAAATATTGTCCTCCCTTATCCTTCTTTTTATGACCAAAAAAAAGAGACATTTATCCTCCTATTTGTGTTGAACAATATGGTCACCCTAAACTAGTCACCCACCTCTCGATGCTGGAACTTGTATGGTGAAGCCTCTAACACTCACTGCCCAACGGAAATATCTGCAATGGGATTACCTTTACCTTACATTGTGATTGAAAAGTCGTCACTTCCTTTTTTTAGTTTGTGTCATAAAATTAACCATGATACAACGTTAAAATATCTCAAATGATACAACGTAGGGATAAAAACTAATGCGTAAGCTGCTAGAATACATGATCGCCCACGCCGCGGGTCATCACCCGCCATGGAAATTAAATTGTTAGACTTGAAGGCAAAACTGAACGGGATGAGAACGGAGATCAAAAGGAAAAATCTGACTGAACGCGTGCTTGAAACTAGCAAGGCTAAAAGACGCAAGTGGTGGGGAAAGGAGGAAAAAGTCACGTTCCCCAAGTTGACATAAAGTAAAGAAATCGACAAAAGGGACCTTGGATATTATACGCCACAGTCATTTATTGGACGCTTTTGCGATAACTTAGTCCGTTTATTTGAATGCAGTGATGAACGCATTCCAGAAGATTCTAGAAAATATTTGAAAAGTAACTTTTCTTAATAATAATGTTAGGAATATAAAACCTAGCTGGCCGGATGGCCCATCTTGAGCAGTGAAATAATATGCTTTCATTTATACAGACGGACAGATAATAAGAAAGATATTGACAAAAGACTGTGTTGTTCATATCAGCGAGCGTCTGCATTGAAATAAAACATGTCACTAATTTTCAAAAAATTGTGGCCTTGAAAACGCAAGTGCTAAAATCTAGTTGGAATGAAGAGACGGGGTGGGATGGTGAATTGTGGCTAAAATAACTTTACAGGCAAAATTGTGTAGGGGAAGGCAGAGTTGGTTCAAAAAACAAGTGTGTTTTTTTTGTGTGTGAAACGCAAGTAGAGACGGACGGACCAACAGACAATAAGGCATACTTGACTGAGGTATGACTGAAATGACTTTTTGGTAGGATATTTGAATTTGAAAAAGAAAAGGCAGTGATTGGCCATAGATGAATATATTATCGGCGCTCAGACGCGCATTTTGTGCCATTCATTATAAGTTGTCCTAGTAGACACAGTGAATTATTAAGTGGTGTAATTCCCAGAAGCTATTGAAATATTTAGAGGGACGCCATCCTAAAGCCAGCAGCTCAGCTGAGTTTTGCTAGCATTTAACTGTGTTCTATATTCATAATTCTGGTAAGACTGAAATTATTTCTTTGTACATTTTAATATTTGTTTAAGGTTTCGAGTGATTTGATACTGCAATAGCATAATCTGTCCCTTACAACAAGTAAGGATTCGCTCTAGACCCCCCGCCCCAGTTCAGGGTCTAGAGACAAATAAAATACATAAACTCCAGCAAGGATTATGAAGGACAGATCAAGTGTTGAGATCAGTGAAACATATCACCTATCCTATTCTATGGCAGGAAGCTAATGAACATATTTCAGAATACGTAGTCTGGGAGAACTTATCCTATGTGAAACCAACTTGGTAAGATGTGTTGTTTGGTCAGAAAGATCTGACCCGTCTATGTGGTGTGGTTGTTGTGTAGTGTTGTGTCCAGAAATGGTTAGAGGATGGAATTCTGACACATGACTAATACTTTGATTGCAGAACTGTGAGTTTCAGTTGGCACCACTGTGGTGTCAACTGAGTTGTTGAATATTACAAGAGTGGACCCGTGCAGTAACATTTTGTCAGAGCAGCCTATTATAGCCCCCAAGCACGGAGAGGTGGGGCCACCAGACTTCTGATATTGCCCCCAAGCACGGAGAGGTGGGGCCACCAAACTTCTGATATTGCCCCCAAGCACGGAGAGGTGGGGCCACCAGATCTCAGCACCAGAGCTACACATTCAAGCTACGTGAGCGTCTGGTCTGCTGAGAATTCACCAACTCACTTATTTCCTAACACACCTATAACATTTCCATCACATAACTGGACAATGTGTAGTCACCATAGACAGGGAGTGATGAGGCCACCCCAACAGCACATCCATTAAATGTTCTCCCAAATAGATTACAACTATAAACATTAATAATATTAACTAGTCTAGTAACATATATATGTACACACCTTGCATTTATTATGTAATATTCATGCATTTCTTTCATAATTGCAAAACCTTTCATATGTTCTGACCAAATTAAAACCTTGGTTCAGAACAAATAAATTTAAAGAAAATTACTATCCAAATTTTACACACTTGAGTTAGTTCAGTGTATTATAACATTTATTAATATTATTAGACTTAGTAAATATCTGTGTGTGTGTATGTAAACTACCACAACACATTACATATCATTACCCTAGACATTTAACGTAGCCACATTCATTAGTAAAAAAAGATAGGTGTGAGGTCGTAGTGGTAGCAAGAAGGGCCTTCTGACAATTCACAGCTACATTTTATCTCAGGAGCCTTCACAGCTGACCTCATGCATCACACTTAGTAATATCACCATCATACAATACCATCAAATCCACTACAGTTTGTATATCGACATTTGTATCTATTGGACACGCATGAAACAAATTCCAAAACAAAGGCCAATAACTGCCATCTAACAAATAATTTTTGTTTCTCTTTTTTCCTGAAACAAAATTAAAAAAAAAAAATGGCTAATCAATGGACGTTACAATAGACAACAAAAATTGCTGCCACCGCCCCATGAAGTCGTGTGAGGAACAGGTCAGATCTCCGTTAAACTGTAATGTTAATGTGAAATAGAATTATACGTAATAAAATTACATTCAATTTTCTTTATCCAAATATTTGTTTCATTTAAATCAGTCAAATAAGAGTTAAGAAATGTCAATATCAATATAGGAAAAAAGACTTTTCAACTACTCGAGTAAAACGATAAAAAAAAAAAAAACACGAATTGCATTGAGCTGGGGTGAGGGGATTAAACTAATACCTTCTTCATCCCAGACGTTATTATTACGTTTCTGACCCCGCAGTTCGCATATCAGGAGTTAAGAGACATGAGTGACCCCGACTGACCCCTGGAGGGACAATTCAAACACCACCTCATTGTTGTGTGGAGACTGAAAGCCCGAGTTGGTCAAAGCGGGAGGGAAATGATGGGTCAGGTGTCCCACTTAACATGAGGTCTGACAGTAGCGATGATACGCAAGACGATTAGGACAACGACAGGCATAAAAAAATAAAGAGGGGTAGTGGGGTCATACTGGCTGATGGTAACAAGATAGCTACTGTAAAAGAAATAATCATATGATAATAAAACCGTGGAAAATGATCGCTGCTCACTCAGGCATGTCGTACAAAGCGGCTCATTTGAGGTTATACACGGACGTCCGATTGACAGAGTGGTTGGAGCGCTGGTTTCTCCCTGCAAATGTACCAGGTTCGATTCACGATATTGTCACTCTCCAGTCTACCCAGCTGTAAATGGGTACCTGACTCTGATCGTGTTAGGGAAGGAAAAGGCAGCGAGTAAAGGAACTGGTCACCTTACCTATCGATGCTGGGATCTAGAATAGTAAAATTTCTAACACCTCACTTCTCTACGGCAGTAGCGCTATGGGACTTCTTTTACCTTCTTTTTTTTTAAAAATACATAGGACTGGCAACCCCATCATGTTGTAAAAGACATTGCTACAGAAACCACGGCTGCAAATATTGAGAATATTTGGCGCAGGCTTCCTGCATGGGGACTAGCTCCAATGAGGTGGGGGGGGGGGGGGGGGGGGGGGGGCTCCATAAACAACGAAACAGAAAATGATGATGCTGAATAAGATCAGTATTGTACTACTGCTGTTGCATCATGGTGTTATTTCTTACTTTTTATTTCCTCATGTGTCATTAAGCGCCGTTGGGAAACACGGCTTCCGTTCTTGTGGGAGGCGTGCTGATTGGGTCAACATCATATGGTGTTTCTTAAGGATTTCATTAACACAGCTGATCCTCCCTGAACATAACACGTTTGGGAATGGCAGAAAAAGCCCCAGAAAAATCCTAGATCTACAGAGTAGATAATGCCAAGGATTCTTCAACTTGCCACTAGCTGCGAAAGAGCGACAAGCCATGGTTAAACAACAACAATTACGGATGTCTTCTGTGCTGAAGCCAGATCTTGTGCGTTTTCTGGTAGCAGACTAGGATGTATCCTCATGAATTGCGCTAACCAAGTTTATGTCTGGTTCTGTTTTGAACGTCCTGTAATTTGTGTACCATTGATCAGACAGCTATTTTATAACAAGCCCTTATTGTTGACTTCGTGTATTTCAACTATTTTAGGTTCATGTTTTATTTTTATGTATTTGCTAGCAACAACCCACCAAAATTGGCAGGTTTTTAATTATAGTGAGTTGTTTCTGTTATACGTATTATATTGCTGCTTCTTCTATAGTCTCGCTTGCTCGCTGTGAATGACGCGATCGTCTCTTCCTTTTAGCCATCATATCATTTTGATCCATAGTAATAAGTCTGCAATACTTTAAATTAAAATTTTGTCTTGAAGAAACAATTAAAAAAACTTACATTTTAAGGTTATTTTTAAGAAACTGATTAACCGTCGAACGTATTAATGCCATTTTTTTTTGCATATAATGTTATATTGAGTTAGACCCAACAAATATATACTTTATATCTGTGCATCTTGTCCAGTTCCCATAAACGGATGAAATCCTTTGATCTTTGTCGGCATACTAATTATTGAGTATCGAGAAAAGAAATGTTACCACTTCATGCACAGATTCTGTGAATTGATTAGGCATAGGCGTGTCTACTATTACAATAATGTGGCCATCACGTTTGCATATTAATACCTGTTGAAGATGATTTCTTAAATGATCTGCATGCGAGATACTCGTGACATTGTTTGTCATTGACATTTAATGCGCTACCAAACTGGACCTTCCTTGATCTAATTATTTCAATAGGTATCACCTCTTTGCGGTTCATAAATATCACAATGGAACGTTGCTCTTCTAATGTGCTTGTTAATAACGGTAAGGTCATCTTTAAAGAAATTAAACTTCATCCGAATCATAATCAGATGTTTCTGAGAAATTGATAATCAATCTCGGCTGAATGAAGGACAAACCATCATTCTTCCAATATTCCTCTTCCTCTTGTAACAAATGGTTCTCACATCCAATAATCCCTGGCTATATTGGAGATGGCGGCTTTTATAAGTATTTCAACATCTTTTAATTTGAACGTTTTATTTTCTGTTGCTACCTGTTCCTTAATTTTAGCCCATACTAATTCTATTGGATTTAAGTGAGAATGGTAAAGAGGCAATCTTAAACATCTGTGACTATGTTCATGGATTGCCTTGTCTGTGTGAAATATCTTTGTATGCTGTGTCTTTTTTACAATTCCAAGTAATTCAGACTTCAGGGACATTTCGTTGAATGGAATGTTGTTTATGGTCAGCCAAATCTTTATTACATCTTTAGTACTTGATGAATTAGGAACTTTATCTTCTGGTGCCACAACGTTGTGATATGAAGCATTGTCCATTATCAAACACAACGGTCTATCCAAGGAAGGAAGTACATGATTCACAATCCAATATTGAAATATCTTGCCATTCATCTCTGTATGATAATCCCTATTATCTGTGGATTTTGAAACAAATATGAGTTCAGTATTATTTAGAAGCCCATGATGGCTGCTTCCTGGATGTGCAATTATTAGGCGCTCAATTATGTGCAAATGATGTCGTATAATTTGCTGTAGACATTTCAAAATGTGTGTGTGTGATGTGTGTTGGCAAGTAGACTTTTGATATTATATCGCAAAGAAACGAAAATTGAAACCAATGGCTGCATTTTAATGAAAAATTTAATTCATAGGGTCTATACCATTTCAAATTCACACACAAAATTTCACTTATATGCGTTATATATTCGCTGAGATATAGCATTTTGAAGTTGGGCAAAGCTAGTGAAACGTGCTGTAAGTCATGTATTTTTATATAAAACATATTGGGGGTCGGTGTGGCTAAGAGATATGGCGTCTGCCTCAAATTCTAGATGTACCGGGTTCGATTCAGGGAGTGTAGTTTATGAAAAAAAATTTTCAGAACCAGTGGTTCTAATGATGTCATACTCCCCCCGGGTCTCTTGGGTAGTAACTAAATAAATACATATTACACACATCTCCTGGGTAGTAAGATCGGATCCCTAGCCTTCTCGGATAGAAGGTCCGGTGTGCAAGTTGCACACGTTAAAAATCCCTCGGCAGTTGGAGTAGGCCAAATCAGGCTGCTGCCCTGGCAAAATTAACAAATTAGAAACCTACCCACTACAAAAATATGTATAGAATGTGTGATATTGTAATTGGGATTCTTGCCGGTGCTACGGAGTTCGTGCACTGTGCTGAGATCCTCCTAGTGCGATCTAAGGGAGGAGATTGGAGCACTGATGGAGTTGTCCAAGTGCAATGAAGATGGTCCTTAAAACCAAACCAAACCAAACCAAACCAAACGTTATTTTAACTTTTAAAAAATGTGCGGTGCGGTGCAATCCTTGTAGTTTCTGGGACATCTGATGAAACAAATCAAGAATAGGATTACTGTTCCCTCTGGTTTATCGGAAGTGGCCACAAGTTGTTATTTTTCTAGGGCTACTGAGCTTCTTGCTCCACTGCAGCCAATGCCAAGTTGAAAACTCCTTAGTATTATCTACACTGTAGATCTAGGCTTTTTCTGTGGCTTTTCTGCTATTCCGTAACGTATTGAGTTGAAGTCATAAGCTTCAGCTTTTACAACTTGGCGTGCATGAAATGATAGTCACATTTGGTCCCAAGCTAATAGGAAGGCGCCCGTGGAATACTGTGCACTCCCCGCTATCCAAGGGGGCTCCCTAAATAGGCAAAGCTAAATTGCTGTGCTCTGTTTCCGGGCTCTCCCAAGGACTAGTCACGTCCTACACAGAGCCACTTTTCAGCTCCTCCTGCCAATCATGGGTCCATAGTGAGATACTCCTGCATGCAGCCGACCAGGTAAAAGCCAGAGTTACGTTTGGGGCTCTAGTAACTCTTGCATGCAGCCGACCAGGTAAAAGCCAGAGTTACGTCTGGGGCTCTAGTAACTCCTGCATGCAGCCAATGAGGTAAAAGTCTGGGGCCCAAATGACTCCTCCAAGCGTAAAACAAATTAGTGCAGAAACTACCCATCCAGGAGCAAATGAATGCTTTGATGAAGGTTTCCTGCCAGGGGACCGGCAGCAATGATGTCCCCATGCTCCGTAAGGTGCTAACAGGGTAAAAATGAATCCATTTATCTTCGTAGACTTTTAACAGTTTCATCACCCAGAGGGCGTGGTGAAAAATCTTCCACGTGAACGATTTTTCCACGTCTGCAAACTATTAACTCTCAGAACATCTGACCTATACACGGAAATGTAGTGTCCACCTTGCTAAACGTGTGGTCTACGTTTACACCTGCAAGAAAAGTAGTCTTTGTCTGTTCCTCACATCTTATCTCTTCACGCGCCTCGCCTCTCTCGTCTGTCTTCTATTTTTTTTATGTCCTTGACCTTTGTTTCCACGTTACGCCCTCCACTGGAACAAAGTAATAATGTTAGACGATCTTTTGAGAAAGAGACTCCATTTTTCAGAACTGTAGACTAAGCTGGAAAGTAATGGCGCCGATTATGTTTAATTATTTAATATTGGCCACTAACAACTTTATGTTGGTTGAATAAAACATAAGACAGAAAGGCTTCATTCAGAATGACTGTTCAAATTGTGAGCGCCGAAGACAATGTAACATGCAATAAAGGTCAAAGATAGATACGGCCGTAGGGGAGTGAAGTGTTAGAGACTTCGTTGTACTAAGTTCAGCTTCGAGAGGTGCGGGTGACCCTTCCTTGCTGACTTTGCCTTCTCTAACTGAAGAGCACAGTCAGGGACCCATTTACAGCTGGGTAGACTGGAGTGTAACGCTATCTGTGCCGCGACAGGCCAACGTTCTAGCAGTAGAATACTGACTTATATTTATATGGGAGTGTCCTGTAACCGAGCGTCCGATTGGCAGATTGGTTAGAGCGCTGGTCTATCGCGGCAAAAGTGCCGGGTTCGATTCACGGTATCGACACGCTCCAGTCTATCCAACTGTACATGGGTACGTGACTTTGCTCTTGAGTTAGGGAAGGAAAAGGCAGCGAGAAAGGGAATAGGTCACCCCACCTCTCGATGCTGGTATAGTGAAGTCTCAAACTATCAAAGTATCATTAAATACAGCGCGAGCAGGTAGTGTAAAGCTTGCTTGTAATGAACATGCTTACTATCATTACATTACTCTCTTCTGTTTCTTGATTCTGTTGGCTTGCTTGTATATTAATTTATGCGGCTTTCGTGCGTCTTGTACCTTCACAAATTTCAAGCACAGCTTTCATAATTTTCTCATGACATAATTATGCAAAATCAGGCCGCACAATTATGCAAATATTTTATGATAACTCATCTCCTTTTCTCCCCCCCCCCCCCCCTCCTTTCATTTTCATCCTTCTCTTTCCTCAGCTTACCAAACGGTGCATAAGCTTTTGCATCCTTTGCCTTCCCCCCCCCCCCCCCCCCCCCCCCCCCCCCCCCCCCCCCCCCTCCCCCCCCACGTTTATATTTTGGTTCGGTTTTCAGGACCATCTTTATTACACACAGACAAACCAATCAGTGTTTCAATCTCTTCCTTTAGATCATACAAGGAGGATCTCAGCACAGTGCGCGAGCTCTGTAGCACCAGCGAGGATCCCAATGTGTGTATAAAGGAATCACACATTCAATACATTTTTTGGAGGTGGGTAGGTTTCCTAATGTTTAAATTTTGCCAGGGCAGCGGCCATATGGCTTACTCTTTACGATTTCCAACTGCCGAGGGATTTTTAACGTGTGCAATATGCATGGAGGCATACATGGAGTCATCTTTATATGACCACCAGCTATGCACAGTGCTATATTTTGCAGATTCGCATGTGAAATTCTGTCTCTGAGGCTAATTACACCCTCATTGAGTCTTGAAATCATCCACACACTTCCAGGGAATCCCCCTGTGGTGAAAAATGTTGAGAATCCAGCATTGCACACTATGCTTGGAGGACTCACTTGACCCCAGACATAACTCTGGCTTTTACCTGGTTGCCTGCATGCAGGAGATGTCACTGTGGACCCAGTGATAGGCAGGGGGGAGCTGAGAAGTGGTTTTGTGTAGGATTTGACAATTGGAGAGCCCAGAATCAGAGCACTGTATTTTAGCTCTGCGTAGTTGGAGAGCCACCTTGGATGGCGGAGAATGCACAGTATGCCACATGTTTCTTCCTCCTAGCTTGGGATCAGATGTGACGATCCTTTAAATGCAAGCCAAGCTGGAGAAACTGGAGCTCATGACTTCAAAACACATTTCAGAATGACAGAAAAGCCACAGGTAAAGCCTAGATCTACAGTGTAGATAATACCAAGGAGTCTTCAACTTGGTATTGGCTGCAAAAGAGCGATAAGCTCAGCAGTCCTAGCTAAACAACAACAACAACAACAACAACAACAACAACAACCTGTGCAATCTTGCACGCTAAGTCTCTTATATTTTCGCCCGTATCCGAGAAGGCTAGGCATCCGATCTCACGACCCAGGAGATCAGGGGTGAGTGTGACAATATCAGGTTCTGAATGTCATATACTGTACTACTGGACAAAAGTTAAGGGCCGCCATTCACTTTAGACAAGGTTTATATAATTGATTGGCAAACTGTAAAGACAAGTGAAAATGTCATTAAAACTGAGCTCAGAGAAATGTGTATACATTTCTGTGTGCACTAGGTTAATTTTTTTAAATGTCAAAAAACTGGGTCACTTTAATCCGCACGTGAAAATTGCCATTGTTGCTGCAAAAACTCGTGGTTTTTGCAACACACCCCACTAGTTCAAAAAGGAAAAAAGTGAGTTGAATTTGAATGCACGTGGAAAATGATCATCGGTAAAGAGTGTTCACCGTTGGTATGCAATAAATCAGTATGACAAGTGGTCGAAATGATCACTGCATTAGCCATGCCACCAAGGAGAAGTCTCAGCACTGTAGACCGTGGTCGAGCCATGGCATGGATTCAGGATGGTCAATCTGTTCGTCATGTTGCAAGACGTTTAGCAGTGTCCCACTCTACCATTCAGAGACTTCTTGAGAGATTTCAAGCTACCGGACATTTGGATAATCGACCCTGCTCAGGAAGAATTATATAAACCTTGTCTAAACTGAATGGCGGCCCTTAACTTTTGTCCAGTAGTATATTTTAGAAAGTCTCACCTAATAACTTTAATAAAAATGCAAAGTAACATAAAAATTTCAAATGTGTAAGAAAAGCGGTATATCTTTAACCGTTTCATAATTAACATGCGCTAGAGGTTACTATACTATTATTTGTACATATTACATATTATTATTATTACTTTGAGGCCTAAGACACAAGCAGGCCAATTTTTAAATCACAATGTGAAATAAGAAACACAACAATGTATAAAACATAAATTACATGAAAACTTAACATTATTGTGAATGTTACCTTCCGTTGTTCTAAAACTGAAAAACTGATTAGAATGTCTCTATATATGTACACCTGCTATTTTTAGGAACAAACAAACAAACAAACAAACACAAAACACACTTTCGAATATACCTTGTATATACTGAAGCACATTAAGAACGCACCACCTGTATAATCCAGGAACAGAGTGTGAAATGTAAATATAAGTGTTTACAAGTTTACATATTTGGAATCTTTATTCATTTTCCTATGAATCCATGCTGGTCATTAATTTGTACATTTGATTGTTATGAAATTCATTGCCTTCTGTGCAGGTAAGGGAGAAAACCAAAAATGCAACCAATAAAAAAATTCATTCACACTATCCTCAGTATCTGGTATGTCCACCGTGTGCTTGCAAACAAGCTTGGCAGCGGCTCCGCATGGAACGCACAAGTCTCTGAAGGAAATTCCGGGGAATCAAGTCCCATTCACGTGTAAGAGCAGCTTCGAGCTGTTGCAGATTAGCTGGAGAACCTTGCCTGTAGACTCTGCGTCCAAGCTCGTCCCACAGATGTTCTATAGGGGACATGTCTGGTGATAGGGCAGGCCAATCAATCGTCACAATGTTCTGCTGCTGTAGATTCGCTTGTATGGCTAGGCGGTGTTGTCGTACGGAAGGTACGCGGTTCGAACACTGGGCAAGCCACTAGCGTCTGTTGTTTTTCTGTTGCCTGGTGTTCTACTTCTTTATTTCTTACGAGCGCCTGAAAACATACCTTTATGTTTGTCTAATATTAATTTGCTGCTGTTGATATTGCTGCGTAATGCATGCGGTGTGCGCACGTGCATTATCCTGCTGGAGAAGCTGCAAGTCTGGATAATTTGTGAACGCAGAAGCAACCAATGCATCCAGAACCTCATCTCGATATGTCACAGCATTAACATTTCCACGGAAGACGTGAAGAGGCAAGCGATGGTGAAAACTGAATCCTCCCCAAATGTGAATACTGCCACCTCCAAATCGGTTGTGCTGACGAACACAGCAATCTGCAAAGCGCTCTCTACACCGTCGCCAAATCCGCATACGTCCATCAGCAAAGGATATGTTGAATCTGCTCTCGTCTGTGAATAGGACAGCATTGCACTGCAGTCTAGTCCATCTGACATGTTGCTCTGCCCATTGCAGGCGCTGCTGACGATGTCTGTGAGTCAAGTTTGGCCCAACATAAGGTCGTCTTGCAGTAAGGCCTGTATCTCTGAGTCGTCGTACGACCGTCATTCGAGAGACTTGCCCACGTCTACCCACTATTGCTCTTGCTGTTTGACTTGCCGGGAGAGAACGATTCCTTGGGTGACTCAGCACAACATGGCGATCTTGCGCAGGGGTAGTAACTCGTGGTTGGCCACTCCGAAGTCTATCCCGGGCACTGCCAGTGGTTTCGTAACGTTTATTGAGATGTACAATAGTGCTGTGGTGGCAATTCATCTTTCTGGCAATGTCCCGCGAGCTCATTCCGGTCTCCAACATACCAATGGCTCGTTGGCGTTCGTTTTCAGATAGTCGTGGAATTTCAAGCACATGTACTGGGTGTTTTGTCTCAACGGCCTTTTTATACCGAGTATACTGCCACAACGCGTACACATTTTGAGGGTCATAGCTGTTGGGAATCGTGTTGCACGTGTAACTTTCATTGTTTTCATGTAGTCTGTACACAAACCCGTGAGTTGAATCATGCACTTTCCATTCCAGCAGCCATTCGCTCTCTACCTCATGACAAACACGGGGAAAATCCATTCCCACACTTTTTTTTTCCAGCTTCTCGGCATCAGTATACATAATTATGGTGCGTTTTTAATGTGGTTCAGTATATATATATATATATATATATCTTTTTTACCCCCACTCCCTCCCCTCTGCCTCGAAGGCGCGCGTGATGACTGGGAAATAATGATCTAACCTTTTCCAGCAGTTTCCAGAGAAAATCAAGGTTGTATCTACGCATCTGCAATCAGCCATTGGCCACAGCACAACGGAAGTGATATGGTGACCTTATACTGACCTGTGAGAGATAGAAAGCAAAGCTGGGGGAAAAAAATACACACACAATCTCGTACCAAATTGCCTACAGCTTTCAACAGGACCTGGGCTTGCTAGTGTAACTTGGAACTATGTAATTTTCCTACACCTCTCCACTGACCAGATGAGAGAAAAAACGTGTGCAATCTAATATGAAGGTTGTGACGCGCCCACACATTTCACGTTCTTTAATAATTCCACCTACATTTTTTTAAACCCGTTTTTCATGTTCTCCTCGTTCAGTATTTCTATTCGTTTTTCTGATAAATTGTGCTTCTTTCTTTGGCTACTTTTAATTATTTTCTTTCAAGCCAAGCTAAGTTCACACCCTTTTTATATTCGTAGTTAATGTTATTTCTTTTACTACTTCCAATTATTTTCCATCAAGTCTGGCTAACTTCAACGCCCTCTTTTATATTCGCAATTAATCTTAGATTTCGCGGATTACAAAAAATAAGTAGGGGGAGAGAGGGGGGGGGGGGGGGGGAAGAGAAAATACAAAGTAGATTCCGAACACAATGTGCACCTTGAGCACTTCAGATATTTTTTATCATATTCGACAAGAAAATAACAGGGAGGGGGTGGTTGATATTCTAGGAACATTCATTTTTTGTTTTTAAAGCCTCGTTTTGGTGAAGCGCGCCTCGGTCAACCTAGACACAGTTGGTTATATTACGGCGCATGTCCAAATATTAAAACCATGTAGTCTGGTATATTAGAATGCATATTAAATTATGACAGATATTGGGGCCTGATTTAAAAATTCACTTGAAATAATCTACAAATAACAGTATATAAATAAATATTACACACATAAAGGTACGTTTCAGGCGTGCTGCCTAGTTGGGAGGGATGATAGTGTGATTCGCTGCCGTAGCTAGGCGGCAGTGCCGTTCGGAAGGTCCTGGGTTCGATTCTCCGGTAAACCATTCACTTCTGTTGTTTTTCTGTTTGTCTAGTTTTATACTTCATTATTTCTCACGAGTGCTTGAATCATACCTTTATGTGTGTAATATTTATGTATTTACTGGTATTTACATGTTCTCTACTTAATTCTCATTTTCTTTCCCTCCTGTCTCTTGTTTGTCTGTCCCTGACGAAGGCCTTGTGGCCGCAACGTAGGTTTTTCTTGTCCTTCTCCTTGTAAGACGTATTACTATTTGTGTGTGTGTGTTTTTTTTTTGTTTTTTTTTCAACTATTTACTTGTTACAGGCCTCGGGTTTCCCCTCTTTATTTGTTCAAATAAACAGTATAGTATTTCCGTTTTAGGCTCAACGGGGCAGAATTCACAAAGACAAGAATTTTTTATTATGCACTTGAAACTGCCTCGAGTATTCCCTATTTTGCTATTTTCCCTAATTGCTATTCTCTCTCCTCTCTCTCTCTCTCTCTCTCTCTCTCTCTCTCTGTGCGTATGTGCGTGTGTGCGTGTGTATGTATGATTATATTTCTTTAGTTCAGAATTCTTTATTTCTTATTTTTAAAAATATAAAAAAGTACTCCCTCTGTATTTTGTGGTGTGCGTGTGTGTGTGTGTGTGTGTGTGTGTGAGAGAGATCGTTATTTTTTGTCCATTCTATTTTTTTGTGTGCCTCTCCTTCCTCATTTTGGGGCGGTGTATAACTTTATCAGCCTCTGACAAGCGCAGGTTTTGGTTTTGTGTTTTCAATACCTCCCTTGCGAGGATAGCCAGCTGCAAGGCGCCCAGTCACTGACCTTGATAATCCATGTTGTAGTAGCCTCTCTAACAATGGTCCTGTGACCTTTCTCTGTATCCCGTAAGAACAAACCCGGTCACGTGGTGGCCCTACCACCCACACCATTACCCCTTCTTTATAAAACCACATTCTCCTGTTTTGGCTTAATTTTTTTTCTTTTTTTCTTGGCTAAGACAGAAGGTTAACAGGCGATGATTTGGGAGCTTAAAAACATATAGTCAGGCTTGAAATAAAGGTATGGCTTTGGGGATAGGGTTTGAGGGGGTAAGATACTTTTCTAGGTAAATTTTCTTGCGATTGGTTTAATATGATCATGGGTATTTACTATCGTATATATACTATCTTCCCTTCCAGTCATTACTGGCCATAGGAGCGTACCTCCCGAAATAACTTTCGGTGGCACGAGGTTGGGCAAATGTAGATCAAGCTGTTGTCCATGCAGCAAGACCCGGCCTGGACGTCAGAGGAACGGTCTGGCCGCTACAGTCTGACACCAGTAGCAACCGCCTGTCACTAGTAGGATACGGAACTTGCCCTCGTAAGCTTGTATTAGCTCTAGAATTGCCACAGTTATCCAAGTAGGATCGTGTCATATATATATATATATATATATATATATATATATATATATATATATATATATATGGGAGCCGCGCTGGTGTAATGGTTACAACGTTGTACTGGCGACCAGGTTTTCAAGGTCCAAGCCCGGGCGTCGGCGCTTGAAGGAGTGTCAACGACCGGGATTTTGACTGAATAATCTGAACGGCTCCTGAGATAAACCCTCTGTGGATGGGAAGGAGCGAAGCTCCTGACCGGGTTGGAAGGAAAGTCATCAGGTTCCATAGCCTCCCAATGACATGTCATTGGGCCGAAGGACTGAAAGCCCAAGTGCCGCTGGTTAAGGAGAGAAAAAGATATATATATATATATATATATACTGTTCAAAAAAAAGAAACGCAACATTATTGCAGTGGTAATGGACACCAAATTTCAAACTTGTACCAAAATTTGATTTTACGGAATTAATGTTTCAATCTTGGCATGAAGAAACTTTCAGACTTTAACAATGAAATGATGTTCATTAAATTTGGTTTGGACTTTTATTCTTTGCGACTGAGGCCTCCGTTTCAGTAAGGTGTATGGCCTCCTCTGGCCTCTATCAGAGAACGACATCTCCTTGACATGGATCCGATTAACCGTTGGATCTGTGGTTGTGGGATGGCTGCCCACTCTTCCCGCAGTGCAAGAGACAACTGTCGGAGATTGGCTGGAGCCACGTCTCGCTGGCGGAGTCGTCTGTCGAGTTCATCCCATACGTGTTCTATGGGGTTCATGTCTGATGACATGGCTGGCCACGGAATGGTCTGGACGTTGTTGTCAGCGAGGAACTGGGTGGTGAGTTGTGCCACATGAGGTCGAGCGTTATCCTGCTGAAAAATCGACCCTCGTGCAGCCAGAAGTGGAAGGACGTGAGGACAAAGAATTTCAGCGACGTATCGTTGGGCATTCAGGCGTCCTTCAATTTGCACCAGGTCACTTCTTCCCATGAAGTTGATCGCCCCCCACATCAGTACACCTAAACCACCATGTGGAGGAGCTTCACCAACGCTGTTCTGGGCGTAGCGCTCATGGACTCTGCGGTAAACTCTTCTCCGTCTATCGTGTCGCTGGAGCACAAAAAATGATTCATCACTAAACCAAACCCGTCTCCAGTCATTCCCAACGGTCCATTGACGCTGCTGGTTCGCCCACTGCAGTCGGTTCTGGCGATGCCGGTCCGTAAGAACAGGACCTCTGTAGGGTTTTCTAGCCCAAAGACCAGAGTCGTGCAGCCGGTTCTTGACCGTTTGATCTTAAATTCGACGAGCTGCTGACATTGACTGGACTGTGCAGGACGCAGATGCAAGTCGATTCCTGAGGTGACGCAGCCGTATGAAGCGGTCTTCGGCAGGAGTTGTGACTCTGGGTCTTCCACTGCGCGGCCGGTCTGCCACTGAGCCAGTTTCTTGAAATCGCCTCCAAAGGCGACTATTGGTGCTTCTAACCACATTAAATTGTCTGGGCACTACACTTTGTGACTGTCCAGTCTGTAAACGTCCAATGATGATGAGTCGTTTTTTTTTTTTTTTTTTTTTTTTTTTTTTTTTTTTTTTTTTTTTTAAGTAATATAGATTTTATATAGGCTTAAAGAGTAAAGTGGAATAAAAAAAGTTGATTTAATTTTAAAGAAGAAAGAAAATTTGAATTGGTTTAGAGCTAAGTAAAATCCTATATAGTTCCTTGTATTTTACATGTACACTTGAAACTACTGATTAGACACTCCGAAAAGAGCCAAAGCATTTAAGAAGGAAACTGAAGAAGAGAAGAAGCCTGGAATCTGCACCTATATACCGATATATACGTACACACACATACATACATTCGTTCTGTTTTATTCTTAATTTATATTTCTTTTTCGATTAAAACTAAAAACCAGTACAATTTTTTAGTACATATAACCACTCACTCGTACTCGCACTCACTGGCCCACTTAAAAGAAAGTTTCCATATAAACTCGCTCACAAACACATTGGAAATTTCACCCATAAAGCCAAAAATGGCTATCATTTTTAACATATGTACAGTCAATTCTGGGTTGAAATTACTTTCCGTTTTTTTTTAACACGTACACTACTTATACATTTCCCTTAAAATACAATTGCAGTATATGCAAAAAAAAGTATAGTGTTTGTCTTTTTTTTTTGAAGATTACGTCAGCTGGGTTAAATGCTTTGTTTTCTGGGTGAAAATATGTAGAAACAGTTTTGCATTAAAGACCCTTTGCTCGTAGAGGGCTTTATTTCTACACATCCATGCCAGATGTCTATATTCTGCTAGAAATGTTTGTAAATGTAATTCAATGTGTGGAGTCATCCTTGGAAGGATGCAGAGCATAACTGCTTTATACATATCTACTTCTGTTGTTGCATACTTTTGTAATATCTGTTTCAAAGTGTTCACAGTTTGTTTCACTGTGTCGCAATAAAAGAAAATGTGTTCCTCTGTCTCCATGAAGTTTAATCTACAGAGTTTACATTTTATTCGTACTGTGATTTTTTTCTTTTCTCTATACATGATTGGTGTTGAATTAAATAATAATCTATAAGTTATTTCTTTTACCCTTGGTGATGTGTTTGTTTTATGTAACTGAAAGAAAACCTGCGAGTAGTCTGATATACCATATTTATATCCTCTTTTTATTCTTTGGTAAAGCGGAGGTTCCTGTGCTAACACTAAATCTTGATATATCTCTTTAGTTGTTCGGTGTATTGTTTTTTCTTTTCCTTGTATGCATGCGACGCATTGTTTATAGAAATTAGGTAAGACTCCGGAATGGTGCGGTGCTGTATTGTTAAATTTACATAATTTTGCTAATGGTAGTCCAACATAGTAGTGTGCTAAAGGATATCCCTGTGGTTCATTTATTATACTACTTATAAATTTGATTCTCATAGCTTGAATTTTGGTGGATATATCTTGTAGGGATATTCCTCCTCTTGCTTTGTTCTGTATTAATGTTTTATGTTTTATGTTATGTATTGTGTGACGGAAAATGAAATGTCTGATTAAAGAATTTATTTTTATTAGAGTTCTTTTTGGAGGGTTAAAAATATTGGATATATATAGTAGCTTTGGAATAACATATGTGTTTACTATGATGCCCCTACCGAATATTGTAGCGTTTTTATATTTGTAACATTCTAATTTCTTTTCAGTTTTTAAGATTACGTTTTTCCACATTTCTTTGTTTGTTTTATATGGTATAGACATGAAATTTACTCCATATACTTTCATGTTGTTAGTTTGTGTTAGCTGTAGGGGAAAGTCTGTTTTGTTAGCCCAATGTCCTATGCCCATTATTTGTGATTTTTTAATGTTGATTTTTGAACCGCTAGTTATGCTAAATGTATCGAAAGTATCTAAAATGTTTTTTATTGATAATCTGCTTGAGGGGAAGAAGATTGTGTCATCCGCGTATGCTATTAGTTTCTTTTCACCTATACCTGGCACATGGACGCCTTTAATACTTGTATTTTTCCTGATGCTCTCTAATAAAGGTTCCAACACAAGTACATATAGTAAAGGAGACATTGGGCAACCTTGTCTGACTGATCGAGTGAGAGGAATTGTTTCAGATATATTGTGATTTATCAGCAATCTGCTTTCCGGTGCTTTGTATATGATTTTTATCCAAGATCTGAAATACTGGCCGAAATTATTTTCTTGTAAAATTTTGTGCAAGAAGGCATGTGAAACCCTATCAAAGGCTTTTTCTTGATCTATGGACATTATTGCTGCAGGTGTGTTTTTGTCATGCGTGTATTGAATGATATCCCGAATGAAATGTGTATGTTTGTTTACGTTTCTGTTTTTAACTCCACATTGTTGATCCTGATGGATGAGTTTATGCATAAAGGGTTGTAGTTTTAATGTTAAGGCTTTGGCAAGAATTTTGTAATCTGTATTAAGGAGAGAGATTGGTCTGTAATTTTGCATGTATTTCTTGTCTGTACTTACTTTGTGTATTAATGTTATGTAGGACTGGTTTAAACTAGCGGGGAGTTCTTCTTTCTTAAAAGCTTCGTGAAGTGTTTTTAAAAGGAGAGGTCCGAGTAGGTGAAAAAATTTCAAGTAGAATTCCACTGATAGACCGTCAGGACCAGGGGTTTTTTGTTTTTGTAGTGTGTTTAAGGCGGACTGTAGGTTGTTTATTGTGAGAGGCTCATCCATAATGTTTTTCTCGTAGTCATTCAACCGTGAGCTGTAGGCTGGGGAGAATTGTTCTGTTGGTGACTGTATAGGGTCCTGAGTGTATAATTGCGAATAAAACTCGTGAAAGGCTTGGGTTATTTCCGGGGTGGTTGTTAATTCTTTGTTTTCTTTATCAGCAATTTTGTGTATTTGTCTGCTTTTTTGTATATTTTGTTCTATTGCTAGAAATTGTTTACTCGGTGTCTCTTGTATTGGGACGTATGGTCTGGTTCTTACTTGAGCCCCGTTAAATGTGTATTGGTCATACTTTGTTATTTCTTCTTGTAGTGAAAAAATTTGTGGGGTTTTCTGTCTAACTTTTCAGTTAGAAAAAGTGCTTTTTCTAGCATCTGTTTTTGTTTTTTAATACTTTTTTGTATGAACGTTGCAATAGACTGTGTTACTTCTTTGATTGTTCCTTTTAGCAAATCCCAGTATTGTGTTATGTTTTCTGTTGGTACATTACTGTCGTAGTCTTGAATGAGTTTTGCCACAGTTTTTAACATAAAATTCATTTTGTAATAGTGAATTGTTAAACTTCCAGTGGGGAGATCTTTTCGTAAGGTTTATATGTTCTTTTCCGTTGACCGTTAGAAGGACTGCTTTGTGATCCGAAAAGTTGGTAGTATGATTTATATTTCTTATTTTATTAATGGTATAACTACTATGTATATAAAATCTGTCCAGCCTCGAAGAACTTCCAAAGGGGCGTGTTCTATCTGTGTATGTTGTTTCTGTTCCTTTTGGGTATTTTTTCCTGTATGCGTCTGATAAGTCGAGTTCCTCTAAGATGTCTTGTAGTATGTCTATTTGTTTATGTTCTGTCTTTCTTTCTTTGTTCCTTGACTGTATTTTCGCTCCTACTCTATCCATTTCATGTAATACTATGTTAAAATCTCCTCCTATTATGACTCGATTTCCTTTATAATGTTGAGTTACCGTATCAGATAGTGTTTGGTAGAAGTGAAATTGTCGTGTCCTGACTGCTGGGGCATAAACGTTTATTAATGTGTGTGTATCTGTGTGATCGTTTGAATTTCTTATTTGTATTATTGCAAATCTACCTTCTCTATCTTTATTTTTATGTGTTATTTCCCATTGATCTGAAGTCTGTAAGATAGCTACTCCTGTGTGTGATGTTCCTAGGCTAAAATGTGTATCTCGTAAACCTAGGATTGTTGTGATGCGGTTTGCACGTGATTCATCATTTACAAGGGTTTCTTGTAGAAAAACAAAGTCTGGTTTGTATGTTTGTATTAGGGCTACAATTTTATCTGTCTTATTTGCGAGACCTCTCACATTGAGGGTCATAACGGTTAGAATGCTTGTCATTGTTGGGAAGAATTAATTTTGTTGTGTTTATTTAAACCGAATTCTCTAGTACATAGTATAATACACAGTTTCGAAGTTATAAGGGTATGAAAAACAAACATTACCTTCATGAAATCCATACAGACACTTGCATATACACCTGTGCTTATATATTTAACTATGTATCTATTCATACTTATATCTACACAACTTGAGTGTGCCCAAGAGGGACTTGTGAATGTATAAAGATAGATCAGTAATGTTTTTAAATATTCACGAGTTCCCTTTCTGTCCGTTCGCATCGTCCCTTTACCACACCACGTTCTTAAGTGGGAGTTCATTTTGTATGTTTCAAAAAGTCTGAGTTTGTATAAGTGCGTTTTCGTTGTCATCCATCCTTAAGGCAGTTTCATCACAATTTGGGTCGTAGTAACCTTCTTCAGCTGTGAGGGTAGCCCAGGGAGGGGAGGTGTAATGCTTGAAAGGCGTGTCTGGAGCCGAATCACTTGAACTATTCTTTTCTTTCTGTATGCTGGGGTGACTTATGCTGGTCCCTGGCGTGGGTTGAGGAGATGGCTGTGTTGTTCTCCTGATTTTCGTCTGTGTAGTTTTCTTTTTGTTTTGTTTTCTCTTGTTGACAAATAATGTGAACCTGTCATTGGTATTGCTTTCAGAATCCGATTCTGACAACATAACGTTATTTATGTTTTCTGAAGAGTTGTTGACAACTGGCAGGATGGTTGTTTGGGTCTCCTGTGTCGGTGGTACAGGTTGTACCTGTTCTGTAGTTTGTTCCTTGACCGGAGCTGCATTGAGAGTCGCTACCTGGGTTTTTTTTTCCGGGGGCATTGGTTAACCCAGTGATTATCTTGTCCACACATCGCACATGGTGTGCGTCGACCTGGGATAGTGACGAAGACTTTCAGGTTTTTCTCCTGGCCTTGTGATTGTAATTTCATGTTTATATAATGGGGAATGTCTCTTGTTGGGTTATACAGAAAAGCCCACTTATCTGACGCATTTTGAATTTGAAAGGCCGCGGCCTCTTTATCCCCCGTGATAGAGGCAACGATTGAAAGTACTGCTTCTTTTTTAATCGTTGGGGGTAGCCAGTTCAACACACCCTTTGCTTTCTCCTTTTCTTGGTGTTCAATGATGATGGACATTTTTGGGTTGTCCCACTCGAACTTTTTGCCATGTAAATTCTTATAGTGGGTGATATGCGCCGAAGTGGTTAAAGTCGCGTACCACTTTAAGGGGTCAGCAAAGCGATAAAGGGCTGCGATGCCTCTTGGGCCAACTCCTGCTGGTCCAGTCAAAATACTTGAAATAAAAGAGTACGACGCCCTTGCTGCCTGTGGACCGGAGGTTGTTAACACCAGCGTACCAGGTCTGTGGAGTAAACCACCCTCAAAAGCCTCATCCATATTTAGAGTAATTTCTGGAATTTCCATGTTGGATTGTTATTTGTCTAAACCAATATCCACTAGGAAAGAAAACACACACACTCGCACAAAAATCAGCACGAGAAATCCGAGTAGAAAGGACAAGTAAATCCAAACCTATGCTACTGCAGCTAGTCTCAAATCCATGCTTGCGCATTGAATTTTCAACTGAATTTATTCGAGGAGCGTCAATCTTTTATAGGCATTCAATAATATGGTCAGAGAGTTTTGTGTTCAGTAAGTTTTACGGGATTCTCATGAACCTGTCACGAGTTATTGTCAAAAATGTTGTGTTGACCTTGACCTCTTTCATGACCTCACGAATCACGAGGTGAGTACAATTCAGGTAACCACGAGAAGTTAATGACCAGGTGAACACAATCATTAGGTTGACTGATGTCCAATCAGCGAATATCTTTTATAAAAGTAACACCAAAAAAGTTGCGTTTCTTTTTTTGAACAGTATATAAAGGTATCAGTAAGCTTTAAGCTACTGAGGAAACCTGTTGGTAGCATTACAAAGTAGTACTTGTTCTGGAACCCCCAGGGCAAGAGAGGCAGAGGTAGACCAAGAAGCACATGGAGAAGAGAGCTGAAACAGAGGTGAAAAGGATGAGGAGAAAGAGGAAAGAACTTGAGATGATGGCACGTGGCAGGAGGACTTGGCATGTGTTTGTTGAAGGCCTATGTTTCTTGAGGAGCGGAGGATTATGAATGAATGAATGAAGTTTTAAGCCGGATCGTCTTTATCATGAACCATATTCGGAAATTACATATAATCGGTTTTGTCTCTTTATTCATACAATGTCGTACACGTTTGTTTGTTTGTTTTTGGTTTTTTTTTGGTGGTAAAATATTTGTATTGATTTGTTTGTTGTCTTTAAAAAAAAATAAGTTTAGTAAACTCTGAGCAGCAATGGACCAGGTTCTTCGCTTGTAGGAATAAAACGTGCGAATTTATATGCTGTACTTTATAAATTTAATTTGCACTCTTCTGTTCTAATCCAATGATCTGGGCTTATGTTTGATTTGATGATGACCTATAAACGTAATCTCTTTCTATCTTAGGCTTCATATAGTAGTGGGAAGAGGAAGTAGCTTGTAATGTACAAGGAGTGTTGCTTTTGCAAGCGTCAGACCATGTTACCTTATGGATGGTGTCACGGATTGCCTCCCCTTAGCTCTGCAGTGGTGGTCCAACAGTGGCCACAACTTCAAGAGTAACTAATTTGGGTACCCTTATAACTATGACTAATCTTTCCAAATTCCTGAATTGCTGGTGCTGCTGGTTCCGTCAATTCGTCTCTATGTGGAGGGCACGTTTCCAGATGTCTAAAAGTTACCACTCTTGGTCCAGGCAAGGATCTTCAAGTGTTGATCTCAGGCTTTGAAACACAGACCAATAGGACTGCTGGTATCGTTCGTAAAGTAGTACCGCAACTGGCCTCTCCGATCCGTACGACCAACTTTTAGAGGGAATAAAAGAACAAATTCCGCTTTTAAATATTTGTTTGCCTGATATTAACCTGGCGCTACTCCCCCGCTGTCCGTGAACCGATTCCTTTTCTCAGATTTTTTTCCTCCTGCTGAGCGTAAATTATCTAACTCAGGAGATGAGACGAAAAATCATGATTATTTCAGTTAATCTCATTAAAATTTGTGACTGGACAGCGGAAAATGGCTTGTCCCTGAAGTGCCTAAAGTTTACATCCATTTAACAAATGATAATACACAACTATACACATGCTGATGAAATCATCACTCACTCCCTGCTCCATTCGGAGTCTGGGGTTACTTCTGCGTTTGGCTCTCTGTGAGACTTAGCATGAAGCAATCACCAGCGCTTGCTGTGGTGATTCGTGAATGTATCCTTTTCACATGTTAAGGGTGCCAGCCTCATATGAATCTTTAACACCGCTAGTCAAGTTTACACATATAAAGTTCTAAGTATAAAACAATTTACGCTCAACTCAATAAAATTGAGAATCTTTAGACTTCCTGCTCAGATAAATAGTCTCGGCAAGTTAATTACGATTTGCTTCGAACACGCGTCTGGGATTTTTTTCTTATTTCAGAATTCCTCTGTGACTTTGTGTGCAGTTTTCTGTAGGAGTGCGGGTCCGTATCACTTTTGGCGAGTTTTAAAAGGTGGGTAAAAGATGCTCTAATACGTGTTTCCGTTCCTAATAAATTCAGAGTCCAACTCTATTCTTCACTGTAGCAAGGTCTGAGCTGTCTACTGGTGACGATTTCTGGAATGCAGTCTCGTATATCAAAATTGTACTACATTATATATCGTAGATTTCCTGCCCCCACTTTTCGGCGATTGGGACAAACGCCCAAACGACGCAATTGTTATTCGCGCCTCAAAATGCCCGCCAACCGTATTTGAAAGTTTTAGTCATGGCAACTTTATGATGAAATATTTTGAATGACTCATCTACGAGGGTTGCTCAGAAAGTAATGCCCCACATTTTTTCTCTAGGAAACTATTTATTCACAATGTATGACATTCACGCACAGTATAACTGGATGTATCCTTTACACATGCTATTTTTCCACATAATCTCCGTTTACTTCTATGGCCTTACGCCAGCGTGAAACAAGGACATACATGCCTTCCCTGTACCAGCTCGTTTCCTGTTCACGTAGCCATGTCCTCACCACACAAATCACGCTCTCGTCATCTTCAAACCTTGTCCCGCGCAGTGCATCCTTCAGTGGCCCAAAAAGATGCAAATCTGAGGGCGCCAGATCAGGACTATAGGGGGATGGGGGAGCACAGTCCAATCAAATTTGGAGATTGCCTCCCGAGTTTTCAGACTTGTGTGAGGGCGGGTATTGTCGTGCTGGATCAAAATGTTTACTGCATTCCTGATAGGCTGCACTCGCTGGTAGCGCTGTTTAAGTTTGTTGAGTGTTTTGATGTACGCATCCAAATTGATTGCCTCACCTCTGGGCATCACATCCACAAGAATCACCCCATCAATGTCTCAAAAGACGGTGGTCATAACCTTTCCGGCGGAGGGAGTTGTCTTGAATTTCTTTTTTCATGGTGATTGTGGATGAGGCCACTCCACTGACTGCCTTTTCATCTCCGGCTCAAAATGGTGCTCCCAGGTTTCGTTACCTGTGATTATCTGGGACAAAAAGCCCCCCCCCCTCCCCCTCCCCCCCCCCCTCAGCATCAAAACACTCCAATAATTCAGAACAGATGGTTTTCCTTTGATGTCTGTGGTTGGTTGTGAGATTTCGAGGAACCCATCTTGCACATACCTTCGAATATCGGAGAGCGTCGATAATTGCCATCACACTTCCATTGCTGACTGAAAGCTCCTTTTCAGGACAAACAAAGAAGAAGTACACATACGTCTTTTTCACAGACTACTACAGTGGCGCTATCTGTCGGATGACCGTGCAATTATGCACTTGTACGCGGATAACATCAGTGTTGCTACGTTTAAATTTTCGCTTTGCTATCATTATTTTGGGATGAGTAAAAAGATGTGGGGCATTACTTTCTGAGCAACCCTCGTAGTACAAAATTTCAAACCAGTACTTTCTCAAATTGGGCTGTAAACATCCGATTATTATTTGATGAAGTTACGTCTATCACATATCAAAATGTCTTCTCAGATTATGGATTATCTGACTTGCTTATCCCACGTAATTCAGACGTCGTTATTAGACTATGACTCTGCGCAATTCGACCGTCTGTCTGGACATATTCGTGGTTTATCCGTACCTCCAATATTACGACTCTATTGTTCTGACGAATTGAAAGGGATGACTCCAATCTTGTGCAAACATCGCTGATAGCATTTCACCTGGAGTCCATGTGGGATCGTTGCGTTTTTTGTGACTTAATTAATCCCTAAGGGATGGACATTCGAATTGAAGTGAATTGATGTGTGAAAATTATGTAAACATTGACCTCCGGGTGAGTTTTTTTTGTGTGTGGAAGAAATGGGCCAAGTTAGGGCAGGGGGAGAGAGAGAAATATCAAAATGTCTCCTGCACAGTAAAGATAATGCAATACCGCCGGAGTGGACATGACAGCGCCCAAACCGTTTTGTGACAGGTGGTCTATCCAACTTCATCAAAGACGTCCGATTACCTTGAAGGAGAATGTTCTGCTGTTCAAATCTTGCAAAGTGGCCGAAAATAAATAGCGTAAGTGTTACTGAGCGTGCGATAGGCCAAGCGATTAGAGCTCTTTGATCTGCCAGCACAGTTACTGGGTTCAGGGATCGAAAGCTGCAAGCGTCACGCTCAAGTCTACAAAGCTTTAGTGCCGGGGATGGCAAAGGCAGCCAGAAAGGGAAACTGGTCGGCCCACCTCATAAAAAGCTAAACTTAGTATGGGGAAGTCACTAACACTTTACCCCACTACTGCAGTATCTGCTCTGGGACTACCACTTTTTAGTATTACTGGGACCAATGACAAAAAAAGGGCCTACGCTACGACCGTAAGGTCATCTTCGGGGTCACATGCACGTATAACGTAGAGAACAGAAAGTTAGAATTAATCTGAATGGATTAAAAAAAAAAGAAAAAAAAAAGAAAGTTAAATTTTGATAAAAATCAGTAAGGAAGATTTCTGCTGTAATTCCGGTAAATCCGGGTAAAAATGCCCCGAGAACAAAAGTGGAAAAACACAATGAACGAGGATTAAAAAGAAAGAGGAATAGTGGGTAAAAGAGACGAACGGCGAAAAAAATAGACATAGCCAGATAAAACAGCACTCAGCTCGGGGCCGGATTATCCACAAAGCAGGCTAAGCACCGTGCTTAGATCACCAGCCCTCCAGCGGCACAAAAAAAAAAAAAAAAAAAAATCGAACTTAATTGTTGCTGATAAAATTGAATGACTTATGCAAGGCCATTTTATCCTTAAGTTAAGAATATTTTAATGTGTAATGATGGAAGAACTGGTATTTTCCCACCTTTTTAAGCTGTTCAGCTGTTCATTGTGAGAATGAGGGGTGTCTGTAGTTGCAGAGTAACAGTGCTGACTGAGGGAATGTAAAATACGGGAATCCCATCCAATCCCAACTAACATAATTACCGATTTATGTTACGTCGGTCGGTCTCTTTCAAAGTAGTAAATATATATTAGACAAACATAAAGGTATGTTTTCAGGCACTCGTAAGAAATAAAGAAGTAGAAAACTAGACAACAGAAAAACAACAGACGTGAGTGGCTTACCCAGGACTCGAACCCAGGACCTTCCGTGCGACAACCCCGCCTAGCTATGCAAGCGAATCACACTATCGTCCCTGCCATCTAGGCATCACCAAAAAATGACGGGTCATTAGTGCGACCCGCAACACATAACACCGGACATTTTCCATGGGCAGTCCAGCCTATTAATGACGCAATCACTTTGTTACGAGTGCCTGAAAACATACCTTTATGTTTGTCTAATATTTATTTACTGTTTACATGCCTCGGGTTTCCCTTCCTTATGTGTTATAAATGCTCACTTAAAATAGTAACTCGCACCAGAAAAAAAAGTGCGCAACGCACGGTGTGCAACTTGCGCGGCGTGGGTGTTATATAAAACAAATACTTTGGTTTTATTTATTAATTAATTTTTTAAAATTCTTTCGCGAAATTAGTAGCGCTCGACAAAGAAAAAGTGCGTAAAAATTGGTGTGCATGAGCCCTCACCCGATGTACAAATCATGATAACTTGTAAGTTTTTGTTAAAACCACTTATTATCAGGGAACACTCTTTGAAAACAATCCACGCACTTTCACACGAAATGTTGTCATCAAAGAACTTTTAAATTGAATCTAAAATAACATAATGCTCGTCGTGTGTACGTTGGTCACAGCTGAGAAATGCAACCGTGTTGAAAAATTGTATTGTTCCCATTATATATACTCTCCCGAAAATAGTTACAATCAACAAAGAAAAGCGTTCAAATGACGGTGTTCATGAACAGTTTGATTACACTGTATAATGGAAAGAAACCAAAAACACTCTAAGAATGTACTTCTATCTGCTCAGCCGGGAACGGAAACAGCACATTATAATTAAAAACCCGTCAATTTGACGGGTTATTGCTAGTTTTACTATAATGCACAATATAATCATTGTTACTTTTGATTAAATTCTTAGGCATAATGATGGATTTGGCAATAAGATAATCGAAAATGAAGCCATTTTAATCAAATCCCACACAACTAACATAATTACCGATGTATGTTACGTCGGTCGGTCTCACTCAAAATAGTAACTCGCGCCAGAAAAAAAAGTGCGCAACGCACGGTGTGCAACTTGCGCGGCGTGGGTGTTATATAAAACAAATACTTTGGTTTTTTATATTTTTATTCTTTCCCGAAATTAGTAGCTCTCGACAAAGAAAAAGTGCGTAAAAATTGGTGTGCATGAGCCCTCACCCGATGTACAAATCATGAAAACTTTAAAGTTTTTGTTAAAACCACTTATTATCAGGGAACACTCTTTGAAAACAATCCACGCACTTTCACACGAATTGTTGTCATCATAGAACTTTTAAATTGAATCTAAAATAACAATTCTCGCCGTGTCTACGTTGGTCACAACTGAGGAATGCAACCGTGTTTAAAAATTGTATTGTTTCCATTATATATACTCTCCCGAAAATAGTTACAATCAATAAAGAAAAGCGTTCAAATGACGGTGTTCATGAACAGTTTGATTACACTGTATAATGGAAAGAAACCAAATACACTCTAAGAATGTACTTCTATCTGCTCATCCGGGAACGGAAACAGCACACTACAATTAAAAACCCGTCAAGTTTGACGCGTTATTGCTAGTATGTAATATAATTGTTAATTAGATTCAAATAATAAAAACCTATTTTCGGTCTTTAAATTTTTTTTAAAGCTGTTTCATATTTTGTAGGAAGTGGACACCATAATATTTTCAGTGATGAGGGTCATGGATGGCCTTAATTTGAAACTGAGTAGACTAGAAAAAAAAAAAAAATATATATATATAAGTATGTGTGTGTGTGTATGAGCATTGCCATCAGTCGTTCTGCCACTAAGACAACCTTTACCTGTAGTAATTGTTGTAACAACAACATCACGAGTCACCACTTTCAATATATACGATTTCCTCTGGTTGTGATTTGATGCGCTGCTTACGACTTTCAAAGAATTCTTTTTAACATCATCGTTAATGTGCAAGTTTGACAAGACATCTTTCTCCGAAAAAAAAACAAATAGATAAAAAACGTATTTGTCGCCCTCTTTCAGTTCATTTCTCTTTTGACAGTATAAATCAGGAATATAAACTCACAATTACATGGATACATTTCTAGAGCATTAATCATTAGTATTTCCTTATGCGTTCGTAAATTTTGTCCCATCATTTCCCACCAAAGTTGCAATCTGTTTCATGAAGGGTTTATTTTTTCACGCGGAAAACTAAACAATGCACCTATTGAAACAACGCGCAATTTGTTTCCTTCCTTAATAATGGTGGATGTTTTTATTCTGGACAAAATTGCTTGAATTCTCCCCATTTGTAATTCGAATGAGTATGAATAAAGAATGGAGTTCGTTACATTTACATTTACTTGGCCGATTTAGTCGCTAAGTCGATATTCCTTGACCTAATGATTCGGAGATGGAGTGACAGAAAGATTATTTTAAATTTTTTTCTTAATAATATGTACCAAGGCGAGAATTTAAAATTAATATCCGTACACTTACAAAACTTAATGCGATAAAGCAGCTGTTAATTAATCAGTCCATTTAAGTAATTAGTTCAGTCAAGTGGCTGTTTTTCCCTTCTCTCCCTTGCCACATTTGTCGCGTTGCTCTATAACTTCAAATTCAATGCTTCTCGATAAATGACCACATGGGAAATAAACCATCATCAGGGCACGCAGCCACAGCGGGCTGATCACCCGCTTGCCAGTCGCTCTGATTACGGAAACAACAACTAATTTTTTGTTGTACCAATAAACGCCACTAGGCGTAACGGAACAACAATTAATTTCTTGTTGCCCTAAGACGCCTGTTCGTGGCGTACTAGCCCCTGACTGCTTTGTCGGTCTTCGGCTAAGGACGGAAGAGGGCACGCAGCAGAAAGCTCACAAAATAATTATTTCCCCTTACATTTTGGCGGGTATGTTGCTCGTGTAGTATATTAGGTTAAATAGTGATGTCCTAGTATCGTACCTGAATCCATTCGAGTGGTCATTGTGTTCCTACGGGTTTCCATGACAGCATCACCAGCTACCTCAAGCTGTTTCGTATAAGTTATATTTATTCATTATGTATTATTATTTCTTTCCCTTTTGTTTACGGGTGGTTTGTCACTAGCGAAGGCCCTGTATTCATAACGTAAGAAATTCTCTTTGTCCTAATAAAACTCATTCCCTATTTTCGTTTACCCCGCCTCTTTCCATTGTCTTACTGCAGTCTTCATTCTCGTATACCCTGGTACAACATACAACACCAGCGTCCATCTCATAATATGAAGTGGTGAACTGTGCGGCCTCGAAACGGCCGGGAGCAGCGATTGGTTGGTGAAAAACACAACAATGGTCAATAATGCAAGAACAGTAAGCGTCGGTCAGAGCTGCCAGGACAAGACCTGCAGCACCAACAATAGATGCAGGTCGTATCTAGTACTCAACAATAGAGGGACGGCTCTTCTTACCATCTGCCTGCACCGTCAGAAAGAAACCATAGAATACACAATGGTTGAGCGTACAGCCAGGCGCGCTGCTTGCTGCTGGATGAATGCAAGAATAAAAATGAGGGTAGATTATAATAGAATATGATTGAAAACGGGGACTATGAGGGAGAAGCGGGTAGGGGAGAACAATAGAGAGGTTAAAAAATGAACGGGGAAAAATGTAAAGCGTGAAATGGAATAAGCTGACCATTGACAAAAGAGGAAAAAAACCAACCCACTACTTCCAAAAAAATTAAGAATGACACGGATAAATGAACGGTAACTTAAGAGTCACGTATATTAATTTTTCGCTGACCCTGGAGGTCTGGTTTAGGTCAAGATAGTTCGATGATAAAGAAGAAAGCTGACAAGAACGAAGGCAGTAGACAGAGTGAGCAAGAAATGTCACAAAAGGTTATTGTAGAAAGCGTGAGTTAGAATTGTCACAAAGGTTACTGTAAGTTCGTCCATGTGTTTAATACTGGCCTTCATCGGTTAGAATCATCATCATCATCATCATCATTATGATTTAGCTGCCTGTGGAGCTTACTTACTTACTTAGTCGCTCCTCTTCTACCGTGAGGTGTAGAGGTTTGGAAGAGAGAGCGCCATACTATCCTATCGGCTGTCTTCCTCCTGGCCTGCTTCCATTCTAGTCCTCGGTCCATCAGGAATTATCTAATGTTGTCCTCCCAGCAGACTCTGGGTCGTCCTGTAGGACTGGATCCCTGGCTCTTAGCCTCCCATACATGCCGTGGCAGCCGATCTTCTCCCATTCTGCAGATATGACCAGACCATCTTAGTTGGGACTGTTCTACTTGGGTCCGCAGGGGTTGGGTTTTTAGGGCTTGACGTGGAGCATAGACCTTAAATCCGGTCATGCAAAATTCTCTTGTTCTGTACCATTCGTTCAAGTTCATTCCACGTCGCGCCTATCCTTTTGAAATTTGTCTTCAGCTCCAATCTCCGTGATTGCCTGTCTCCTGTTATTTCTTTTAGACGTGAATTCATACATGTATCGTGGCAGCAATATAGACACAACTTTGGAGGAACCGGCGAGAGTGATAAAATAAGAATACGAAAGATACGATGAGTGTTTATTGCACTGGGAAATAAGTGGAAATCAAATGAAATAAAATCCAATACACAAATAACCATCTTGGGCTCAAATGTAAATGCAGTTTTATATGGCTCTGAAACATAAAGAACCGAAAAATCTGCAACCAAGAAGTTACAAACTTTCAGAAATTGAAAGTATTCGAAATGAATACAAATGTAACGCAAAATTTAACAGTCTCCTGCTGAATTTCTGACTGAATGTCTGAAATGATTAGCAACTTAGCTCAACCCGTAAACAGACATTCAGTCTGAGACCGGTGTTTTGACCTAATTAATCTCGGCATAGGCAACATCGATTCACATAGTCATGACAATTTAAATTTAAAAAAAAAAAAAAAATAAATATGAAATCTCAGATTACAATTTTTACCCTGGAGGATTTTGTTTTATTAGGAGTGATTTCAACATTTCAATGGCAAAAGGAGTTTTATAATTAATCACATGTTTTAGACGATGAAAGAAAAAAACAAAACAAAAACAAAAGTGTCAACTTCAAACTCACGCTTGTCAAAAGACAACGAAGAACCCATTTCTATTCTTGAATGTTCAAAATGAAAGCGGAAAGAATCATTCAAAAGGTCAAAGGCTAGTCTGAAATTACTGATGTTGGAAAAACATAATTCTTATTTCCAAGATCTAACACCTCTCCAGCTGACGAAATGGTAAGACTTGTTTAGAAGATCCACTTCATCATATATCTCAAGAATTCAAGCCAGATCTGGACAATCGTTGTACACGTGAGTCAGAAGACTCAGTTGTTATGTCAATTCTCGAATGTTCTGCGCTTGATCAGAATATCAGTTTACGGAGCATGGGAGTCACGACTACAGCTGGTCCAGCAGGAAGCCTGCACAAAGCAGTTACATGCTCTTGCAATGGTGGTTTCTTTTGCAATTTGTTTTACGTGATGAGGTTGCTAGTCCTATGCACAACCTCATATCAGTTGCCTTATACGACATGCCTGAGGGTGCAATAGGTATATTCTTTCTTTGACTCTTCAGAGACGGCCGTCAAATACACAGGGCAAGAGAGAATACAATAAACCAGGGCTGTGGGAGTCGGGGAGTTAAAGTCGTGAAGTCGTTCGTTTGTTGGTGAAGTCAGAGTTGATAAAAATGTCCCGTCTCCGACTCTAAATTCTACGAGACTTAAGCCCAGGCAGATCCTGTTTTTAAGAACGAATTCAATTTAAATAAAGAAGAAGGTATCATATTTTAAAACATTTTTGGGTGTTTGTTTTCTATTATTGTATGAATGAATGAATAGTTAAAATTGTAATCTACGTACTCATGTATTCACACATAGACGATATTTATACATATAACTCCATACAATTTCATCATTTTATGCCATTATGAATAGTCAAAAAATTGTAATCACACTCGGGAATCGGAGTCGGGAATCTAGTCGGACTTTTAAAAGTCCCAGGAGTCGGAAATTGTTTTTGGCCGACTCCACATCCCTGCACTAAAGAATTTAACACTTTGCTCGCGAGAAAGTCAACAGCATGATTCATAAATAAAGCACTATAGACAGGAAATTTAAGCGTAACACCGAAAGATTGTATCTTTTTGAAAGATAATCGTTCCATAGTGTATCTTATTTATTATTTTGTCTTTCATTAGCAAAGTCTAATACTGCATTTTATGTTCGTTATTTCATAACTTCAGACTTTTGTTAAATATCACGTGACATGCAGCTTTCCTACCCATCAACCATTTTTTTTGGTCATCGCCGGAGGACAAAGGCGCGGAACTCACGTGCATGTGCGATACAGTCACTGCCCGGAAGACAAAGCGATATGTACGCATGCGCAGACATGTATTTTTGGTGGTAAAAGTTCATATATTTGGCGCATGGATGATGTAGACATTACAATCTTCTATTTTTTTTTTTTTTTTTTGGTTTTCTGTCCGGGTGAAAAAGCTAGGGGGGAAAACGAGAAAGACCACATGAATAGACCCATTGTTTTCAGTGAAGAGATCTATTCCCTTGATTCTCCCCAACACTGCACACCCACCCACTGACACAAAAAGGAGAGAATTTGATATTTGTATCAAAACAGAGGGACAGCTGCGTGACCAGCAATGATCACATGTAGGCTGTGAGGTTGCCGGACCGAAGTCTGACAAAAGACTTCAAGACTTCACCGCTCCACAAAACGCATTTATAACATAAGTCATACATTGTGACTGTCGGCGCTTGGGCCAGTTTGGCCATTATTGCTGCCTGTGACAAACGCGGAATGTGACGTCCCTGGTTATCAGTGCCATAATTATGTTGAGCTTTGAAAAATGTTCTCGACTTGTCCCTGGCAAGGTAGAAATCAGATTCGTTTGCACTGTGCCCCTATAGCACGTTTCACTAGCTTTGCCCAACTTCAAAATGCTGTATCTCAGCGAATATGTGACGCATATAAGTGAAATTTTGTGTGTAAATTTGAAATGGTATAGACCCTATGAATTAAATTTTTCATTAAAATGCGGCCATTGGTTTCAATTTTTGTTTCTTTGCGATATAATATAAAATCCTACTTGCCAGCACACATCACACACACACACATATTGAAATGTCTACAGTAAATTATACGACCTCATTTGCACATTTTTGGTTTATCAAGAAATTGGCATGATTTTTGCGTGAAATTGCACTTCTTGAACATAAAACAGTTTATTTCCGGTTTTACGCACACATTGTCAATCAGTGGCGTGTCTACAAAAAGTATTGTGTGGCTAAGTAGGAAAAATGAGTCTGCGAGTACATGTTATGACATTACAGCAAATCACAAATAGGATTTTAAAGTATTTCTGCAATGAAGCTACTCGAGGAAAACTATATCATTCCATTTCAAACCCACAAAAGAGGACTATTCATGCCTTGGGGATAAGCAAACGATCATTGCACCGCTGGATAGCGACATCTGAAATGTGTAATTCCAGTGTTTTACACACGAAAAATAGGCCAAGAGTGGTGGATAATTTTGACAGAGAATTAATCCGCAGAGAAATTTGCAATATGTTTCATAATAATGAGGCAGTGACTTTAAGGAAATTGAAAATTTGATTAAGAAAGAATAATGACATTGAAATTTCCAAATCTACGCTATGGAGGACTATTAGGAGTTTGGGATTCACTTTTAGAAAATATGTTGGTGGTAGAAACCTTATTTGTGAGAAGCCTCATATAGTTGCAATGAGAAGCAAATATTTACGTGAGGTCAGAGAAATGAGAAGAGATTGTTATGATTTTGTGTATTTAGATGAAACTTGGATCAATGCGCACCACAGTAATGAACGAGAATGGCAATCATCTGATGGGACAACTAAGAGACTAGTACCAAGCAGCAAAGGACAGCGCCTAATAATTGCACATGCATAATACTGAACTCACATTTGTTTCAAAATCTACAGATAATAGGGATTATCATACAGAGATGAATGGCAAGATATTTCAAGATTGGATTGTGAATCATGTACTTCCTTCCTTGGATAGACCGTCGTGTTTGATAATGGACAATGCTTCATATCACAACGTTGTGGCACCAGAAGATAAAGTTCCTAATTCATCAAGTACTAAAGATGTAATAAAGATTTGGCCGACCAAAAACAACATTCCATTCAACGAAATGTCCCTGAAGCCTGAATTACTTGGAATTGTAAAAAAAGACACAGCATACAAAGATATTTCACATAGACAAGGCAATCCATGAACATGGTCACAGATGTTTAAAATTGCCTCCTTACCATTCTCACTTAAACCCAATAGAGCTAGTATGGGCTAAAATTAAGGAACAGGTAGAAACAGAAAATAGAACGTTCAAATTAAAAGATGTTGAAATACTTATAAAAGCCGCCATGTCCAATATAGCCAGGGATTATTGGAAGAAATGTGAGAACCATGTGTTACAAGAGGAAGAGGAATATTGGAAGAATGATGGTTTGTCCTTCATTCAGCCGAGATTGATTATCAATTTCTCAGAGACATCTGATTATGATTCGGATGAAGTTTAATTTCTTTAAAGATGACCTTACCGTTATTTACAAGCACATTAGAGGAGCAACGTTCCATTATGATATTTATGAACCGCAAAGAGATGATACCCATTGAAATAATTAGATCAAGGAAGGTCCAGTTTGGTAGCGCATTAAATGTCAATGACAAACAATGTCACGAGTATTTCGCATGCAGATCATTTAAGAAATCATCTTCAACACGTATTCAATTGCAAACGTGATGGCCACATTATTGTAATAGTAGACACGCCTATGCCTAATCAATTCACAGAATCTGTGCATGAAGTGGTAAAATTTCTTTTCTCGATACACAATAATTAGTATGCCGACAAAGATCAAAGGATTTCATCCGTTTATGGGAACTGGACAAGATGCACAGATATAAAGTATATATTTGTTGGGTCTAACCCAATATAACATCGTATGCAAAAAATGGCATTAATACGTTCGACGGTTAATCAGATAATTACATTTGTTTGAGGGCAAAGCTAGTGAAACGTGCTACTAGTTTGCACGGCCACTATTTTTGATGCCAGGCTTATGTCGAGTGGCGTAGGCGACCATGTAGCTACACAACGTAACTTAACTTTCACTCTTGCCATATGTTACCGTTTTTTAACATTCTCTTCGTTGTCTTTCTTGTGAATTTTTTAATGTCATTTTTTTAGCTCCTGGAGGAGTATGAAGAGACCATTTCTTTCGGTCCTCTTCTATGCACTTTGTGTTCTCCTGCAGTAGTGGTTTCTTTATCTGAACATGTTATCATCATTCTCAATGTCCCTTAGATCTCCTTATAGAGAGTTAACCACAACTGCAACTGGTGACCTGGCTGGAACTCTACATGACTGGAACTCTACATGACTGGAACTCTACATGACTGGAACTCTACATGACTGGAACTGTGCATGACTGGAACTCTGCATGACTGGAACTCTACATGACTGGAACTCTACATGACTGGAACTCTGCATGACTGGAAATCTGCATGACTGGAACTCTACATGACTGGAACTCTACATGACTGGAACTCTACATGACTGGAAATCTGCATGACTGGAACTCTACATGACTGGAACTCTGCATGACTTGAACTCTGCATGACTGGAACTCTACAAGACTGGAACTATACATGACTGGAACTCTACATGACTGGAAATCTGCATGACTGGAACTCTACATGACTTGAACTCTGCATGACGAACTCTACAAGACTGGAACTCTACATGACTGGAACTCTGCATGACTGGAACTCTACATGACTGGAACTCTACATGACTGGAACTCTACATGAAAGCTTTCGTGTACTCTAGCGGTTGTGGTTTTTATAGAAATTTGTTTTACAAAGTGATGTACCCAGCTACTTGTTCAACCTTATTTCAGTCGAATTTTACTATATGTACGAGGAAGCACTAGTCAAATTCTAGTTTAGTCTCCCCTGAGACCTCCGATGAACTAACGGGACAGTCTGGACACAAATGCACAATAATTAAAGATAAAGGAAGTGAGCTACTTTATTACACAAGGTCTCTGCTTTACGAGGTGGGGGTGACAAATTTCCTTCCTCTCTGCTTTTGATTTCCCTAACTCAAGAGCAAAGTGAGGTAACCGATTATAACTGGGTAGAATGGGAAGTAACCTGCTTGCGGAAGGAACAGGCAGCGAGGAAGGGAACTGGTCACACTCACCTCTCGATGCTGGACCTAGTATAGTTAAGTCTCTAACACTTCACTCCCCTGTGGCAGTATCTACTATGAGAGTTCTTTTTTAACTTTGCTCCAAGAAGAAAGTAATGTAACCATTCTGTCACTAGACGCTCTGCAATAAAGTTAGTTATCTTTAAGTCCGGTTAACATCTCTCTTTTCTCATGTACAAATCTTCTGATCACGTACACCTTTCCTATGCTGTCTTATACGGCACGCTTGTGAGCAGCGTGGGTGTAATGGTTACCACATTGCGTTGGCGATCAGGTGTTCAATGTTCAAGTCCGGGCGTGGGTATTTGAAGCAGTGTCATTGACCGGGATCTTGACTGAATAACCTGAACGGCTCCTGAGATAAACACTACGTGGATGGGACGGAGCAAAGCTCCTGACCGGGTTGGAAGGAAATTCGCAATGACATGTCATTGGGCCGAAGGGCTGAAAGCCCAAGTGCCGCTGGTTAAGAAAAAAAAAAAAGATACGGCACGCGCACGGCGTATAGGTGCTGATATTTGCTCCCTAGTATCGAGCTCCGAAGTATTTTAACAAATAAAGTGGTGCCTAGTTGGTGGAGCGGACAGTAACGATTCGCTCCCGTAGCTAGGCGGTGGTGTTGTTCGGAAGTTGCTGGGTTCGATTCCCGGTAAGCTTATCACTTCTCTTGTTTTTCTGTTGTCTAGTTTTCTACTCCTTTATGTCTTATGAGTGCCTGAACCACACCTTTGTGTATTATTTATTAATTAATTTACTTCGAAATATTTACTCTGTATGCTAGTATCAGACTTGTGGTTTCTGTAGAAATTAATATATATATATCCCAACTAACATAATTACCGATGTATGTTACGTCGGTCGGTCTCACTCAAAATAGTAACTTGCGCCAGAAAAAAAGTGCACAACGCACGGTGTGCAACTTGCGCGGCGTAGGTGTTATATAAAACCAATACTTTTTTTATTTTTATTTTTATTCTTTCACAAAATTAGTAGCGCTCGACAAAGAAAAAGTGCATAAAAATTGGTGTGCATGAGCCCTCACCCGATGTACAAATCATGAAAACTTGAAAGTTTTTGTTAAAACCACTTATTATCAGGGACACTCTTTGAAAACAATCCACACTCTTTCACACGAAATGTTGTCATCAAAGAACTTTTAAATTGAATCTAAAATAACATAATTCTCGCCGTGTGTACGTTGGTGACAGCTGAGGAATGCAACCATGTTTAAAAATTATAATGTTTCCAATATATATACTCTCCCGAAAATAGTTACAATCAACAAAGAAAAGCGTTCAAATGTTGGGGTTCATGAACAGTTTGATTACACTGTATAATGGAAAGAAACCAAAAACACTTTAAGAATGTACTTCTATCTGCTCATCCGGGAACGGAAACAGAACACTATAATTAAAAACACATCAAGTTTGACGGATTATCGCTAGTATATATACTGAAGCACATTAAAAACGCACCACTATTATATATACTGATGCCGAGAAGCTGGCAAAAAAAAGTGTGGAAATGGATTTTCCCCGTGTTTGCCATGCGGTAGAGAGCGAATGGCTGCTGGAATGGAAAGTGCAAGATTCAACCCATGGGTGTGTGTACAGACTACATGAAAACGATGAAAGTTACACGTGCAACACGATTCTCAACAGCTATGACCCTGAAAATGTGTACGCGTTGTGGCAGTATACTCGGTATAAAAAGGCCGTTGAGACAAAACACCCAGTGCATGTGCTTGAAATGCCAAGACTATCTGAAAACGACCGCCAACAAGCCATTGGTATGTTGGAGACCGGAATGAGCTCGCGGGCCATTGCCAGAAGGATGAATTGCCACCACAGCACTATTGTAGGTCTCAATGAACGTTACGGAACCACTGGCAGTACTTGGGATAGACTTCGGAGTGGCCAACCACGAGTTACTACCCCTGCGCAAGATCGTCATATTGTGCTGAGTCACCTAAGGAATTGACTCTCCCGGCAAGTCAAACAGCAAGAGCAATAGTGGGTAGACAAGGGCAAGTCTCTGGAATGACAGTCATACGACGACTCAGAGATACAGACCTTACTGCAAGACGACCTTATGTTGGGCCAAACTTGACTCACAGACATCGTTAGCAGCGCCTGCAATGGGCAGAGCAACATATCAGATGGACTAGACTGCAGTTGAATGCTGTCCTATTCACAGACGAAAACAGATTCAACATATCCTTTGCAGATGGACGTATGCGGATTTAGCGACGGTGTGAAGAGCGCTTTGCAGATTGCTGTGTCAACCGATTTTGAGGTGGCAGTATTCACATTTGGGGACGATTCAGTTTTCACCATCGCTTGCCTCTTCACGTCTTCCGTGGAAATGTTAATGCTGTGACATATCGAGATGAGGTTCTGGATGCACTGGTTGCTCCTGCGTTCACAATTTATCCAGACTTGCAGCTTCTCCAGCAGGATAACGCACGTGCATTTTTTTGTATTTTTGGTTTTCTCCCTTGCCTGCACAGAATGCAATGAATTTCATAACAATCAAATGTACAAATTAATCACCAGCATGGATTCATAGGAAAATGAATAAAGATTCCAAACATGTAAACTTGTACACACTTATATTTACATTTCACACTCTGTTCCTGGATTATACAGGTGGTGCGTTTTTAATGTGCTTCAGTATATATATACAGTTCCAAGATCAAATAAAATGTCAGATATATTTGATTATCAGGAAGTCATGGAAAGAACTATAGTATGAAGCAGCGTCTCGTGGCAGATTGAATAGAGCGCTTCCTTCTCGAAGCAAAGTTACCACGCTCGAAACGAGGTAACGTCAGACTCCAATCTACCCATGTATACCTGCCTCTGTTTTTGAGTTAGTGAAAGCAAAAATCACAGGTGAAGGGAGCTGGTTACCTTACCTCATAAAGCTTGGCCTAGTATAGTGAATTCTCTATCTAACACTTCACTCCCCTACGGCAGTATTTGCTATGTTACTAATTTTTATATTGGAAGATGTTTTTTTGCGTTTTAATATTGCACGGATGAGGGAAACAAATAGTTAGTTGCACTAGACACGTAGTTATAAGACAAGAAGCTACACGTCATTGGATGTTGAAGGGAAATTAACTTCAATGAAGTCTGTATATTTCAAATTCGAGGACACCCTATGAACGGGAAGTGCATGGGGTTAGAAACCTCATGTAAAACAAATTGCAACAGAAACCACTGTGTCGCGGATTGCCTCCCCTGCTTTGCAATAGTGGTCCAACAGTGGCCACAACTCAAGAGTATCTAATTGGGTCGTCAAAGGTGTCTATCTTTGCGCAAGATTACTCTTCGCAGATATGTAGATAGAAGTGCAATGACGCTTCTATCCTAAGGGAATATTCACAAGATAATTCAGAAGTCAAGAACCATGTGGCATAGGGCTGAGCAATGGTTAACTTATCTCTGATCTTTTGTGAAGAATTAAGCAATGTTTTTAGCCCGTTCAAGCCCCCAGTTGGTGTAATCCAACGAAATTCCTCTTACAAGTAATGGCTCTATAGATGTAAATATATCTATGTTTATATACATGTATGTTTTAAAGAATCTTGCTCAAACGTTCGCTTTCACACATATAAAAACTTAATCGACTATGATTGTTTAGTTTTAAAACAACATGTAACAAATTTAATAATGAATTAGTCTTTAACAGTTAAAATAAGGAGGGAATGATGAATTTTGCTGTAAATACAAGTTTTCGTCACGGATATAAAAGTCCGTTGCTTTCGCCTTTTTTACAAGAAAACTTAACTCTAGGTGAGTCCTGTCGCCGTGGTTTTCGTCTCTTCTTGGTGATGAGTGTACTTCTCTCCCACGAGTGGCGTAGTAACTTCAGTACTTCGAACCGTCTGATAGCTTGTAACCACAAGTAGTCTTGTACCACGAACTTTGTTAGACAAAACATAAAACAAATGCCTCTGCTAGGTACATTTGTGGGCTGCCAATTAACAGGCGCTTTCTCGCTGTCCACCAACCAATGTTAATCTCTCAGAAGAATTAAATTCCCGAGTACACAGTGCAGCTCAGGGAAGATGAATAAAATTCACCATATTCCTCTGGGTATTTACCTTGACGTGTACTGGAAAAGAAGCTACATTAATCTGACAGCTTATTGTAACCTTATGGCTGCTCTCTGATTTGCTAGCTAAACATGCATTTTACCACTGTCTATTTCTGCAACGTACCATTTTTTCCCCGCCTTCTTTTCTTTAAACACTAGCCAACGCTGTGTTTACAATCTTCGTTTACCTGTCAGCCATAACAGGAAACAAATTACGCTTCGGTTTACCTCGTTCCATTCATGCGAGCTTATCTGTCAATCATATAATACTTGACAGACAGCACGTGAGAGAGAGACAGATAACAGACTTCTTTGAAGTTTGCTCAGGAAAAATCCAAAATCCCCAATACCCTTTGATCTGGGAACACGGGCTTCCTACAAGGAAACCCGCTAGTGAACAGAAAGTCTTTTGATGCCGGTCAAAGCTCCAGTCGAGAAACCCTGGAAGACCGACACACGAAGTCTTTCACCTTGATACCTCTAGCTTCTGAATTTTTGTCTCACACAGGAGCGCGAAAATAACGCATTAGAGATCAAGGAAAATTTAATGACATATATACTACTGTTTCTATAACCAATCTATCAGTCGTCACTCAGAATTTGAGAAGAATCTAGCGCGCAGCCTTAAACCATTTCTGTTGGATCATTGGTTAAAAAGTGATTCGTGGATATTTTTATTCTGGATTTTCTGGTAAATAGTGCTAAGTGTTAGAAGTGTTTTACATTGATAGCATTTAAAGTTAAACACTTAAATACTTTAAACATACAGTGAAATACTTAACTTAGATCTTTTTTCTTGCTAGTAAGGCGGATTCAATAAAATAACGCGTAGCGATTTCCATAACCAGATATTTAATTAAAATGTTAGACCACGTTCCCGACCGCTACCTAGCTGAGACGAGACGGTAAATTGTGTTTACAGTGTAGACTGTTAACCAGACCGAACCAGACAAGAGGTGTTAGAACGACTGACAGTGGGAGGACAGAATACGGTTTATATTTCATTTTTTAAAATTATTGTTATTACAGCGTCTATTATTTTTTTAAATGCCATAGGACAAATTAACAGACACCGACAATTTACTAGATACTAAATGTTAGATCATAATTTGTACGTGGCGCATTGTGAGAAGAAAATAATAAATAACACACTGTGCGTGTGACTGCCAGCCGCGAAAAGGGGCGTAAGAGTCTTCATTGACTCAGTCTGACCCACCTCCGCGGCCAGCGGTGTCTGTGTGTAAGGCATAGGGAAAAACACCGTGTATCTTTTTAATTCGCCAGGATTTGACAGAGCGGAGGAGAGACTATTGTGTCCCCGTCTATACATATTTATATTTACATAGAGTGGTAGCATTTTCCCATAAAATGTTTCTTATATTTTAGCAGACCTGATCCCAAGTGGACGAACCAGCGGTCTTTTCTTTTTCTTTTCCAATTCCATGGTTAAGCGTGTACAAGCCGAGATACTGTATGACTATAACTTATAATACTGGACTTACCAAATCCAGGATACTATTTTATCAGCCAACAGGGGCGTATACCTGAAACATTATTATTATTTTCCCCAACACCTGACAGTTGTAATCCCAGTGGAGTACTAAAATATACACTGTGCAGGAGTGGCACTCTGATAAAGAGTCGGCCGATAAAAAAATCCATCATCATCATTTGTATCAACCGGATTTTTCCAGAACTCTAGAAGTGTTCCCCTTTTTTAAAACGGTAAACACCAAGGACCCTCACATATTCAATATTTGTAGTAAACCCTATATCCAAATAGACATTCCAGTCGAGCGGGAAACAAGACTGTTTTCCCCGCCCGCCCTCAACACTGCAAGAGTTGTCGCAACGAAATTATTCAGTTGTAGTTCCTGTATCTAGAATCACATTCCCCTGTGCACCCATCGGAGGAAGAGTGCTAGATTTTCTAGAACAGTGAAGACATCCTTTTATGACTCATATCGTCACCAGGATTTATAGTGGAAGTAAACTTATTAAGCGTTCACCTCATTAGTTTTTGGGATGAATTGGGGCCAATGTGTATCCTCGGCAGCTGGGATGATACATTAGTCAACAGAAACAGTAAGGATTATGTTCATGGAATAAATGTACAAAGGGATACCACAGACCCAAGGAAAGACATACAAAATAGGTAAGAGTGTGAGAGGTGGCCACATGAAAGAGAGAGCGTGTGTTGATTTTATTGTTGCTGGAAATTATATATTAATCTTTGGTGGTTTGATTTTATTCTGTTTACTTTACTTGGTCCTTTATTGTACCAATATTGTTATTCTATAAACCTAGTGCTAACCTTAAACTTTTGGGTAAATATTTTCTTTGGGTTATTTTCCTAAACGGTGAAGGCGCACCATTCTTCTTTATTTCCTCTATATGTAAATGCTTTTCTTGATATTCTTTGGGTAACTTGATGTTGTTAAAAAACAAAACAGATTTAGTGATAATAAACAACAAGAAAACTTAACTTTGTGTGTTGGTCAGACCCCTACCCATTTATCCTTAGTTTTTCACGTTTGTGTGTCATTGTTGTCACATATTGTTGTGTGTGTGAAGAGTAACCTGTTTTTTTCATTTGACACGGAGGCAAAGACTGTCTTATAAAAGCATAGTTGTACGGATAGGCTGTATGAGAGAAACCTGCTCACTCCAGAGACATATCTTTCCCTCAACCTACCACCTGTGAAATCTATTTTCTTTACATTCTCGTGTATCTGTCAACCTTTACTCTTTACTTAGACTTGGCCCATTAAACCAATTAGCCTACTGTACGACATTAACTGGGAAAATGTGTCTGGACAGTGCGAATACTGATTTGTCTGAGTTACAATTAACAAAGTGCATATATCGCACACAATATTATGCCTTTAGGCACATGTGATGTAATCATCAGTCATCACTGCTTTATTCGGAGTCTGGGGTCATCTTTGCTGTTGGTTTTCCGCACGACTAGCTAGAAGAAATCACCAGCACGGGGTTTATGAATATACTTGTTTCATATGTTGAGGTTGCCAGCCTCATATATAACCACTTAGCAAGAAAACATGTCACATTTACATTTGTAAAATAATTGTTACACTTACCCCACAGTTTTGGGAATACACAATCTCCTCGCGCAGGGTAGAATGAACACGAGCAATTTAGGTTGTATGCTTTCGAACCACTTGGTCTGGAAATTGTGAATTCCTTTGTATGACGGGTGAATTTGCGAAACACTTGGTCTGGGAAAGTTTCTCTTATGACGGGTTATCCAATTATTAAGTTTTTCAGTCTCTGTATTTATAAAGGCGGGCTTACTTTTTAAGTTTTTAAGTTTCCCAAATACTTCGATCTGTCACTTATAATATAGGACTTCTAAGTCCGATGTGTGAGCCGCGCTGGTGTAATGGCTTCGGCGTTGTACTGGCGACCAGGTGTTCATGGTTCAAACCCGGGCGTCAGCGTTTGAAGGAATGTTTCCGATCGGAAATTTGACTGAATAACCTGAACGGCTCCTGTGATAAACCCTCTGTGGATGGGAAGGAGCGAAGCTCCTGACCGGGTTGGAAGGAAAGTCCTCATGTTCTCAAGCGTCGCAATGACATGTCATTGGGCCGAAGGGCTGAAAGCCCAAGGGCCGCTGGTTAAGAAAAAAAAAAAAGTCCGATGTCTCACTGGCTTCTGGGAGTCGCTCATATGACGTGCTCTGCAGTCTCTCTGTTCTGTGTCTCTGATTTCACTACATTATATTTGCAGTTCTCAGTTCACATCACAGATGGTCTTTCCGCCGAGTTTTCTAATGAAATTCAATGTATATCTCGGCGCTCACTTCAAACCAATGGAATCTCTTTAGACTATGTGGGTCGGGGTGTTTAATTAAAAAATCCCCCATGTGTTTAAAATATTACATTTAATATTCCAACGCGTGACCTCTTTCAAATAATGTGGTAATATTTCCGGTAGCATCTTGTGAAACCCCACAAAGCAAATCTGTGCTCTGATTACCTGTCCAGATGTTTTCCTGCCAATATTGCCTGGCCAGACGGATTATCTGCGATAATCAAACACAGGGGATGGTCTAAGCTGAAGCTATTACCTCCTTATCGTCTGTGATCGTGCGTATCCCCCAGACTGATGTCTCAGACGGACAATACGGTATCCTATTCATCCTCGTACGAGACCATATTGTCAGACGAGGATCGTCTCCTGTCGGAGGTGGCCGGCGACTCAAAGAGACAACCGTATTACCGCTGATCGGTGATAATGACTGGGTATTGTTACGATAATACCCCAGTGCACCTGGCGGAACGTAAATAAGTCTGAGGAGTGGTAAAGCAAAAATGTAAGAGATAAAGATAGTCCCATTGCAGATACTTCCGTATGGGAGTGGAATGTTAGAGACTTCACCCTACTAGATCCAGCATAGAGCAAAATAATGAATGAAAGGGCAAAAAATTGCCAAATAATAAGCGAACTGAATGGGAGAAAGAAAAAAATGAAGAAGGGATACTGCCGGAGTGGCTGAAGGTGTGAGAGAGCCACCAAAAGAACATGTACAGACGTTTTGTCACACACTGATGCAAAATCAGGTGAATACTTGGTGCGGCCTTTATGTGATGGGACTCACTGCAATGGTGGCTCTACGGTCCGTAGGGAACGAAAGGGGAATGCTGCTGGTGATAATATAAATGAGAGGCTGATGGTGCTGTCGCTTTGGTTATCCAGATGTCCGTACATTTTGAATGTCTCAAAAAAAAAGTCAGCCGCAACAGTCCTGGCCGGTTGGCAGTGTAATACGGTTAAATTAAAATTGAGTATTTCCTTTCTTACTTACTTACTTCATCATTCCTCTTCTACCTTGGGGTGAAGAGGTTTGCCCCAGAGAGCGCCATACTATCCTATCGGCTGTCTACCATTTGGCTTGGTTCTAATCAAGTCTTCGGTCCTTTAATGATTGTTTGATGTCCTCCCAGCCAACTCTGAGTCGTCCTTGAGGTCTGGATCCTTGGCTCTTGGTTTCCCATACATGTCGTTGTATCCAACACTCTTCAATTCTGCAGACATGAGCAAACCATCGTAACTGGGACTGTTCCACTCGGGTCTGCAGGGGTTGGGTTTCGTGGCCATGACAATATCGTCTGGTTAAGAACCATGTCCCTTCTTGACAATGTGACCACTTTCTTCAGATACCTCATTTCTGAAATTTGCAGTTTGTTTTTTTGGGCCGTACTCATTGCCCGTGAATCGCATCCTTAAGTCAAGACTGGAACACATGTGGAGAGGCATCCATCAATTTTCGTGAGTATTTCCTTTCACGACGGTTAACTGCAACATGTGGAAGCTATCTTAATTTTAAAAAAAAAATACATTTTGATAATCCAGGAGGCCATAAACTTTGAATATTTAAAAAAAGGAACTAACTTTGAATATGTGTCATAAACTTAGAATATATAAGAGGTCATAAACTTAGAATATATAAGAGGTCATAAACTTAGAACATATAAGAGGTCATAAACTTAGAACATATAAGAGGTCATAAACTTAGAACATATAAGAGGTCATAAACATTGAATATATAAGAGGTCATAAACTTTGAATGAGTGTAACTGTGGCACCGACAAAATAACTGCTGAACATCTGCTTCAAACATGCCCAACATGTGAAGAACAGAGAAAGAACATATGGCCGTCGCCAGTGCTATTCCTGGAAAAACTCTATGGAATATACAAATAGCCTCAAGCTGATGACTGCTTTCTTTGAACACACTGAAGTTTAACGTCTACGAGTGTACGAAGAAGAAGATGTACTGTGAATGCCCCGTGCAGTTCCTGGGGTCTCTGAAGAGACACAAAAGAATAAGACTACACTCATGCATGTCGCACAAGGCGTTTAATGTAAGGTTTTTACGGGGCTGGCAACCTCATTATTTAAAACAAATTTAAAACAAAGACGCAGCAACAGTGATAAATGCAGTCAGCGACCCCATAGCTTGACTGCTTGCGTCAGGGTCAGCGAACCAGAGCTGACCAAGACCCTACTCCACCTCCAAGTGATGGTCCTGGAAACAGGCTGCATCACTGCAGTCTGGCTGAGAGAGTAGGTATCGAAGAGGGAAGGTTAACCCGGTCCCAAAAATGCGATGATGAAACCGGATGTGCCGGGCCCAAAGGCGCAAATATCGCAGCTTTGCTGTAAACGGCGACACAACGTAACAAACGTCCTTTTCAGGACGAACGGAGAAGAAGAAGAAAATAAAATGCCACAGAAAAACCACTGCTTCAAGAACGCGTGAATGCTTTGTGCAGGCTTTCTACATGGGAACCATTTGCAGTGGTGGTACCATGGTCCGGAGGGAGCACAAAGGAAAATTATAAGGAATGATGATATTCTTTAAAGAACATCAACACTTTAATAAATTTATTATTACAGGGAAAAAACTCGCAGTCTAATACACATCCTAATCTTTGAACTTTAGAATATGAAGTTAACTGGCGAACTTTCCATATCTACAGCAGAATGACATTTTGTCGCGCGTCACTGCCTAATTTTAATACTTTATTTATTACGAGTAACAGTACCTGGGGTTAAGTTCTGCGCTAAAATAAATAAATAAAAAACTTTTGCAGTTCTATGCCAAAGATGTATTGGTTAAATTGAAAAGTCACTTTTATATTTCTAAATAATTATTTCTTCACTTCTATCAAACGAATTTATATAAAACAAACGTCAAAAGACGATTACCTGCCGTTCTATTATATAATTGGGATATTACATAAACGTTATAACTGAACGTAAGACTCTATTTGTTCTATACACGATCTTATAACTAACAGCAATTTTTGCTAACGTCAGTATATTTGTCATTTTAGCTTTTGTTTTGTTTTATTTTGTTTCCGGGAATAAAGATTTAAAAAAAAAAAATAAAACTTGTTGCCAAACGGTAATTATTGTTCCGTATTTTTTACATTTGTTTCATGTATAACCAAACGGGGATATTCACATTTAAAAATAGGTAGTGGTTTTTCAATTACTCTGTAATATGGGACACAGTCCTAGGTCACTTGAAAAGAATAATAGTTCCTAACATTAATTTAATATGCCAAAAAAAAGTATGTGTAGTGGAGCATATCAAACATCGTATTAAATTACAAACTTGGTGTAAGGGTTTCAGTTATTACAAAATGTCATCGCGATCACATCACCATAGCAGAAATCACGAGATTACTCAACATATACAACATTTGTTATTCACTAGTTTTACAGTGATATGACTTGAGTTGATTATTGTCAACAGCTGTTTACAGAAAGCGCAACCGATGTGGGCAACAAAAACAGAAAGGTTAATCATACAAAGTTGTGCAGTGGCTGGAATAACAGTAACACTTGTCACGTGAAGTAAAGCAGTGAATGGAATAACAGTAACACTTGTCATGTGAAGTAAAGCAGTGGCTGGAATAACAGTAACACTTGTCACGCGAAGTAAAGCAGTGAATTGAATAACAGTAACACTTGTCACGTGAAGTAAAGCGTGCCTGGAATAACAGTAACAATTGTCACGTGAAGTAAAGCAGTGGCTGGAATAACAGTAACACTTGTCACGCGAAGTAAAGCAGTGAATGGAATAACAGTAACACTTGTCACGTGAAGTCAAGCAGTGAATGGAATAACAGTAACACTTGTCACGTGGAGTCAAGCAGTGAATGGAATAACAATAAAGTTAATCACGGGAAGTTAACTTCTTCCTCATTACTCTTTAACTCCCTAAGGCCTTAGGTGTTCAAACAATTAGCACCTGGCCTTTCTTTCATGTACCATCCGTTCGATGTCTTCTTTATCCTTTTATGTCTTCAGTTCCTTTTCCTTCTCCGTGTGTTTCTTGGTCTCCCTCTTTCTCTCTTACCCAGGAGATTCCAAAAACATGGTCTGCATTATGATGCTACCAACAGGGTTCCTCATGTATGCCCTATCCAATGACAGCATCTTCTCATGGCATGTTCCTCTTGTTATCAGTTCCACATTGGTGTTTTGTCATGTCATATGAGTGTCAGTTAAGGGTCAGAGTGGCTAAGAAGTATGGCGTCCGCCTCTAATTCTAAAGGTACAGGGTTCCATCTCAGCACAGTGAATATAATTTCTAAATAAAAAATTGTCAGAACAGGTTGGTCCTAATGGTCTCATATTCCCTCATGACCTCCTGGGTACTGAGATCGGATGCCTAGCCTTCTCGGATAAGGGCAAAAAAATAAGAGGTCCCGTGTGCAAGTTGCGCACGATAAAAATCCCTCGGCAATTGGAAATAGTAAGGAGTAGGCCATACTGCCGCTGCCGTGGTGTGACGAGAGGTTATTTAGTGTGTAAGATAAGGGGCAATCAGGTGTATCAGATGATACCAGGATAGTGCCAGATAAGAGACTGGTCTTACAAGAAATACCCCACTCTCTGAAAAGAGTAATGGTGTATCGAGGTCAAAGGTTAAAGTCCGGCTGTATAGATTACTGGGTGAGATGGTAATGTGCAATCTCAGTCACCTATGCTGCCTCTTCTCGCATAGACCAACCTAAGACAATGGCTTAACTAGGGGTAATTGATTATCAAAACTAGTGACTTGAACCAACGTAAAGGATTTACTCAAAACATTAGATACAATTAGTTCTTTTATTTATGTATATATACACTTAATTTTAATTTAGTTATCAGCGTCACTCTTTCCACTGTGCTCTTGTTCCTTGAAAAAGCACTGTTACACATTAAATGTTATTATAAACTGTCTCTCACTTGTACTAGTTGAATTCTTTCTTCAATGTTACTTAATTGAAATGTCACATAGATTGAAACTGAATGTCTTATTCTCTTGGTTGGTACCACTTTGTTTACATCATTTATAAAATACTGCCAGGTTTGATAATTATAATTTGTGAAGCAGCCCAAAACTGAGCCACTTATCTTTGAAAGCTCCCACTGTAGGACTTGTACAGCATATATTGACTTGAGTAAACCCCACAGCTGCGGGTTTCCCAATCTCTTGAGATGACAATGTTAGTGGCCTCAGTACTTCACAGACAGGCACTTGTATAACACGACATCCAATAGCTGACTAGGTCTCTACAGGATTTGATATGCCACTCAGGGTAGGATATGACCTGAAATATAATATTACCTAGGTAGTATCGTCCAAATATCTCCCTATCCAGACAGAAGGTATAGTGAGACAGTTAAGAAAACTGTGGTTAACCATAAAAGACAGAATAAGTCATAAATAACATGATTTATCCAATTACTAGTACAATATTCCAGTAAACTCACTTTTACATTTATGTCCACGATTATCTTCATTCCAAACACATAGGCCTTATGGTAAATGATGTGAGATATTTTAAACGATACAGAAAATCAATTCTGTTCATACATTCCTTCTTCCAGTTTAAACAGTCCGATCAAGCAAGTTTAAAATCTTGGAAAGCTTTCCTAAAACTATTCTCTTATTCCATTCTATCTTCTGAATCAATTACACAATTACATTTACTAACACAGGCTGGGATTCCTTCCAGGAATAGCACAATGAGATTCTACACAAAACAACCATTTCCATAAAGCAAAATTTTGATTATGTATTTATACATGTATATATTTAAGTAATATTTTGCTTACCCTCAATCTCAAACATACAGGCTTCCCAGAATTAATGCAGTCTGCTCACACAAATGCAAATAGCAATGAAGCTTATGGCAGATGCTGCTAATCCATGTCTGCAGTTTTTGAGTTTCGCGGCAGGTGTGTTCTTCTTTCGTTCCATCCGGCTTTATATAGGTCGACACCTACTGTATCGGCGAGCATCTGGGCCAAAGTATTTTCATTCACGCAAAAACGTGTAAGTTTAGGCAAAGTGCGCTCTAATGCAAAATAAGTCTGGAGTCCTTATTTCTGAACGGATTTCCCCCCAGCTTAGTCTTATATTACTCACATAAGTGAGCTCTATCAATTGAGATATCTAACTTATTCTATAGTTTATCCGACTTTTCACTGGAGCAGTCGAAACAGGGAAAAACACAACAAGGTTCATGCTCCACTGTCTTCTTTTCACAGTAACTTCTGCTCTACACCAGATCCAGTGAAATTATAGATATCTGCCTAAAGCTAATGATCCCTATTATCAAACCTGGTCCTACTTTAACAAGGTATTCCATGTATATTAAAACACTGCCTTCAGAAATATTTCCATCATCTACACTTTCGCTGTCTCCATGTTGAAAAGCCTAGCGTATCCCCGATACAACGTGTACCAAGATGGCGTTTCATTGGCCAGTTACTTACACTGGTGTTGCGCGGTGTATAATTTTTGATGATCGCCGAGATATGATTCAGACTTCACTACACCTGGCAAAATTTAAAAAATTAGGAAACCTACACACCTCAAAGAGGCTCTCACAGTAAGCAGAAGAGAGGAGAAAACGTTGAAAGGAACAACAGGAAAATAAGTAGCTGAGGGATGACACCTCAGGGGCGCATTCCCATAGTTAGTTATGACTGAAGGGGCTATTATTTTTATTACCCACCACAAAAAATATTTATTGAAAATGTGCTTCTTATATACACACATTGGGATCCTCGCCGGTGCTACGGAGCTCGTGCACGGCGCTGAGATCCTACTTGTGTGATCTAAGGGAGGAGATCGGAATACTTATGGGGTTGTCCGTGTGCGATGAAGATGATCCTAAAATACCAAACCAAACCAATCCATATGAGTCTTTCTAGTCTATGATAGCATCTATTTATGTCAGTCTAAGACTTACTGGTTGTTCCCTATGTTGTTCTCCATGTTTTACAGCCATTCAATAAGACTGCAGTGACTTTGTATCAGACTTGCATTGACATTTATAATTTTTCAAGTGTGCCATAGAGAGCAGAAAAGACCTTTATATATAGCCTTTATAGACCTCACAAAGGCATTTGACCTGGTTAGTAGGGATGGACTCTTCAAAATCCTCCTGAAAATATGCTGCCCTGCTAAACTGCTGAAAATGATAAAGTCATTCCACGAAGACAAGAAGGGAACAGTCCAGTATGCTGGAAGCACATCACAGCCCTTTGACATACGCAGTGGCGTTAAACAAGGCTGCGCTCTGGCTTCAACCTCTTCGGGATCTTCTTTGCCTTACTCATGAAACATGCATTCAGAGATGCAGCTGAAGGAATATGCCTTCTCACTAGGTCAGATGGCCGTCTGTTTAATCTTGCAAGGCTGTAGGCAAAAACAAAAATCAGAAGGGTCACTATAAGAGACTTGTTATTCGCTGATGACGCTGGAGTCGTCACTCAAAGCCAAAAGGAGCATCAGAGCGTGATGAAGCTTCACCCAAGCATGCAAGGACTTTAGCGTCATAATAAGTCTAAATAAAACAAATGTGCTGAATCAGGATGTGGGTGCTGCACCAGTTATCACAATCGGTAACTATGAATTGGCAGTGGTGCACCACTTCACATACCTGGGGTCTACCATCAATGACAAACTCTCTCTGGACACAGAAAATGACAGCTGCATTGGCAAAGCTGCAGCTACCTTTGCCTGCCTCACATCGCGTGTTTGGGGAATTTTTTTTAAAGTGTTTAAAAAAACAAACAAACAAACAAACAAAGAGACAAAAAAATGAAATAACATTGAAAACTAATTTTTCATGGCCCTTTATGAAAATTCAGTCGATGATGCACTTTCAAGAAACGGTAACATTGATATTTTTCTTGTTGCTGACGGTAACCTAGCGAATGCCACAATTACACCAAAGCTGTAATGAATCTGAAAACAACCACTATGATGAAGATGACAGCGATGTTGACACGGTTGGTGGTAATTATGACAGCCTTAAACTAAATTAAACTTATGGTAAATTAGATCCGCCCTTCCCTTCCCCGGCAGTCATGTCTCTCAGATTTCGCCAGTTTCGGAACATACCCTAGGTTCGAGCAAGGCACTGCTATAATTACACATGATACATATCCTTCAATCAGGACCTGGGGCCTAGAAGACCGAGCGCTTAACACTAATTTGCTTCTCACAACTTGCTTCTCTTCCACAGGTCCACAGCCCTGCAGGAAGTTAGAGATCTTAGCCAATCAGAGTCACCCACTCATAGACACTTCCTGTCGGGCGGCCCCTTAGGCAGCGGCCATCTTGTCTGAAGACGTTAAGAAGTACTCCTCTTCGGGAAAACGAGTTCCACTAATTACCGGTAACTCCTTGTGGTCAGTTTCTCTGCTGGTAATGTCCCATGGACATAATATCTTATCGTAGTTTAGTTACTTGTTTGGAAGGGACGACATCATAACATCATCAGTACAACGTCATCAAGCGTTACTGATGTGAAAGAAATTACCTGGAGTGGCCAGAAACTGGTCAAGAGCTATACATTAACTAGCTAGTAAAATATGCGGAGCTTCATATAGGAAGTTTCATTGCTTAGTTTCACAACATAGTTTCACAACATAGTTTCACAACACAGTTTCACAACATAGTTTCACAACATAGTTTCACAACATAGTTTCACAACAAAGTTTCACAATATAGTTTCACAACTTAGTTTCACAGCATAGTTTCACAACATAGTTTCTCAACACACTTTCACAACACAGTTTCACAACATAGTTTCTCAACACAGTTTCACAAAATAGTTTTACAACATAGTTTCACAACATAGTTTCACAATACATTAGTGCATCCATGCGTTATTGATTAAAAAAACACACAAGATGTTTAAAGGTTGGTTGACAAGTCACTATCTGTTTTCAAATTTTGATACCCTCACTTGTATATATTACACCCCAACAGTGAAATTGCCCATTTCATGCATTGTGCAAATTTTTTCCCATTCCATGAACTGGTTTCTTCGCTTAATCATATTGTATTTCAATAATTTTGATCAAGAAACAGAAAGAGTAAGATATGTTGATGTGAACTGGATTACTGAAACTTTCACAAATTAACACAGGATATCAAGTTTTATATTAGTCCAGCAGCCAGTTCACGGAATGGGCAACTATATTTGTCCAATTCATGAAATGGTTAATTTCACTATTGGGGTGTAACATACACATTGAAACAAATACCAAAACATCGAGTGATAATTGTCATTTGAGAAATAAGTTTGATTGTTTTCACTTTTTTATGCACAGTAACAAATTAAAATATAAATTGGCAAATAAACGGACGTTAAAACAGAGCGCAAACATTACTGCCCGCTACCAAATCATACGAGTATGTTGAACAAACAGAATATCGCTGTGTGTTTTAACGTTGACTTGACTTGACTTTGATCCACTGTCACTGAGTGTCAGCTCTTGGTGAAGAGTTTTAACGTTAATGTGTCATGGAATGTTATGCAATAAAATTACAGTTACAGTTGATTGTCTTTATTTTGACGTTGGTTTCAAATAAATTAGTTGTACAGGACTGAAGAAATAATAAAAAATAAAAAACAGAAAGGGTTTTTTCAATAACCTTGTACAGTACAATTAACAAAGATAATTAAATATTAATAAATTTATTAGCGAGTAATGTAACATCGCCCACGTACTTAGTAGGTAAGGGTCATAACTGAATTCGGTAACATAAATAATAACGGATGTTTCGGGTAAGCTTCTCTTCAGCTGGAAAATGAGAAATATGGAAACAAAGTTTAATTTGCCTTAAAAAAAATTATAAATAAAAGGCAGGGTAAAGATAATATTAAATGGTAGGACAAATAACAGTTCCATTATAAAAAGCCTCTATTCTAACTTTACGTGCAGTGTTGGATCGAGTAATGTAACTTTCGAAGTGAAAACAGGAGTACGACAGGGATGCCCCTTATCAACAACATTATTTTTGACAGTCATAGATTGGGTGATGCGCCAGACAACAGAGGGCAGTCCAAGAGGAATTAGATGGACAACGTTTTCTACACTGGAAGATTTGGAATATGCAGATGACATTGCACTGCTCGCGCATTCACACCAACACATTCAAGACAAAACTGATAGACTGAATAAGTATGGCCAGCAGGTTGGCCTGAACATCAATCTGAAGAAGACAGAGGTCATGACACTAAATGTGGGCAATCCTGAGCCAATAACAGTAAGGAACCAGAAGTTAGAACAGACAGACACATTTACTTACCTAGGAAGCATAGTAACACCTGACGGCGGAACAAGCAAGGACATTAACAACAGAATGAATAAAGCGAGAACAGCCTTTGCTATTCTCAACAACATTTGGAAGTCTTCCCAGTACAGCACAAACACCAAATTAAGACTGTATGAGAGCTGCGTACTTTCTGTGCTTCTCTATGGTGCGGAATGTTGGAGAGTAACAGAGAAGGAAATGTCGAAACTGTCCTCCTTCCACACAATCTGCCTAAGGAAAATTCTCCGAATCTTTTGGTCAAACACCATCAGCAACCAAGAACTACTTATTCGGAGTAACCAGGAGGACATGCACACCATCATAGCTGGCAGACGCTGGAGTTGGGTTGGCCATGTCCTCAGAAGGGACCCTGATACCATCGCAAGAACAGCTATGCTATGGACCCCCGAGGGAAAGCGAAAGAGAGGCCGACCAAAAACAACTTGGCGGAGAACTGTGGAAGCTGAGATGCAAAGAATGAACCACAGTTGGGGCACTGTACGAAGGATGGCCGCCGACCGAGCAAAGTGGAATCAATTTGTTGCTGCCCTACAAGACTAATTAATTGTTGATCAGACCGTTCTTTTTTTTTTTAATTTTAAGTTTTAAAAATTGATCTTCTTCATGTGGAACAGAACTGAACCATTAAAATGTTTGACAGCGGTCTCATTCAGGTTGGTGCAAAAAACATTTGGGATACATCTATTCAACAAGCTAAAGATAGGAACTACAGATGAGTGAACCTGTGGCACCGATAAAATAACTGCTGAGCATCTACTCCAAAGGTGCTCAACATATCAGAAACAGAGAAAGCGCATATGGTCATCACCAGTATCATTCCTAGAAGAACTCTACGGAGATAACCAACAACCTCAAGCTGACCGTTGCTTTCTTTGAACATATTCAGTTGACATCTGAAAGTGAACAAAGGGGGAAAAAAAAACTCGTATACTTTGCCCACATGTGAGTGTGACGAAATGTCTGTCCCTGTCCTTTTGTGTGATCTCTCACACCTTCAGCCCTCCGGCAGTAAACTTCTTTTTTTTTCATAATTCTTCATTATTCACTTGTTGTCTGGCATTTCATTTTGCCCTTTCATACATTTTACTCTTTATGCTGGACATAGCATGGTGAAGTCTTTAACACGCCACTCCCCTATGGCAGTATTTGCTACGGGAGTAATTCTTATTTTATTGTGTCGCATTCACGCTTCACGAAGACGTGTTAAGTTACGCCAGGTTATTAGACGGTCAGCAACGATATTTTATCGCATAATCTTTTCAAGCGACGGTGCTTGTTTATCCAGGCTTGTGTGGGGCAGGAGTGCTGAATAGAACCATATTTGTTTATCTGGCGAAACACAGGTGACTAGCGACGATCTCTGAGTCATTACGCCAGAAAAACACGGTCACAATATTGTGATGGACAGAGGTGTGGCCGGAAGTCTTATCTAACGATATGACATCCCTGTTGTAAGAGGCCACGCGTGTATATTAAATTTAATATTTTTCAAATACGCGTGGGATGAGTAATGATAAACAAACCGACCACTCTAGTGCTAGAGAGCGATTGGTTCGCCAGAATCTACAATGAATTTGATGGGAACATTCAGCGGACACCCCACTGGATTTGAATTGGAAACTGTACATTATAATGTAATGAAATCCCAGACACAGAACACACAGAGAGATCGCATTGTACAGCAAACAACTCCCAAGAAGCCAGAGAGATATTGGACTTAGTATTCCATACTTATAAGTGACAGTTCAACGTATTTGGGCAACTCTGAAAACTTAAGAGTAAACCCGCATATTTAAATACAAGACTGAACACTTAAGGGGCCAGGACTTTAGTATAACAAGACTGGAAACCTAGGAATCAGATTCACCAGACATAAGAGGACTTTAACTCGAGTTTTCCCAGGTAGTGATTTTGCAGAGACACTCGTCGTCAGAGGAATTAACTTTAATTTCCCAGACCCAGTCGTAAGAGGAATTTAACTCAAGTTTTCCCAGCAAGTGATTCCGCAGAGACAAACGCCGTCAGAGGAATTAACTCTAATTTCCAAGGCCAAAGTGATTCGAACAGCACCTAACTTTAAGTGCTGTGTGTCCATTCTAATCTGTGCAGGAGATTGTGTATACCCATTATTTGGGGTAAGTGTAAACATTTCTATTACAAAAGTGAACTTAACATGTTTTCTTGCTAGTGGTTATATTTGAGGCTGGCAACCTCAACATATGAAAATAGTATATTCATGAACCATTACAGCAAGAGCTGGTGATTAATTATGACTAGTCATGCGGGAAACCCGACAGCAGAGCGACCCCAGACTCCGACTGGAGCAGTGATGAGTGATGATTACATCACATGTGCCTAAGGTGTAACATATAATCTTGTGAGAATTATGTACCTTTTTTAATTGTCATTCAGGCAAATCATTGTTCATGCACTCCAGACGCAATTTCCTAGTTAACACTCAGAAGGACATGGGTGAATTTTCATCATATTCCCTGAGTTACACTGTGTGCTCGGGAATTTAATTCTTCGGAGAGGTTAACATTGGTGGGTGGAGCGCATGACAATGGGCCTGTTAGTTTGCGGCGAACAAATGTACTCAGCAGGCATTTTTTTCTTCTATTTGTCTAAAGTTCGTGGTTACAAGCCATCAGACGATTTGTGGTACTAAAGCAGCTAGTGTGAAAGAAAAGCATCCACCATAACCACCTACAGTGGAAGAGAGTGTGGAGAAAGCTTTCGTCATCACAGAATTGATGAACCACAGCTGCAGGACTCACTCATACAAGCAGTGCTAACTAAAAGGCACCAGCAAAAAAGGGACAATTTCAGTTAAAATTTAAGTATAAAAATAAATTTCCACCTACGTCTCAATGATGAGAACGTTTATAACTATCAAAATTCCACTAATCTTTCCATATTTATTTTAACTTAAAGACTATTTCACTATTAAATTTGTTACCTGTTGTTTTAAACAAAACAATAATAGTTGATTCAGTTATATGAAAGAAAGCAAACGTATGAGTCAGAATACTTAATCTTTATATATATATATATATAAATATAAATACCTAGACATATATTTACACTAAACAGAGCTATACCTTATAAGAGGGATTTCGTTGAATTACACCAACTGGGGGCTTGAACGGGCTAAACCATTGCTTAAATCCTTCAAAAAAGGCGACGGACCAGATATAATGCGTTAACAATTGTTCAGCACAATGCAACACTATTCGTGACTTCTGGGAATATCTTGTGAAAGCTCCCTTCAGGTAGAAGTATTATTAACCTTCTATCTACATCTCTGCCAAGAGTAATCTTGCGCGCAGGTAGATACCTTGGACGCCAATATTAGATACTCTTGAGTTTTGGTCACTGTTGGACCATTACTGCAAAGCAGGGGAGGCAATCCGTGACAGTGAGGCGTCTATGAAACTACAAATACCGACGCAAGATAGTCGCATCCCGAAAGACATCTTCTACGGACAACTGGCAGACGGCAAAAGAACAATTGGGCGACTGCAGTTGAGATTCAACGATGTGTGCAAGAGAGACATGAGGGCACTGGACATAAATTAAGCAACCTGGGAGGATGAAGCTGCCGATTGCACCAAGTGGCGATGCTATCTACGGCGCCGCCTCAGGTTTGCGAAAAGAAACTCTCATAACAAGCAGAAGAGAGGAGCAAACGTCGAAAGGAACACCAGGAAAATAAGCAGCTGAGGGCTGTCACCTCAGGGGCGCATTCCCACAGTCGGTTATGACTGAAGGGGCTATTTTTATTGTTATTATAAAAACCAAAAGAATATTTCTCAGAACTTCTGGATGGTGAGCATGGTGAAACATCAGAAATGATAACCACTAGAACAGTTGTTGCTCTACAAGGCGTAATGGCCACTGACTGCTTTGACGGTCAGCGGCTAAGGATCAAAGGAGAAGAAGACAGAAGAGAAAACCAATGATGGTGAAGATGACATAAAGATGGAAGAACTGAAGGCAGCACTGGAGAAAATCAAGATGGGCAAAGCAGCAGGGCATGAGGGTATAACTCCAGAAATGGTTAAGTACTCGTACATGGGAGCATCAGGCGACCTATTACTCTTAAGGGTCCTACAGGCAGCATGGTGCAACAAGACCATACCAAAGGATTGGGAGATTGCAATCATAACACCAATTTTCAAAAAGGGTGACAATCGACAATGTGGAAACCATAGAGGCATATCCCTTCTCAGTGTTCCTGGTAAAATCTACTCTAGAATCCTAGAGCAGAGACTCCTTCGCCTAGCTGAGGTGATATCCTGTCACCTTGTCTTTTCATACTCCTCATGGACGATGTCATCAAGGCATGTAAGGAGAGAACAAGAAAGTATTCAGTGGGGTACTGGAAGATGTGACAGGTCTGTATTTCAGAGCTGATATTTGCTGATGATGTTGCCCTGATTTCTAAATCAGAGGTACATCTATAATCCAACCTGCAAGTCTGGAAGGAAGAGCTGGAGAAGAGAGGGATGGTCATAAGCAGCTCTAAAACAAAATCCATGGTGATACCACGAGAAGAAAGAAGACATCAGATTAAGCTGGGAGAACAGGTCCTGGAGCAGGTCGACCACTTTAAATACCTCGGAGCTATTATAGACCAAAAGGGAGGCATCAAAGAAGAGTTGGTCACTCGAAAAGCAGCAGCTGGGAGACTTTTTCAGGCCATAAATCGAGGATTCCTCAGCAAAAGAGAGGTTGGTAAGAAAACGAAGATGGCTGTATACCGCTCCACCTATGTCCCAGTCTTGACATATGGATGCGAGTCATGTTCAATTACTACAACCCACAAAATCCAGATCCAAACCTCAGAAATGAGGTATCTGAGGAAGGTGGTTGAAGTAACAAGAAGAGACATGGTCCGCAACCAGACAATACGTCAAGGCCTAAAATCCCACCCCCTGCAGACCCAAGTAGAACAGTCCCAACTAAGATGGTTTGGCCATGTCTGCAGAATGGGAGAAGATCGGCTACCACGACAAGCATGGGAAACAAAGAGCCAGGGACCCAGACCCCCAGGACGACCCAGAGTCCCCTGGGAGGACAACATTAGACAATCTTTGAAGGACCGAGGACTAGAATGGAACCAGGCCAGGAGGAAGACAGCCGAAGGGATAGTATGGCGCTCTCTCTTCCAAACCTCTACACCTCACGGTAGAAGGGGAACGACTAAGTTAGTAAGTATAAATACCATCGAGTACTGCAGTGCGCAAGATCTGCTGACCACTGACTTGCAATAATCGCTTTCATCCACAGCGTGAAAATATTTTGAAAGTAGAAAGTTTCTCATCATGGACACTATTGTTCAGAGAAATGTAAGTGTGAGACCGAAGTTCAGAAAAGAAATGTAACTGTTAAAAATGACACAGATATAATAATTATTATTTTTATTATAATTATAATCACAGTGAAAACTCGCTATACGAGTCCTTCATTATTAGTCTGTGTTGTGACGAAATCAGTTGTGCACTTTTCATTAACTGTCGTTCTCTCCGGCAGTATCACTTCATTTCTTCACTTTTCTCCGTCATCGTCCTATTATTTGGCATATTTTATGCCCTTACATTTGTTGTTTAGCCACTCCCTAGACTTTTTTACGCTTCGCCAGGTGAATCGTAATAATACCAGGCTAATTAGGCAGGTCAGCAGAAGAAAACGCTTTAACACCCCGACCCATATAGTTGTAAAGATATTGGATTGGTTTAATTTGAGAGCCGGAATGGACATTGACTTTCATTGGCAAGTTGGTCTAAAAGTACAATCTAGGATTTGAACTGAGAAATTGAAATATAATCTAGCGAAATTGGAGATACAAATCAGACTGCATCGCAACGTCAAATTAACAACTCCCGGGAGCCAGAGAGACATCGGACAAGAATTCAAAAATTATAAGTGACAGATCAAAGTATTTGGGCGTCTTTATAACTTAAAAGAGAACCCGCAATTTTAAATGCAAAGACTGGATACTTAAGGAATCAGAAGCACAAGGATCGGACAAAGAATTCTAAAATTATAAGTGACAGATCAAAGTATTTGGCGTCTTTATAACTTAAAAGAGAACCTGCATTTTTAAATACAAAGACCGTGTTGGGAGTTAGAAAATGCAGTAGTTTTAATGCCCAGTTTGGCACTTCACTACCCTAGCCCAATAGCCACTCTATGTCACGTGATGAGACGGGCAGGGAAAGGATTGCTAACGAGGCGTGTGAAAAAGAGAGAGAAAGAGTTTAGCAGCAAAGGGCGGCATTCAGTGACCAGCCGTTTTGGCTGTTGAGATGTGTATATGGGTGTGTGTTTATTGCCCATAAGATATATTCATGTGTATAATATCCTGTAGATGGAAGTATACAACTGTATTCCATATTTCATGACTGAAAGGATTGTTTCATACCTATGAGTGACTTTTATTATTATTAATCTTGGTTGTGTACAAATTGCCTGACCACATCAATGGGTCTGTTGTGAAGTTCTTCATGTGTATTAAAGTTATAAACCGTCACTCAGCAGTTATTACTTTCGTTGGAGAAAGAGATGTGTGCACAAAAGTAAATTAATACTTGTTTGCCAGGCACGTAAAGAAAGAACCCTGGACATTAACTTCTTATGAATATTGGATACTAATAAACAATCGTGCAAAAGCTACAAACAAAAAAAAGCACTAAATATAACCTCTCAACAAATGGGAAGCCAAGCCATGTGCCTCGCGAATGTTTATGACGGCAATTAATTATATGAAACAAGTTTATCCATAATGCATTTGCATCAATTGAACTATAATATGACATGACATGCTTCCAGATGCACTTTTAAGGCAACGTGTTTTAAGCTATTTTGACGAACTGTGCTTTATAAAAATAACTTTTTATTCGTGTAAACAATCCTTCTTGCAAACGAACCTTTTTTACAAACACTGTGGCAAACTAGCCACCGGGCAAGCGAAAATTTTTGACACTGCGGCAAATTAGCCACGCCCCGTGATCTTTGACGTCAGCAAGAATTTGGGTCAAGAAGCACGCTCGTATTGATTTCTGCCTACGGAATATGTTAATGACAAACGATGTATCTATTTATCTAAGAACATTGAAGGCTTTGAGGGAACAACACAATATACTAACATTTATAAATTCTATAAAAGAAACTTTATGGACCTTATTATTTAAGATTAAATACAACAGTTCTACCTTACGACGTATTATCACACAAGTTTACAAAACTTTATAGTTTCTATTTTGGCTCAGTGTTGCCTTGCTGATTCACGCGAGACAGTGTAAACAGCGTTACGCCGTGTTCAGACCAAAATGGTTTAGTCTGCATTTTAAGATAGGTTTGGTTTTATTTTAACAGCTTCTGGATTGTGATAACCCAGTTTAAAGCATCTTGTGCTTTCATAGCGTGCTCAATCTTCGCTATTCTTTTTTCTATTCTAAATGTTCAGTGTTGCCATTTTTTTTTTAGGTATCATTTTTCTCATTCATCTTCGGAAGTATGATGAGAGGTGATCTTCTATAGGTTTATGTGAGGTTTGCATTTAGGGAATTTTAGCGCTTTGATGCATTCATACTGATAGTCCTTTTTTGCATCGTGAACATTTCATTTTTGCTTAGCTGTGGCATTAAGTATCACGTGTTGTTATCGTTTCGTATAGATGTCTCATATTGTCAGTTGTTGTAATAGTGCTTTCTATATCTTCTTCTCTTTAGTTGTTAATGTGACGGTTGTTTGGTTTTAGTTGTGAATTATTGTAATGTCTAAAAATTATTATTTGTTTACATTTGAATATAAAATATTGTTTTTATGGTCTTATTTTAGTTGATTTTGATTTGTTTTTGTGTGTGTTGTATCTTGAAATATATCATCATCATCGTTGTCATTGACATCATTACCTCCATTTTTTCATTGTGCATTTGTCTGGAACCATTGATACATGTGGCAACATTTTTTATATTTTTTTTTCCTTGTATTATAACATGTATTGAGTGTTGCAGTGCTCATTAACAATACCACCATAATTTTACACATTTTAATTATGTCCTTGGTGGTTTTGTAGGACTTACGTATGTATTGAGCATTGTATTGTTCATCATTACAAATATCACCATATTTTGAACAGAAAGTGGTTTCTGGGAGAAAATCATGTCTTCGTTTCAGGACTTCATAGAAATCGGGATTAAATTTAATAAATCAGGAGCGGAACTAGAGACCTTTGCTACCGCACAATTTGACAGTTACAATGCACGCATTGAAAGGTAGAATGAACGTGAATTGAAACGTCTTCAGTTAGAAAATGATGGGAAGAAAAAGGCACAAGATTTAGAGAAGGACAAGTAAGAACAAAAGGAGAAATTGGAGCGAATAAAGATGGAAGAGAAAGAAAAAGATCTTGCACAAGCTTTTGCGCTGGAAAAATTAAAGATAGACACTGAACAAGAAAAATTAAAGATAGACGCGGAAAAAGAAAAATTTAACATTGAAGCTGAACAGGAAAAATTGGTGGCCTTAGAAAGAGAACGAGAATTGAAGAAAGATAAAGCAATTGAAATAGAGAAACTAAGATTAGCTGCTGCAGCTGCACAGAAAGCAACTGATTTGGAGATAGAGAAATTGCGTGTTCAGAAAGATGTAGATGTTGCTGTCGCCTTAAGGAAAGTGGAGTTGGACGCTCCAAAGACATCTTCTAGTGCACCTGTGACAACAAACCGAATACGATTGCCAAATTTCGACCAGCAAAGAGACTGCATAGACAGCTTCCTACAACGATTTGAACTCAAGGTCAGTGCGTTGAAGATCCCCAAGGTTCAATGGAGTTCTACGTTATGCGATTTCTTAACAGCGGACGCTCTACAGGCTTATTTTGCTTTGGACAGCAGTAGTAGAGAAGACTACGATGTTGTCAAGGAGACATTGCTACGTAAATTTCAGCTTACGGAAGCGGGATTCCGTGATAAATTTCATTCCTGTCTGCCTAGCAGGAAAGCTGACTTTGGAGAGTTTATCTCATTCATAAAATTATATTCTAAAAGATGGATAGAGTTGTCCGGTATTGATAAGACCTTCACTGGCTTACTTGATCTAATGTTACGTGACAAGGTGTTGTCGGCATGTAGCACCGATCTTGCCTCATTTTTTCAAGAAAGAAAACCGAAAGACCTTGAGGCAATGGAGATACTTGGGCGACAATATATGACAGCTCACCCAGATAAAGAGGTTCACAAACCAACTATAAAGGACGCACTCCCAGTATGTGTGGCTCGTCATGACTATAGAGATGGTGGTCAGAGACCTCGTTCACAGAGTGTGGACAGCAGAGTAAGGCAAGGCTATAGATCCAACTACCGTGGAAAATATAACTTCCCAAGGCAGAGGTCACCATCTAACTTCTCACAGAGACGAGACTATGGTTATTCAAACCAAGGTCAGTGGCGGCACAATTCTGGCCGTGGTGATGAAATGCATCACAAACGGATGGATCATAGACCCACACAAGACAACGCATCCTACAGTGGTAATAGGAATAATGGCAGATGTTGGTCATGTGCTAGGAATAGACCTTATAAGAAATACTATGGAAACAGTACTAACAAACACTGTGGGCATCATGACAATAGCAACCATGATAGGGGTAATGCATGTGTAACTACAAAGAAGAATGATGAGAAGGGAGCCGACCATGCCAATGCATGTGTTGTTAGCTCACTTAATGATGAAAATTGTTATGGGTGCAAATCTTTATTCCAACCTGGTTCACAGCCCAGATTGATCTGCGGGCATGCTCTACCCGCTATGTCATCTTGTGAGAACGTGGGACGCCTCACGTTATATACTGGTTTCCTGTATAACAGGCCTGTAAGTGTCCTTCGTGATTCCGGCTGTACCACTGTCGGAGTCCGTAGATCGTTAATTGATGAATCTGCCTTCACTGGTAAAACAGTGAAGTGCATAACATTTGGAGGGAGTATAGAGTGTTACCCAGTGGCAGAAATAGATATTGCCACACCTTTCTTTACAGGTAAGGTAAGGGCATGTGTCCTTGAGCAACCAGTATCAGACATTATCCTTGGTAACATACCAGGTATTAAGGATTGCTCTCCAGAGGAGATACATAAATGGGTTGAATCTCACCCAGTGTTGGCTAACGCTGTGGTCACTAGGGCCCAGCATGCCGCTGAATCCAAGGCAGAGCCAGCTATACCATTTAGTGAGAGAGCATCTCTTCAGAATGTTCATAATGTCCTCCCCCCAGTTGTTCGCTGTCAAACAGCGCGAAGATGTTGCTTTGCAACCATTGTTTGCTCTAGCAGAGAGCAAACATGTCAAAAAGACAAAAACTTCACGTTACTGGTTCGAAATTAAAAACTCAGTACTGACTAGATGCTTTGACAACTATGTTTCAGTCAGGAGACAGGTAGTTATTCCAAAGAGTTTTAGACCTATTGTATTGAATACTGCCCATGACTCGCTTTTAGCTGGTCATATGGGGATTAAGCGTACTCTGTTTCGTGTCACCTCGAATTTTTATTGGCCCTGTGTTAACAAAGACGTAAAGCTATACTGCAGGTCATGTACAACTTGTCAAAAGGTAGCACGTAGGGGCAAGCACCATGCTGCACCCTTACAAGTCACTGATGTGCCATTACGGCCTTTCACCAAGCTTGCGGTTGACATAGTTGGTCCTATGTCAGTCATGTCAGATAGAGGATATCGATATATCCTAACGTGTATAGACTTATGTACACGTTGGCCGGAGGCCATACCATTGAAGACTATCACCTCAGCAGCTGTCGCTGATGCTTTATTTGTTATTTTTTGCCGCATAGGATTTCCTGAGGAAATCTTATCAGATCGTGGTACTCAATTTATGTCTCAGATGATGAAAGATATTGAGAACATGTTAGCAATTAAGCATTCTTTCACTAGCCCATACCATCCGGAAAGCAATGGCGTTTGCGAGCGTTTCAATGGCTCGTTGAAGCAGTTGTTAGGCAAAGTCACTGAGACATGTCCTCGTGACTGGGACCGAATGTTGCCAGCGGTCTTATTTGCTTACAGAGAAGTGCCCCATGAGAGCACTGGCTTTTCGCCATTTGAGTTGGTTTATGGTGCCAACCCTAGAGGTCCTATGCACATACTCAAGGATTTGTTGTTGGGATCAGTGGAGGATAATACTGTCCGCACCAGCTATGAACTGGTCATTGATCTCAGACAACGCCTTGTGGATGCATGTACTTATGCATCAAGTATGATACGTAATGCTTCGCATAGGTCGAGATTGCGCTGCAACCAATCTCGAAAATTACGTTCGTTCTTACCAGGAGAACAAGTATGGCTACTTCTTCCAACCAAGGAAAATAAACTGCTAATTTCCTGGCAGGGCCCTTTTAAGGTGGTTGAGAAGAAAACTGATGTAGATTATGCCATTGACATAAGGGGCAAAATCAAAACATTTCATATTAATATGTTAAAATTGTATGTGGAGCGCCCTGCTGAGTTAGAACCTATCTTGGACAGTATTTCTGATGAACCTGTTCGACACACTTTGTCAGCTGTTGTGGAATCTGATGATTCTACAGCGAGCGATATTTCTTTTAATTTTCCTCTGCTGCCTTTAACATCTTCCGAATCTTGGAGAGATGTAACTGTATCAGGTGATTTAGATTCTGGTTATCGAGAACAGGCTCTTGCTGTTTTAGAATCTTTCTCTGATGTGCTGACTGAACTTCCAGGTCGCACTGATGTTATCTCTCATGATATTACATTGAGTGATGATCACCCTATCAAACTCAGACCGTATACTATACCATTACACTACAGATCTCAGGTGGATAGTGAACTTAAGGATATGCTACGCATGGGCATCATTTCTCCTTCTGAATCATCCTATGCTTTTCCTATGGTTCTAGTTAGAAAGAAGGACAAATCTCTTCGCATCTGCATTGATTTTAGACGTCTTAACAGTGTCACTCTCACAGATGCTGAGCCTATGCCTGTTTTGGAGGATCTCTTATCACAACTATCCCAGGCTACATACTTTAGCAAACTAGATCTATCCAAGGGATATTGGCAGATCCCTTTAACTGATAAAGCCAAACCGCTAACCGCATTTATGACTCCATATGGGTTATTCCAATGGAATTATATGTGTTTTGGCCTTGTCAATGCTCCCGCGACTTTTGTGCGCATGATGCGGAGACTCTTAGGAGATAGGTCTGATGTCATCACATACATAGACGACATCTGTTTATTCCATAGTTCTTGGCAAGAACATATCACAGGATTAAAATCTTTATTAATGCTACTTAGAAAGCATGGTTTGACAGTTAGACCTTCAAAGGTTCAGATTGGTTGTCGAGAAATTTCATTTCTTGGTCACCGTGTTGGTAACCACATGTTATACCCTGATGAGCAGACTGTCAAACGCATATTAGAATTAGATATCCCTCGGACAAAGAAACAAGTTAGGAGCATGTTAGGACTCATTAACTTTTATCACAAGTTCATTCCGAACTTTTCATCTATTTCTTCTGTCCTGTCATCTTTGACTAGAAAGGGAGCTCCTAATAAAATTGTTTGGTCCGATACTTGCAGTGGAGCTTTGAACAAAATTAAAACTGTATTTTCCAAGGCACCTATTTTGGTGTTGCCTAATATCACTATGCCATTTCTTCTGAGGACTGATGCTTCCCAGACTGGCATTGGTGGTTGCCTGTTGCAATGGTTCAATGATACTCCACATCCATGCTTGTATGTAAGCAGGAAGTTGCTACCAGCAGAAACTCGGTATTCCACCAGTGAAAGAGAACTCTTGTCCATCATTTGGTGTATGGGCAAGTTATCACGCTATTTACTTGGCGCACACTTCTACCTCCAGACGGATCACCGTCCACTAAAATCCATAAATAAAAAAACTACGACAAACAGTAGATTACACAGATGGTTCTTGCTTATTCAAGAATATAGATATACAATTATCCCCATCAAGGGATCAGAAAACTTTCTGGCAGACCTATTGTCAAGGAATGTAGCTGGAAAGTGACATTGTTTGTGCCAGATGTTGACATTGTCTGATCTTGTTTTGTTTTTCAGGTGATATACTATTGAAACATTCATTTTACGACTTTAATTGCATTTTTTGAAAGATTGGATTACATTTTGTCTAAACTGTTTAGATATATCTGTTTTCATGTCATTTGGTACTACAATTACTATTTCATATATATTATTCTGAGCAGTATGATTTTTCTTTCCTAATAGATTAATAGTTCTTGGGCTAACTATCCACTGTTCTCAAGCGAAAACCCTTGGTTTCCGCTCGGGAACAGGGGGGCAATGTTGGGAGTTAGAAAATGCAGTTAGTTTGAATGCCCATAACACCGCTTCACTACCAGGTCATCTATACACTCTATGCCACGCGATGAGACTGGCACGGAAAGGATTGCTAACAAGGCGTGTGCAAACAGAGAGAGGGGTGTAGCAGCGAAGGGGGTGGAAAAAAAGGTGGCATTCAGTGACCAGCTGTTTTGGCTGTTGAGATGTGTATATGGGTGTGTGTATATGGCCCATAAGATATATTCATGTATACAATAGGCAGTAGATTGAAGTATACAACTGTATTTCATATTTCATGATTGAAAGGATTGTTTCATACATATGAGTGACTTTTATTAATTATTAATCTTGGTTGTGTTCTAATTGCCTGACCACATCAATGGGTCTATTGTGAAGTTCTTCATGTTTAATAAAGTTATAAACCGTCACTCAGCAGTTTATTACTTTCTTGGAGAAAGAGATGTGTGCACAAAAGTAAATTAATATTTGTTTGCCAGGCACGTAAAGAAAGAACCCTGGACATTAACTTCCTAAAACCATTGCTTAATTCTTCATGAAAGGTGACGGAACAGATATAAGTTAATAGTGCTCTGCCCTATGCAGCATTGTTCTTGATTTATGAAAACATCTTGTGAAACTACCTTGAGATAGAAGCATCATTATCCTTCTATCTACAACTCTGCCATGAGTAATATTGTGCGAAGGCAGACACCTTTGAAGACTCATATTAGATACTCTTCAGTGTTGGCCACTGGTGGACCACTACTGCAGAGCTAAGGGGAGGTAATCTTTGACATATGTCGACAAGTAGAAATAAATAAATGAATCTCATTGCTATACCAATAACAATAATAATAATAATAAATAAAATATAAATAAAGGGATCCTTAAAACCTATCAAGAAAAGTGGGAATAAATTGGACAACTAAATCATTTTTGGATCTACGAAGTAACCTAAGACTCTTTTTTGAAACCCACGACAGAATGAAACTGCAAAGGCAAATGAATAGGAAAATACACAGCTTTTATGTGTGTCACGGATTGCCTCCCTTGCTTTGCAGTAGTGGTTCAACAGAGACCAAAACTCAAGAGTATCTAATATTGGCTTCCAATGTATCTACCTGCGCGCAAGATTGGTGTAATCCAACGAAAACCCTCTTAACTCTACTGATCCAACGTAGAAAGTAAATAATGGTGCAAAAATTATGCCATATAATAATGACAGGGGAGAGAAAAATAAGAAAATATCACTCGCACGGGGTCTGTAATGCACTCCTGCAGGAGTGGACTTGAGATCGCACAACCGTATCGTCACAATGTGGAAAGATAACAACAACAAGAGATGGACGCGAAACAGTGTATATGTAAATGCATTTGTTTGTGCGTGGCACGGCCTTGAGAACAACCAGTATAAAATATTATAATATTTATTGAATAACCCCACAAAATAAATGTTGAGACAAATAACAGTAGCAGTAATTGCTGTTACGGAAATACATAATGCAGAACGTTTATTGTTTTTATTGTTATTATTATTATTTTGGTACAATCATGAATTTCACGTGGAAGAAAACTGGCCCATTAAAGTATTTGACGTCTCATTATGGATACTTGTCATGAAAAAAAATAACTCACAACGTGTGCACACTTTAACATGAAATTTAAATTAACCAAAAAAAAAAAAAAAAAAAAAACCAATGGGTGCTGCAGTGCACAAGATCTGCTGACCTCTGAACTTGGAACAGTCATATTCATCCTCAGAAATAAAAGCAACTGGAAATGTTGAAAATTTCTCAAATTTTGGACACCTATGGTCAGCTCACAGTAGATGTGAAAATCGGAGTGAAGAAAGGAACTGTAATGGTCAAAACTATATTCAACAACGTGACTCAGATATAATAATAAACAAGTTAAAAATTTGAATCCCCGCCTGTTACACGGGCTCTTCATTATTTCTCGGGACCGAAATGTGGAAATACAAGAAAATGGCTGGCGAACGGTAATCCAGATCAGTCAGGGACGACCAACAACAACAACAACAAAAAAAGAGTTAAATATGGCCGTTTTACAAGTCTTAAATATGGCCGTTTTACAAGTCACACAAATTGTACATTTTTTTTTCCACTCAAAAACTGTCCAAGACAAAAACTTTACAACTTTGTTTATAAATGGATTTTGTTTAAAATTCCAATGTCAAACTGTGACCGGTCCGGCCAATGCGCTTTCCATTTTCCCCCGACGTTTTCGAAAACGTAACGTTCAAAATTGATTAATAGATAAATCTTTCCTTCTTGTATCTACTGCTTATGACCTGAATCAATCAAGATTTGAGTATCATGCTTAGCAGGGGTTTGAACAAGTGAGCTCATGAAAAGGTGATCGAAAAGTAAGTGTTCTGCGAGTAAAAGTGCTGAAGCGAAGTGAATTATTAAGTAAATCAGTAATAGGAGAACGAGTGAAGTGAGTTAGTAGAAAGTTTAATAAAGAACAGTTTAGTTGTGAAGACAACAGAAAATAACAGACGACAGAGAATAACAGATGACAGGGAATAACAGACTACAGAGAATAACAGACGACAGAGAATAACAGACGACATAGAGTAACAGACGATGTAGAATAACAGACAACAGAGAATAACAGGCGACATAGAATAACAGACGACAGAGAATAACAGACAACAATGAATAACAGACACAGAATATATTTCTATAGATGAAACACATAGTGAATGAAGGTAGCTGACCTTCATTCACATTCGGTGAACAATTGCAAGCGTTAAACATTCACATGCGGTAAACAGTAGCAAGTGTTAAACATTCACATACGTTAAACAATAGCGAATGTTAAACATTCACATACGGTGAATAATAGCAAGTGTTAAACATTCACATACGGTGAACAAGTGTTCCACATTCACATACGGTGAACAATATTATGTGTTAAACATTCACATACGATGAACAATAACAAGTGTTCAACATTTATCATCCAGTGAAAGAAATGGACCATTATAAATATATTTTCAGTTTGGAACATTGAAACTTCATACAACGCACTGTAAACAAAGACAACCATTGGCACATAGCACGTGGTGATCTGACGTCACTATACACAAATAAACATAGTGATCGAATGTAACTATTTACACACCAGCAAGCAACCCGTCAAAATGACTGCAGTGAATTTTCATGTGCTCTTTCTTCGGTATGTCCTGTTGGTGATCTTTCAGCTGCATGTACTGATGGTGGCACTATTTTTCCTGTGGTCATTTCATTCCTTTCCACTCAATTTTCAACTTCATTAGATCTTTATAGTCAAACCTATCATGGTTTTTATGGTGGTCAGAGTGGCTCAGAGGTAAGGCCTCGTATTCAAGAGGTACCGAGTTCGAATCCCAGTTGAGGGATTATAATTTATTGAAATATTTTTTTCAGAACCAGTGGTCCTAATTACGTCATACTCCCCCCTGGTCTCATGGGTAGTGAGCTCGGATAAGGGCGGAAAAATAGGAGGTCCTGTGTGCAAGTTGCGCACGTTAAAAATCCCACGGCAGTTGGACATCGTAAAGAGTAGGTTTATCAGGCCGCTGTCTTGGCGAACTTACAAATTAGGAAACCTACCCACTACAAACATATTTAATAGAATGCGTGATTCCTATATATTATATACACACACTGGGATTCTCGCCGGTGCTACGGAGTTTGTGCACTGCGCTGAGATCCTCCTTGTGTGATCTAAGGGAGGAGATCGGAGCACTGATGGCGTTGTCCGTGTGCAATGATGATAGTCCTTAAAAACCAAACCAAACGTATCATGACTTATTGTCAATGATCAATGCACCAAGTCTCTCTTGGTGATCTCTTTAAATGGATGTTCGATTTAGTGTTCATGATGCAATGCGCTCCGTTTCCGCATTTTTCCTGAAAATGCAGCATTAAAAGATTCAAGGCATACACGTTTTTATACGAGTGTCCAATATAGCTTTCACGGGGCAATGCGCTCCTTTTACATATTTTCCCATTAAAGCTGACGGGAACTTTTTACATGGTTCGTTAGAGACGTTCCAGTAGCACAATTAGTATATATGTGATAACACGTTGTGAACGAAAATAGCTATTTAAATACAGTAAGTAGTTAAGAAAGTAACGGTCAAACACTGAGTCAGTCATATTCACTCTACTGGTAGTCTCTGACATTTACGAAATAGTTCAATTTCTTGCTTCATGTTGGAGCTAATTTGATACCTACTACATGCCATTATAGCCTAGGGTTAAACTTAAGATACCAGAGTCGAGTACAGGTACGGTTAAGGGCTGACCTCTCTAATTCGTGGATATTGGCAATATTATCATCATCGTCGTCGTCGACATTATCATCGTCCTCATTATCATCAATAATAATAATATCATCATCATTATCATCATCATAATTACCCTTCAACTTCCCGAGAAGCAAAAACCTTCAACAAATTCACGCCAAATCTTTCTGTACTGTGCCGTCCACTCAGGGTTTTTCCATCTTATCTTTATCCCTTGTCGCGAGAGGTTTGGATGTTATTAAAATAAAGACTTTTCTGGACACAATGGTGTATCAGATGATACCAGGATAGTGCCAGATAAGAGACTGGTCTTATAAGAAATACCCCCTTCTCTGAAAAGAGCAAAGGTGTATCGACATCAATAGTGGGGTCAAGCTATGTAAACCTTCAAATATGATGATAGTGTTGGGTACTGAAGATCTATCTGCTACCTCTCTAGATCCCACATTGATTAATGAATATTGTTTTAATGGCTAGTTATCTAGGGGAAAATTTGAATTATTTATATGTAATAAATCTCAATACAGAACATTTAACTTAATAAGAATTATTAAGCAAGACTGACTGAAATTATTTACAATTTATTTGTCCTATACCTTTTTATTTTTTCGGTCAGGAATTCTAAAAGAAATCAAATGGTATTTACATCATTAAATAAATAAGATGGAATGTACTTTTCCATAATGAATAATATGGTAAAGGTAATGAGATAATGTCAATTACTTTCTTTACTAATACTATAATCACTGTCCCTGGACTGTAGAATTCACTTTATTGAACAAATGTCCTTCATATATCATCCTTAAATGTTTTTTTATTTTGTGTGGTTTTTATAACTTTATTTTTGGCTGGATTTGCTGTACAGTGGAACTAGATTCCACCTATCTTATTAGATGTTGAAATGCATCCAACAGGCCAGGATTACACAAACTGCAACTCCAGGCTGGGAACGTGGTATGGCTCTTGGTATATTGTTGCAGGTCGCTTGTTCAGTTGTTGTGGGTCGATTTCTTCTTAATTCTAGTTGAAGGTATATACCTTGATTGATTATTATTATCCAATTGAGGGTCAACATAAATTGTCTCACTGATTAATACATGTCCAAGAAACCTCGATTCCGTATGAACCTCATTACCATTAGTATTAACTTCTTATGAAAGAGAGTTCATCAGGCATAACAACAAGCAACAATGTAAGTTGAAGCAACCAACCGCAACATGATTAACGTGGGTAAGTCCTTTGGTTGAGTCCACAAGTCCAACATTTATTGACGATAACACATCACAAGTATTACTCATTACAAGCATACATCTGCAATTAAATACATTTGAATCCATATGATATTCTCAGTCCGTGTCCAGTAAATGAGTTAGTATAGGCAGAACAGCATAGCTATATGCACGCGCGGTTGGGGATTCCAACAGCCGACAGTGAGCGTATGAGTCTGACGAATATAATAATATGGACTGGTTAATAATCTTTCCTTGAAGTCGGTTATATACTAACCTTATTATCTTATTTCCTTCACATAACTTTGGACTGACCCTAAGTCCTTACTTCGAAGTAATTATACATATATGCGGCAGTACAATGCCCAACACTGGACGGATATAGGACGCGTCTTCACAGTTTGACGGTCAACGTAAAAAGGGTCTCGGATCTAAGTCACGGTGCGTGACCTATCAACGCTAACACGTCATAAATCGATCGTATACATCGCGTTCAGTAGGCCGTGAATTCTTAACATCAAATTATATTAAATGCTGTGACCCTAGAAATAGCACACTGCCAACCATAGCAGACGACTTCAATAAAATACCGTAACATATATAAAGAGCTGTAGGCACCAACAGATTTCCTCTACAGTGGAGGTTTCGTACTTTGTAATATCGAGACAGAACCTAGAATGAAAGATAACCGCATTCCATGTAGGCTTCAGCACGACTCCACACACACACATACAACATCACATATAAACATTATTCAGATATTGTGCTAACAGTTTGCACAGGACATATAACTTCGTTTCTCTTACAGCCAGTTCCATGTGATTATTCATTTCCTGTAAACATCCTATGATATATTCCTTAGCCCATGATTGGCTTCCATACAATGATTTGATTAAGTACACAATAGCAAGTGACAACTTGATTACATCATGTTAACAATTCCTGTACTCCTATCTTATGTTCGTGAACAGCGTGTAATTCCAGGATGAAATACTTATTCAAATACCTTATTAAAACTTACAGTCGTAATTTTTGCCCTACTTACAAATATTATACACATTTTCTAAAGCTGGCTTTCGTTTCAAAATCACACAGGTATGCCCTCAATGCGGCAACACACTAGTCCTGTAGTCTCACTTTCTACACATCACCGAACACATAAGCGGGTATACACAGGCAACTAATCAATAATATATATATATATATATATATATATATATATATATATATATATATATATATATATATATATATATATATATATATATATATATATATATATATATATCTTTCTTACCATCAGGCAATAATACACAAGCTGAGACAGGCTTTCAATGGGAATTTAGGTCTGCTCTAGATCACAACGGCAAAAGACTTTGCAGTAACAGTTTGCGCTCGATTCATTCAGCTTGGTATATTTAAATTTTGTGGCGGAACTTCCCTAAGTCCTAGTTCTATATATAGCGCCGTGTCCGCCCAATCGGAAGCACGGTTCAAATGTGTGTTTAAGAATCAAAACCTAAACGTTTTTCGGCTTGCTCGTATAATGTGCCTAAGTTTAAATATTCTATATCTAACTTATTACTGGGCCGATTTTAATTATTTAAAGTGATATTTAAACTGCTAATTTATCTCTATCTTTCTATATCTTTGTTGTTTAGTTATTACATGGCATTTAAATCTATGCAGTCTTTAATTAGCTAAATCGGGAACCACCCTGATGTAGAAATATCACTAAAACCAATTTTTCTCTTTAAATGAATTACTATTATGAGGCCTGCTTTACACCTACTTATTAAGTAATATCCCAGGTGTTATAATAGTTATGTATTTCCTTTTATATATCGTTATTCTTTAAAAAATAAAATAACTCCTTCCTATCAAATACACAGAATAGGCCCTTTCTGTCAAACATGAAAAGGTTTCTTTATAAATACTAGAAAAGGAGCGTCCTGATTGGCTATTCTATCGGTCCATTTATCCTATAGTGCGCGCGGTTGTTAGACAGATTCAAAATACGACATCCCTGTCATTTCTGCTTCCAGTTCATGTGGTGTTTTTTTCGGTTTTCATCTACCTTTCTAGCCCTGCAATTCCAGAAGAAGGTCTACCTTGTAATTCTATCAACAGTTGCCTCAATGTTTCTTCGATCCGTCACGAGCGTCAATATGCTTTCCTGGTTTTTTTTTTTTTTTTTTTTTGGGCCATGATTAGAAAGAGTGAAGAGAAAATAATTTATCAGAAGAGAAAGGATGCCTATAAATAAGAGCGAAGAGAAGACATACGGGAGTAAGGAGTGAAAATAAAGTAAAGAAGATTGGAGAAACGATTTAAAAAATCACCTGTCATTTAAATAAAAGTGGAAAAAAGACTTAAGAAATCTTTCAAACAAGTGTTCAATGACAAAGGTGTTCGTCCTTAACAATTATTTTTCCTCTTCCTCTTCTTCGTCGTCGCTCGCTTTCAAATAACCATACCTATCTCTCTTATAAAACTGGCGGTCTGTCTCAGGCTTCTCTCGTTACCATACAGTTTCTTCCTCATCTGGGTTGGAGAAGGCCATGCTGCCACTCTCCTCCTCTCGTGGAGCCGACAGTATTGGAGGACATGTTCTACTGTTTGTTTGTTTGTCATCCACACATGGACACATGTTCTACTGTTTGTTTGTCATCCACACATGGACACATGTTCTACTGTTTGTTTGTCATCCACACATGGACACATGTTCTACTGTTTGTTTGTCATCCACACATGGACACATGTTCTACTGTTTGTTTGTCATCCACACATGGACACATGTTCTACTGTTTGTTGGTCATCCACACATGGACACATGTTCTACTGTTTGTTTGTCATCCACACATGGACACATGTTCTACTGTTTGTTTGTCATCCACAGATGGACACATGTTCTACTGTTTGTTTGTTATCCACAGATGGACCCATGTTCTACTGTTTCTTTGTCATCCACAGATGGACACATGTTCTACTGTTTGTTTGTCATCCACACATGGACACATGTTCTACTGTTTGTTTGTCATCCACACATGGACACATGTTCTACTGTTTGTTTGTCATCCACACATGGATACATGTTCTACTGTTTGTTTGTCATCCACACATGGACACATGTTCTACTGTTTGTTTGTCATTCACATATGGACACATGTTCTACTGTTTGTTTGTCATCCACACATGGACACATGTTCTACTGTTTGTTGGTCATCCACACATGGACACATGTTCTACTGTTTGTTTGTCATCCACACATGGACACATGTTCTACTGTTTGTTTGTCATCCACAGATGGACACATGTTCTACTGTTTGTTTGTTATCCACACATGGACACATGTTCTACTGTTTGTTTGTCATCCACAGATGGACAGATGTTCTACTGTTTGTTTGTCATCCACACATGGACACATGTTCTACTGTTTGTTTGTCATCCACACATGGACACATGTTCTACTGTTTGTTTGTCATCCACACATGGATACACGTTCTACTGTTTGTTTGTCATCCACACATGGACACATGTACTACTGTTTGTTTGTCATTCACATATGGACACATGTTCTACTGTTTGTTTGTCATCCACACATGGACACATGTTCTACTGTTTGTTTGTCATCCACACATGGACACATGTTCTACTGTTTGTTTGTCATCCACACATGGACACATGTTCTACTGTTTGTTTGTCATCCACACATGGACACATGTTCTACTGTTTGTTTGTCATCCACACATGGACACATGTTCTACTGTTTGTTTGTCATCCACACATGGACACATATTCTACTGTTTGTTTGTCATCCACACATGGACACATGTTCTACAGTTTGTTTGTCATCCACACATGGACACATGTTCTACTGTTTGTTTGTCATCCACACATGGACACATGTTCTACTGTTTGTTTGTCATCCACACATGGACACATGTTCTACTGTTTGTTTGTCATCCACACATGGACACATGTTCTACTGTTTGTTTCTCATCTCCACATGGTCACATGTTCTACTGCTTGTTTGTCATCCACACATGGACACATGTTCTACTGTTTGTTTGTCATCCACACATGAACACATGTTCTACAGTTTGTTTGTCATCCACACATGGACACATGTTCTACTGTTTGTTTGTCATCCACACATGGACACATGTTCTACTGTTTGTTTGTCATCCACACATGCACACATGTTCTACTGTTTGTTTGTCATCCACACATGCACACATGTTCTACTGTTTGTTTGTCATCCACACATGGACACATGTTCTACTGTTTGTTTGTCATCCACACATGGACACATGTTCTACAGTTTGTTTGTCATCCACACATGGACACTTGTCTGTGTCCGATATTCAGTTGGTTCAACAGATTTTTTAAAATATTTAAAGTATTGTGTCTCGTTTTGGCGAGGCGAGCTTCGTTCAACCAAGACGCTGGATCCTTCGGTTATATTAGGGCGCATGTCCAAATATAAAAGATCGTGTGATCTGATGTTTTTCTTCTTTAACAGATGGTATTTGAGTCTTCCATAGCTGATTCTTAGTCTAAAAATTATCGCATGATTTCTTCTTGGTAATGTATAGTGTTGTTCTGTAGTATTGGAGGGTGTTCGTTATGCCATTTTTCTTTAAAGTCATTTTGTATTATTGATGTGATCTCTTCATATGTTGCCTTGTCTTCAGTTTGAATTTGTCTTCCTTCAAGCTCTGTAAAGTCTCAGTTCGTTGGAAAATCAATGCCTGTTGTTCCTCAAGTTGTTCCATTGATTTCTTTCAGGTACAGACAGTGAAAGTGGCGGTAGAACAAGAAGTGACAACAAATTAAGGATAACAAGTTTCTGGGATCCGCTGTTATTACTCTTACCAAATCCACACAAAAAATATGTGATTGGACTTTTGTTCCAAAATAGACGATTGCAACAAAGCTATCACGATGTTTGTGTACACCGACACCAATGTCGTGAAATGACATCTGTCTCACATCACGAATTCTAAATATTCTGACCATACCACGCACCATACATGGTAAAAAGATAAAATACACTGACCAATGAAAAAGCTTTCTTGGTCCTGTGTTTACAACTGCTGGGAAAAAAAAAAAGATGTCAAGACCCTATTTTTGTAACATGATTAACTTCGGAATTTTACTACAGCAGTATGGAAGAAGTACCACTTGGCAGAGGGAGCCGCGGTAGCATAGTGGTTAGTGCACTGGCTTCCTAGCGCAGTGGTCTATGGTTCGATCCCCAGATGAGGCGGGAATTTTTTAGGCCACAAACGGCTCCTGGGTTGACCCAGCCCCAAATGGGTACCAGAGCAACTCTGGGAAGGTTAAGGCGGCCGGCGTGATGCCGACCACATCACCCCTAGTGTGCCGACGGTCAAGATAATATGAGCCTAACACCATATTCCCAATATGCCTCAATGGGCGTGTAACGGGTTCCTTTACCTTTTACCACTTGGCAGAGGTTATCAAAACAATATTAGGGATGTTACTCTACCCGTAAGTAGTAATACTTTTACTAATACTTTTGTAGGATGGGAGAAATCTTAGGTTAAATGCATTCAAAGCTTCAGGTTGGCCTGAGTTTAGCTGTTTAAACTATGCAGAACAGAAAATGCAAGTAGTAACCGAAAAGATTAGTATATATATATATATATATATATATATATATATATATATATATACATATATATATATATATATATATATATATATATATATATATATATATAGATATATATATATATATATATATATATATATATATATATATATATATACATATATACATATATACATATATATATATATATATATATATATATATATATATATATATATATATATATATATATATATATATATATATATATATATATATATATATATATATATATATATATATATATATATATATATATATATATATATATATACTGTAAAGTTTGCTTTCCACTGTAAAGTGTCAATCTGTAAAGATGTGTACATAGTTGTTGAGATCAGGCATGCTCCAGTCTACCCAGCTGTAAATGGGTAACTCACCCTAGTCCTAAGTTAGGGAAGGCAAAGGCAGCTGTAAACAGTAGTTTCCCTCTAAGGCTCCAGGGGAAGCAGGCCCTAAACTTGGTCACTTCAACCGACGCAGGATGGTGTAGATATGGGTAGAAGTGTAGAGTGTGTTTAACGCGAATGGTGTACTGTTCGTGTTCTGACCAATCTAAACACTCATTCACTTGTGTCTACAAGGCACCAATGCAGACTGCTGGAATCTTTGTTTACACAGTTTATTCAGACGTACACACTGGGACATACGAGTACATCATGGGTATGTTGACACATCGATTTGTAGGCATACATAGCAGATCTGAAGTCATGACACATTCATAAATAATGGGTAGTACATCAAAAGTTCAATGTCATGATACATTATGGCCGCATCCCCTATCTGACTAAACGCGTCAGTGAAGGCGGATCGGTAAACAACTAAAGTTGCTTGACGTCCATAGTTTGTAGTATATTATGAAACCACGAAAAGGGGTTTTCTATCAAGATTGAGATCTCCTTGTCACTGTCCGAGTAATAAGATACATGCCCCGTTCTTTGGACAGTGATACTAAAGTATGATGACAGGAATTTAACATGGCCGCCTTCCTGAGTTGTCGCTCACTCGCTCACAGGAGGATATATTTATAAGCCAAAGTTAATTTGCAATACATATGCATAATTTCATAAAGTTCCTCCATACAGAGCTACAGTAATCCAGTTACCTCACGTAGACATAATTATAGTATGGAGCCCGTCATCTCCGTCGATACAAACTTGACCCTAGCGTTGCGAAGCACAAAATTCCAGCTAGGTCTAACCGACCTGAGATCATCAATAACAGGGACTGGCATTACATGGAGTCCGAATCATACATGGTACCGTACCTTAGGAGAGTCTCTAACACAAACTCTAGTAGAGGAACAATCTCCTATAGAAGGAAAACCACTTCATAAATCATTTTTCCTTAAGAATCTGCCAGCCCTAGAAAAGGCGTACCCGCCATTGTCACGGTACATCGGAACTCATCACAACTCGTCAAGACAACTCCTACTTCCGCTAGAGCGGAATAACAAGAATCTAGTCCTGCCTACCCATCAAAAATATACAATATAGGACTGATTCTACTTGTACTAATAATATGTAATACATATGAATTCAGGCCATAAACATAATAAGCAAATTAATCTATTTTCTGGCCCTAAGAAATAGGTACAGGCATGAGAGCAAAATCCATGCGCCGGATCAATATCAAGAACGATTACTCTTATAATCAAAAGTGTGAATCAAACATGGATTCTCTCGCTTTTACCATAGACAGCATTTTCATACACAAATGAATGAATGTCTATATTTTTCCCATATTAAATAGCCATATCGATTTTTGTAATATGTGCGTCAAAATATGCACGCAACAGATTACCACACCCCTCGGGAAAAAAAAGGTACATTTTTTTTTTGAAATACATCTAGGAGCAACATACAATAGGCTCACAACGCACCAATAACAATGCGCAGATGATAAGGATAAGTTTTTTGACCTTAGAGAAGGTACTTCTCTAAGTATTAATATTTCCAGAGAGGTGTCACCAACGCATACTACAATATTAGCAATGACACAATTCCACATTAGTTTATACATAAATTTCATCTAAGATATCTTAACATCATGATCATCAAAGACGAAAAACATTGAAAGATCAGCGGTGAATAAATATCAATGAACCGCTAAGTAGTGTTACAATCAATATATGATATATTACATATGTGTACACATTTCAACATAGAAACAACTGTATCAAAGTTGTATAACAGTTATGAATCATGTGGGCATCTAGACAAAATATCTGCCATCACATTTTCTGACCCACGGATAGCTCGCACCGAAAAATGGAATGGCTGTAGAGCAATCGCGTATCGCGTTGATCTCGCGCTCTTCAGATTTTTACTCTGAATAGCCGTAAGAGCTTTCTGGTCAGTTTCCACAATGAAATGCGCGCCCAGAAGAAATCTTTGCAGTTTAAGGATTGACCATACCATAGCCAATAATTCACGGTCTAGGACCGAGTAATTCTTCTCTGCGGCATTTAATTTCCGAGAAATATACATCACAGGATGCAGAGTTCCAGAGTACTCTTGCATTAGTGCTGCTCCAATCCCGGTGGATGAAGCGTCACTACGAAGAATAAATGTCTTATCCTTAGAAGGCAATACTAGGATAGGTGAAGTAGAAAACATAGTTTTAACCTTATCCAAAGAGGATTGACATTCTTGAGTCCAATGGACTACATTAGGAGACCCTTTCTTTAGCAAGGAAGAAAGAGGTGACATAATGGAGGACAGATTCGGAATGAATCGTCCATAAAATTGTATTAGACCTAAGAGACTTCGCACTTGCTTTTTAGTCTTAGGAATAGAAATGTTAAGTATCTTACTTGTATTATGGTCTTCTGTTTTTAGGAACCCATGACCAACACGGTGTCCTAAGAAAGATATTTCGCTAAAACCAATACATGCTTTCGATGGTTTCGCTGTCAGGTTATGCTCGCGTAAGATAGACAATAGTTCATTTATCCCATTATAGTGATCGTTCCAAGTATCACTGAAAAGACAGATGTCATCAAGATACGCAATGACATCTGAGCGATGAGATAGGATTCGACGCATCATGCGTACAAATGTTGCAGGGGCGTTCATAAGACCGAAAGGCATGAAATTCCATTGGAATAGACCCCTAGGCGTCGAAAAAGCAGTAAACGGTTTGGCGTGTTCGGATAGTGGAACTTGCCAATATCCCTTAGACAAATCGAGTTTAGTAAAGAAATGAGAATTCGATAGTCTCGTAAGTAGCTCTTCTAGTAAAGGCATAGGTTCAGCATCAAATTTAGTCACTTGATTCAATTTGCGATAATCCACGCAAAGACGTATGTTATTGTCTTTTTTTCGTACAATAACCATCGGCGAAGAATATGCTGATGTGGATGGTTCAATAATTTTTAACTCTATCATCTCATCTAACTCTTTCTCTACCTGTGCTTGAAAATGTATCGGGATAGGATACGGTCTGACTCTTATAGGACTATGGTCAGTAAGAATAATGTCATGTTGAATGACATCAGTTTGACCAGGAATGTCAGTAAGGACATCCTGAAATTGTTCTAACATAGTAGAAACTTGTTTCTGCTCTCCTGGAGATAATTCTGGAGAAATTGCAACATCTTTCCATGATTCATTAGAGTGAAGAGGAATCATTGGAAAAGGTAAATTTACATCCGAGAAACTCGTTTCCTCATCCTGTATTACTGACAGAGATGAGTATTGTCCATGTTGGACTGGAAAATCGTCCGTTGCCTGGAAAACAGGTTGTAAATAATCAGGACGTTCATGGAATTCCGTGAGCATGTTGATGTGGAAGGTTTTACGCTTCCCGTCAATATCGACGATATAGTCAACATCGGAAACTTTTGATATTATATCGTACGGACCTTTCCAAGAAATAAGAAGTCTATTTTCCCTACAAGGTAGCAAGACAAATGCTTTGTCACCTGGACAAAGTTGTCGCAAGCATCTCTTTTTATTGTCAAATTCCCTTGCCTTCTGTTTCGCAAATTCAGAAGAAGCAGTTGCCAATTTGCATGCTTCAATAATCTTGTGTCTAAGTGCGATGACATATTCATAAGAGGATTTTGTGTCATCGACAATATTATCAGCAGTTATAAGATCATGAAGTAAGGACATAGGACCTCGCGGTTTCGCGCCAAAGACAAGTTCAAAGGGAGAAAATCCTGTATGTTCGTTGGCGACCTCTCTATATGCAAAGAGAGCCGCGGGTAAAACCCTATCCCAATCCTGAGGATGATCTTCTGTTATCTTACCTAGTAGGTTTTTCAGAGTTCTATTCAAACGTTCCACCATCCCATTGGACATAGGATGATAAATACTACTCAGCGATCTCTCTATCTTAAGAGTCGACATTACTTGAGACATGGTATCCGATATGAGTTGGGTACCATGGTCGGATAATATTTCTGCTGGAAACCCCAGACGAGAAAATATTAACCAAAGAGCATCTGCGACATCAGCAGTAGTTATGCTCTTTAGAGGAACAGCCTCCGGCCAACGTGTGCACATATCAACACACACGTCAAAATAAATTGGTGTCCTCTAGCAGACTTTATCTTAAATGGACCAATGATGTCTATCGCCATTTTTTGAAATGGTCGAATGGGAATGTCTGCAGCCTGAATAGGTGCATCATGGCGTGGACCTCTGGATTTAATCTCTTGACATACTTTACAAGATCGACAATAGATTCGTATGTCCTTATTCACAGCAGGCCAAAAGAAAGATTGAAGAACTCTAGCTTTAGTACGGGAAAAACCCATATGTCCAGCACACTGCGAATCATGAGCGTGCTGTAAGATTTTAACTCTCATATTTTTAGGCACAAGGATTTGAGAATGAATGGACTTAGCGGAGTCTTGTACCATACGTACAAGTACGCCATTCCTCATCGTAATCCAAGATTTACGATTTGTATCCTTATTCGGATCACCTTTTGTTGACAGAGTAAAGAATTTCTTTAGAGTAGGATCATCTTCCTGCTGTTTGTTAAAGGAATCATGGGAAATCTCCAAGGGATCATCTTGGATCTGCGCATCATTATCTTCAGAATGTGAAGATTGTGGCATATTAAGAGCTTGAGCCCTAGTGATTACTGCATTAGCAGATTGCATATTAACATTTTCCCAATTAGAAATTTGTTGTGGAGTGCATTCTTTCACTCCATGAATGCGACCGATGATAAGATCAGCGATCGGATTCGGCAAGAGACATGCTTGCACCTCTCCTGTAAAGAAAGGCGTAGCAATATTGATAATGGCAGTGGAGTACTTCTCCAATGTGCCACCAAATGTTACACATTTGACTATATTGCCTGTAGCTCGAGAAGGATTTACGAGTGATTGCCTCACTCCAATGGTAGTGCACCGCGAATCGAAAAGAATTGATACCGGAGTACCATCTATTAGGCCCCTATTAAAGACAAGAGCACCCCTTCCATTATGCGCGATTGACGCATGGAGCGCGGGAAGCGGGTGACCGCAGCTTAAAGTAGAAACTGTGGTTGGATCGAATAATGTTTTGCATTGCGAACACTGAGATGCTCTAGCAAAATCGAAAGCGGAATTTGCTACACTATTGGAGTCTTTTTTATCATTATTCTGATTACCGGTGTCATGGAACTCCTGTTGTGCAGAGTTAGCCTGGTAATAAGATTTACCATGTCTTTTGTGTTGTGATCTACCTCGGTTATAATTGTCTCTATAATTATTATTTCCCCTTTTATAACCCCTATTTGGGTTTGAATCATAATATTCATGATCATAATCATCACGCTCATTATACTGAGTATCCCTGTAATATTGGTTCTTTTCTCTCCATGAAGAACTTGGGTAGTTCCTATAGCTACTCCCCTTTCGAGAATGTCTAAAATTATGGGTACCCCTCACGTGTCGAGGACTATCAGCCCGATTCCAGTTCTTCAAAGAAGAACTCTGATTTGAGTGGTTATCTTGGTTTTGATACTTATTCCAATTAACCTTTTTATCAAATTTATTTTTAGCTCCTTGGAAATTGTGTGAGTAATTCTGATTATATTCTGTTGCCGAAGCAACTATCATACTCTCTTTAATGTTAGAGTTACTAAGAATCATGTCAGGGTGTGCCGTGGTGTGGTAAAGTGGGATGTTATAAATATTTATAGGGGACTTAGTGTACTGACTGAGATCAGCTGTGAAGGTATCTATATCTAATAAGAGTAGTGTATTATAGATAACCTTACTTGCTGCCACATATGTATACCTCAGTCAGAATTATTCTGGAATATTGTGATGACTACGTTATATGTCTAGGGTATGTATATGATGAAGTGTAAGTCACAACAACAACAGACAGATACACAATTTAATTTATTCCACCACACTTGACAACACTGTGACACTCACATACATATAACACTCTATGAGAATATCTTAAATGAGTCACTGATAACTTTTCAAATATCAATATGTATTCAGTGCTGTCATTAATGTATATGTGTCCTGATTCAAATACAAAGAGAACCAGGAATCACAATCAATTTTAATTACAAGTTATATGTACAGAATTTATCAATATGAATCTTGTAGTGACATATTTTATTAATATTATCCTATGTGTGTCAGTTGTGTAGTAGTAATATGAGGAATACTGGTTTTGTTTTGTTTTTTCAAGCTCTGTTGGTATTTGTCATCATAACTTCAATAGTTTGTTTCTGTTGGAACTAGTATTAGAGATGTTCTCAGTTCCTGGCATTAAAACAATTAAATTCCCCTCTTAATTTTATTTTACAATGTCATTTTAAGATGGGGGTACATAATGTTGAGCTCAGCTGGCCACATCAGCTTATCTTTCGTGATGGTGGCAGGAAAGGACTCCTCTGATCGATTGCTCCCCTGTGCTCTGGAGACACCTCACTGTTAGCTAAATGGACCAAGGAGTATGCTGTCCGACTCTGGATTCAGCAAAGCTCTGACCAAGGGCTGCTCAATAACTTTAAGACCACGGTCCCTGAAACAAGAAGGTTGTACCTCCTACTTCAGAACCAATTTATACTCTATTTCTACACTGAGCACAATACAAAACAAACCTGAGTTCAGAGCGTTATGCCAACTGTCAGCTTCATCTGAAATACTTTACACCAGTATATTCCTCCTTAATGGTTACTACGCCTCTGCAATTCCAGCGTTATTTCTTTCTAGTCAATAATCTAGGTGTCAGTGTACTGCTTGGCAATTCCATGTAGTTTTACTTTCCTCCGACACCTTCTGTTCAGGCTGGAGCACTATAGGCTTTACCTCATGTTCGCTACTGAACCACACATATATACAGACATAAGTATCAATTTACATTCAATTTTCATTTAAAAAGATATCAAATAGTTCAAACCTACCACAATTCATGGAAATAATACACAGTGACGTTGAATGGCAATGAATATAGCACAACTCCGATCTGCCGATGTCCCAGGCTTTTATTTGGAAAAAATATATCCTGGTGCTCAACGCACTGTTTCTTAGTAGGTTTATTACAAGATGTGGCATGGAACAGACGCTCTGAATTGAGTATATTCGCAGCTCTAACCAATCAAGCCATCTCTACACATCTTTTCAAAAAAGTACCCCTTCTCACGTTTCCCCTGACAACACAAGATAGTATTTATAGTCCGACTAATCGTGTTTAGCCTTACATTTGTTGCGCTCCAATCAAATAGGAGTTAACATGGAGACTCATTTCCCGTACAATGGTGGCCTAAAATTCTGCCACTGAGCGATTCTAATTTTGGTGTTGTCTGACACCCTCACTATTTTATTTTGGCTATAATTTGGTAATTCTTAGACTATTTGCGTAACGTTTAACATATTATTTGTCAGCAAGTCCTAAGGAACCCAAATATACAAATTTAAAAGAGCTAAGTGGCTGCGTTCAAAATATGCAATTTCTTCTACCTCCTGTTTCAAAGATGTGCTGTCTGGGTACTGTAATGTTTTCAAACGTAAACCAGTATAATGTCATGTTTCCCAATAAGAATTTTGTAAGTTTAAAAACCTAACTCTGGTATGGGTAGTGTTTTTTTATTCACTGTCTATCTGAAAAAAAGCCAGTGCTTGTGGCCTTACACGCGTGATGGCAGCAATTGTGTATCGCGCGACTCGTGTTAGTATTGCCTGTGTCTGCTTTCTGCCTCTCCCTTCTTTCTATCTTTAGTCCATCTGTCTTTTGTTTTTGGTAACATAGTGTAGAAAAAGACATGAATGGAATTTTAATTCTAGGTCAACTTGCGTATTTCAAGGTTTTTCTTAGAAATGGAGTACACTTTTTAGTGTGTTTGGGAAACGCGTGTATACTGCAGAAGGCTTTACTATCAACGTGAAACGTTACAATTTGCAGACGCAGGAGAACACAAGGGGGATTTCGAGTACAGTCATTGTGACAGCACTGTTCTTTACCATTCTTCTTTCCTTTTATTAAATTATTTGTTAGGCTTTACATTTACCTGATAATTTATATATGTGGATTAGAATATTTCACGACACGTGGCATAATGGTCACAATATTCTTCCATTTGCTTTAATGTACTAGGTTTACGCTCATGTAAGAACTCTAGGAATGATTTATTTACAGAAGACATGACCTTGTCTCTTAGCAATAAATCCGTAAGACCATCAAATGTTTTCTCTGTTTTGGATAATTCAATCCATCGTGAAAGTGTAATTCGTGCTTTTGAGATGAATTCTGAGAATTCTACACCTACCTCAGGTCTCATTGTTTTAAACAAAAGACGATAACCTTCCTCAGACAGCTGATATCTCTTTATCAAAGCTGCCCTAACAGCATCATAATTATCCTTGTCGGCCTCTTCAACAAAATATAACTTACTCAGAGAGTCCCCTTTTAGATTTTCAGACAACTGATTCACATACTGTGATTTGTCAACATTATGAGCTCGACAAGCCCGTTCAAATCTAGAAAGCCAAAATGTTATGTCATCACTGGCAGAGTTGAACGCTGGTACCTTGACCTTGTACACAAAGGGTTTACCATTACCACCAGATGCCTGATTAACATTACTCATACATGTCAATTTTAATTTCTCTAATTCAAACTCATGTTCTCTTATTGCTTTTCTCTCTTCTGCCTCTCTATCTAATCTTTTCTTTTCTGCAGCAGCTTCTAATTTTTTCTGTTCAGCTGCAACTTCTAATTTTTTCTGTTCTGCATCAAATCTCCTTTCCTCCACTTGCATCTGCAATTTCTTTAGTTCAGCAGCAATATCAGCTTCTTTTTCTAATCTTTTTTCTTCAGCCAGAGCTTTTCTCTCTTCAGCAGCAGCTTCTCTTTCTAATCTTTTCTCTTTAGCCAGAGTTTTTTTCTCTTCAGCAGCAGCTTTTCTCTCCTCTGCAGCTAATGCTTTGTCATATTGAGCAACAGCCCATTGTTCTAAGTCTTTCCCAGTCTTCTCAAGGGATTTTCCTTGTGCAATAAAATAATCTAATGTAGACATCTTGTCTTCTTAAATCAGAAACCTGAAAAAGTAAATAAATTACCTTATTTCACTTTAATGGGGGACAAGTCTATACCATAGACTTAGTCTTAGTGAAAAACTTGTATGGTTTATAATAACCAATGATAACTTGAGTACCTGTGGACAACAATAACTGTATCTCAAATACTGTGGGAGACAAGCCTTACAAAGGTCTTGTATACCTCAATGTAATCAAAGATCACTTGGGTACCTGTGGAAATTAATCATAAAGTACTGATCTGTACTATACTATCAGTGTATACCACTATAACTTCTATGTCATATGTCAACTAAAGACATTACAAAGGACAAACAAGAAAAGACAATATGAACACATTTGCAGAGATCAAATTAAATTAAATAGGAGAAATGAAAAAAAATGATCACAGAAACTGTGATGATAACTGCAATAAGATAACAAGACAAATAACGCCACAGTGTATAAACATAAGGGTGTAAAAAACTGAAATGAAAGGAAAGATGAGACCTACAATTATACAAACAAATTAAACAAAAATAAAGAACAGAAAAAATGTTACAAATACAAATATGAAACAGTCGTCACAACTAACCAAATATTTGCAAACTATGTTGCATGCAAATTTCAATTAAGAAATTGCTCCCTATAGAACGCCAGAACAAGACCAATATCACTCGGTATTTCCTGTTCTAGTCACCTCCCATCCAGGCCCGCAACATAACAATCACACATATAAACAGATAATATATAAACATAAATATATATAAATCATCAATGTGTGTATCATATCATGCAATGTGTTGACGTTGCAATGTATAGTACTGTATGCTCAGTTTTAATCAATTAGACTACCACTTTATTGAGTAATAGATTTGCATTCTAACTATTACACTGTCCAATTTTTTTGAGCACATTAGAAGATCCACCGATGAAATTTGCACTTTATGTTCAACAATGCTCTTGTATTACAGCAGGATAAACAATCACTGGTTTAGAACACTGACTGTATTGTGCCAAATGTCAACAAGTGCTGACCCCGATATTGCTACTCTTGTCAGAACAGGTCAAGCTGACATTGATTGTATAGCTGTCCTACCGGTGTTGATGTGGTCAAACAAATGTTCTTGTAACTGTAAAATGTGATTCTCAACACAAGACTGCGTAGGCTGGACCCAGGGATCTGGCTCACCACTGTAAAGTTTGCTTTCCACTGTAAAGTGTCAATCTGTAAAGATGTGTACATAGTTGTTGAGATCAGGCATGCTCCAGTCTACCCAGCTGTAAATGGGTAACTCACCCTAGTCCTAAGTTAGGGAAGGCAAAGGCAGCTGTAAACAGTAGTTTCCCTCTAAGGCTCCAGGGGAAGCAGGCCCTAAACTTGGTCACTTCAACCGACGCAGGATGGTGTAGATATGGGTAGAAGTGTAGAGTGTGTTTAACGCGAATGGTGTACTGTTCGTGTTCTGACCAATCTAAACACTCATTCACTTGTGTCTACAAGGCACCAATGCAGACTGCTGGAATCTTTGTTTACACAGTTTATTCAGACGTACACACTGGGACATACGAGTACATCATGGGTATGTTGACACATCGATTTGTAGGCATACATAGCAGATCTGAAGTCATGACACCTTCATAAATAATGGGTAGTACATCAAAAGTTCAATGTCATGATACATTATGGCCGCATCCCCTATCTGACTAAACGCGTCAGTGAAGGCGGATCGGTAAACAACTAAAGTTGCTTGACGTCCATAGTTTGTAGTATATTATGAAACCACGAAAAGGGGTTTTCTATCAAGATTGAGATCTCCTTGTCACTGTCCGAGTAATAAGATACATGCCCCGTTCTTTGGACAGTGATACTAAAGTATGATGACAGGAATTTAACATGGCCGCCTTCCTGAGTTGTCGCTCACTCGCTCACAGGAGGATATATTTATAAGCCAAAGTTAATTTGCAATACATATGCATAATTTCATAAAGTTCCTCCATACAGAGCTACAGTAATCCAGTTACCTCACGTAGACATAATTATAGTATGGAGCCCGTCATCTCCGTCGATACAAACTTGACCCTAGCGTTGCGAAGCACAAAATTCCAGCTAGGTCTAACCGACCTGAGATCATCAATAACAGGGACTGGCATTACATGGAGTCCGAATCATACATGGTACCGTACCTTAGGAGAGTCTCTAACACAAACTCTAGTAGAGGAACAATCTCCTATAGAAGGAAAACCACTTCATAAATCATTTTTCCTTAAGAATCTGCCAGCCCTAGAAAAGGCGTACCCGCCATTGTCACGGTACATCGGAACTCATCACAACTCGTCAAGACAACTCCTACTTCCGCTAGAGCGGAATAACAAGAATCTAGTCCTGCCTACCCATCAAAAATATACAATATAGGACTGATTCTACTTGTACTAATAATATGTAATACATATGAATTCAGGCCATAAACATAATAAGCAAATTAATCTATTTTCTGGCCCTAAGAAATAGGTACAGGCATGAGAGCAAAAACCATGCGCCGGATCAATATCAAGAACGATTACTCTTATAATCAAAAGTGTGAATCAAACATGGATTCTCTCGCTTTTACCATAGACAGCATTTTCATACACAAATGAATGAATGTCTATATTTTTCCCATATTAAATAGCCATATCGATTTTTGTAATATGTGCGTCAAAATATGCACGCAACATATATATATATATATATATATATATATATATATATATATATATATATATATATATATATATATATATATATATATATATATATATATATATATATATATATATATATATATAAAGCCTAATTCCAAGTATAATGTAAGCTTTAAATGACTAAAATCGCATCAGGAATAACGAAGGTAGTTTTCCTACATTGTACAAATGGGAAATCGGTACCCATATTTTAAGATAGTTATTGCATTCCTCGGGGATTCCATCTCTTACGTCCGAGGTCAGACTATAAATAGACTTGCCTAAACAAACTCCGGTCAGTCACGATTTGAAAATACACAGAGAGCGGGAAAAGCAGAGCATATATTAATGCCAGCGTTTGCCTTCTGCACTTATTAGGAGACCTTAATCAACTATTGAGGGCCAGTCTGTGTGTGCCTGAGGGTAAGAACGAATCTATGTATACATTTATGTATATATTTATGCGTAATTATATTCATTAATTCATCTGTGCGATAAGACGTGGTTTGATGTGTAGGAATGGACAGTGTGTGCTGATAAAACTTACAGGCTCATGTGTAAATCTAGAGGAAAAGGCCGCCTTAGGAAAATATTTAAAATATACAGAATGATGGCCAAAGTACGACTGTAAGTTTGATAATGTATTTAAAGAAGTATTTCTTGAATGGAATGAGACACCTACCAGGATCATAAAGAAGGATGAAAGGGATTGATTTACAGTATTGTTTGACATATTACTTAATAGTTTTACCCACAACCAAATTATTGTATGGAGACGAATCATGGGAAACTATTGATAATGAATAAGTTAGCATAAAATTATGATCACATTGAATTAAAATAATGGATGCTACTATACTATACCATGTGCATCTGCTGGCACGCTATCTGAAACTGTCTATCGTCCCCATATGTGTCATAGAGGGATATGGATAGACAAATACAGGGATTGCGTTTGACTTTGTTTCAGTTTTAATCATTTAATCCTGTGACGTAAAGCCTACAAATAAGAAGTGGCTTCTCTTACTGAGAGTGCAACGAATGCAGTGCCAGTCTATGATAAAGTGCCAGCCATTTCGTGTGTACTGTTGGAACATTCTCATCTGAAGATTTTATCCAGCATCAGAGGGAGCCATCTGCAGTGATTCAGCTAAGTTGCTAAACAAGCAACTGTGTAGCGTATGCCGGTTCACCAAACAAATAACCGCATCCAGTTCACGATGCAAAGAACAGTACATAGCTCAATTAGATTGTAAAGATAACACTAATAATTCTTAATTGAAAGATCAACCAAGTTAGACTGTCTACCAAGAGATAGACATCTTACCCAAGAGAAAGACATTTTTGTAGAACTGTTCTTATTTATTTAATGTTGTAAAATATTTGAAATTAATACTTTTCAAACAGCAAAGAGTAACTGTTTAATTAAATTGTAAATATTCACCAGAAGACTTTCTTAAATTCTTTAAGTTGAATTACAGTTCTTGTTGGTGAATTTAGTTAGATAAATTACCCCTAGCAGAGTCAGAAACACTATTAAATATCATAATCACAGAGGAGGATCAGGAGAGGTAGCAGTTAGGGACTCAGAGTACTACATCATCATCTTTTCTGGGAACTTACATAGCTTGACCCTACCTTTGTGTCTATACACCCTTATTCTCTTCAGAGAAGGGGGTATTACTGATAAGACCAGACTCTTATCTGGCACTATCCTGGTATCATCTGATACACCTTTATGTCCAGGATATCTTATTTTTAATAACATCTGAACCTCTCGCGACAACCAAGTTACGTGATCCTGTTCACAGCTTTATGTACAGCGTCATTTAAGTGATCCCTTCACAGCTGTCATTTTGTTATTATACTAGGATTTTTTTAAAAAACAACATATATATATATATATATATATATATATATATATATATATATATATATATTATATATATATATATATATATATATATATATATATATATATATATATATATATATATATATATATATATAGTAACTATGGTTGACTGCATGCAGGAGGATCTCACTATGGAGGGTCCAATGGTAGGCAGGGGAGCTGAAAAGTGGCTTTCTGTAGGACGTGATGATTTCTTGGGAGAGCCCAAAACCAGCGCACAGTATTTTAGCTCTGCATACTTGGAGAGCCCCCTTGGATGGCTGGGAATGCACAGTTTGCCACGCGTTTCTTCCTCCTAGCTTGGGACCAGATGTGAAGAGTCTTAAATGCAAGCCAAGTTGGAGAAACTGGAGCTGATGACTCAACGCGTTTCGGAAAGGCAGAAAAGCCACAGGAAAAGCCTAGATCTACAGTGTAGATAATACCAAGGAGCTTTCAACTTCGTATTGGCTGAAAAAGAGCGAGAAGCTCAGCAGTCCTAATTAAACAACAACAGCGACCAGCCCCGAAGTCTGGCCTCACGTCACGACAGCCTGGGCAAATCGGCCCCGAATACTGGCCTCTCGTGCTTTAAGAGTTAAATCATCACCGTCGTTCCATTTTCGCTCCTAATGGAGCATTGAGGCACCACTAAAGCAGATCAGCTTGCGCGAAACCCGCACCAAGCATTCCCCTGCGCTTGCAGCGGCGTTTTCTGTCTGTCTATCTATCTATCTGTCCGCTCGTCCGTCTACCTACCTACCTGCCTGCCTGTCTGTGTCTGTCTGTCTATCTATCTATCTATCTATCTGTTTGTGTGCGTGTGTGTATGTGTGTGTGTGTGGTTTTTAAAAAAAAATAACATTCAAGATTTTAGTGAAAAGAGTGATCACATTTACAAGTCGAGTGGATAGAAGATCTTCTAGCTTCAAAAATAACATTCTACAGACAAAACTTGTCAGAAGACAGCTTTGTGGCCCGCGCGAATTGTCAAGAAAGTGTTTCGTATTCCCGTAAGCGCGTTTTGCAGTGGATGGAGTGGCGGGTAGGAAACCCAATAGAGGGATTGGGGGGAGAGGCGATAACTACAGTGCAGGTTAGGTTTAGCCACGCCACGGCCAGCCAACCGGACCAAGCTGGCCTCATTTCGAGGTCACTCGAGTTCAGCACACACAGACTCCGAGTTCCTTCCCACGTGACCGCCAGGTCCAAATCAGAAGCCGTTCGTAGAGGCAGCTTCTATTTTTTCCGTGCTCTGTTTAAACTGAAGAAATGTTACATAAGCGTCCAGGTTTTTCCGTCGATAATACCGTCCCGTTTCCTTCCTATGACGTAAGTGGTAAAGGGAAATGCACATAACTATGTTTTGTTTGGATGCAGCGAATCAAATCACCGGCCCTTCAAAATTGACCGATTCATACCTACATGATATTGTTATCTGTTGACCTCATACCATACTCGGACATATATGTTACACAAAGTTTTTCTTGTCAACGCTTTCCTGTGGCTGTAAGAAAGGACCATTGCTCTTCATCTTGCTTTGGTAAGTAACGGATCTTATTTACATTTTTTTTTTTTTAATTGGAACTAGCCTGTTATTAGTTTATGGCGTGACGGAGTTAAATGACAAGCTTGTAAGTGTATCTTTAAGCGTACCCTACCCAGATAAATTGTCAGAGCCGGCCTTAGTAACTGCGGGGTCAAACTTGGACCGTTTTAGTGAAGTCCCTTGGATTAAAGATTTTTTTTTTTCAGATTAGGTGTCAGGAATATATGCTTTTACATTATATTAAAAATAGAACCATAGCTATATTTAGCTATATTTTGACATACAACGCATTACAACACAAATATGTTTATATGGAAATATTTCTTGCTTTCTGTTCCACAAACTGTTTGAAACTTTTCTCAAACTTTTAAGTTTTTAGCCACATCAAATTCTGTGGATAATTTGGCAAGGCTGTTGAGTCTGTCTGTCTTGAAGCATCTGTGGCCTTATATAAGATTTGATCAATTTTAATTGGAAAAACGCCTTTACTTTGAATAGACTTGTCTATAGCATGTGTGGATCCATTTTTTAAAATGGGAAATCCTGTAGCTCTTTCATTCAAAGTTAGGAATTTCAGGATTTACAAAGACTTCCCAAGGTGTGATGATATTGTTTCAGTGCTGATCATTTCCTCTACCAGCAATTGACCATCTAAATCTGTTAACTTGACAGACTTGGAAAGTTTGATCTCCTGAATTGTTGAACTATAATTTATCTGTCTGTCTCCTATCTATCTATCTATCTATCTATCTATCTATCTATCTATCTATCTATCTATCTATCTATCTATCTATCTATCTGTCTGTCTGTCTGTCTGTCTGTCTGTCTGTCTGTCTGTCTGTCTGTCTGTCTGTCTGTCTGTCTGTCTGTCTGTCTGTCTGTCTGCCTGCCTGCCTGCCTGCCTGCCTGCCTGCCTGCCTGCCTGCCTGCCTGCCTGCCTGCCTGCCTGCCTGCCTGCCTATCTATCTATCTATCTATCTATCTATCTATCTATCTATCTATCTATCTATCTATCTATCTATCTATCTATCTATCTATCTATCTATCTATCTATCCCTCTCTCTTTCTTTCTCTCTCTCTCTCTCTCAATTAGAACAAGAGTAATTGAGGGGGTGGGGGGGGGGGGGGAAGGGAGCGATAACTGCAGTGCGGGTTAGGTTTAGCCAAAATTATGTAATATTCGTTAATGTTATATCGGTGAATGATCTTGAATAAGATCTACCAATCCAATCTGTTCTGCTTGCCGTGCCTTGTCCGTTTTTGTTTTCAAAGCTCGAGATGGCAACCCTAGTGCTGGACCCGACTGTATCAGATAGGTTAAATCAGCCTTAGGCCGGCACTGTCAACAGTAACATAAATAAAGTCTAAACAGGATGTACAATATATTTGTGTGTGTGTGTGTGTGTTTTTTTTTTCTGTCTGACCTTACTTACAAGTCTTGAATGTGTATATTGTGTTTATGACAATCGTGTAATTATGAATGAAAGCGCCGAGATGTAACGGCTGTTAAAAATATCTCACCCGGAACCGAACGAAATGATTATATATTTTGGCATATGCCCTGATACAGTGGTAGGCAACCCAGTATCTACGGGATTCTACTTTTATAAACAATGCGCTCTCTAAAGATCTACATTATTAAATAATGCCTATTTACAGGTTTCAGAGTACTTTGAATTTGCAGTAAGTGCAGCCTATGTGTAAATTGTATCTCTGCCGGGCGAACTGCTTCTTGCAATTGTATCTACCGAGCGGTTGAAAAGTCAAACTAATCTATTACCGAACATTAACTTCACTTCAAATAAAATATCGCGTTCGTATCCTACGCAGTTGACGAATACATTGACCTTTAGTAATTTTGTTCGTGGATTTTCAATGGGATACGGAGCTTTTAAATGCCTTTGGGGGAGGGTTGGTCCGAATTTCCTTAGTTAAATCATTATTCTCCGCCGCCCCCCGGTCACATTGAGATCTACCAAATCCTCACTTGAGATTTATGGGTAAATAACGATCGACCAGTTGTCGATCACTACCCTAATAAACCCGAAATATTGTATGTTCAGGTTGAACAGAGCGTGCATTGCTAAAACTTGACAAAACTCACATTTGAAGAAAAAAACATGGAGGGGAAAAAAACAGGGGGGGGGGGGGGGGGAGGAGACCATGATGCCATGTTTTGTTGGATAAAGTTTTTCACACGCAGAAAAGAAAACCTGAGTGTAAAAAGATAGTTCAAATGATAAACATTTAGTAGCTGGTTTTAGTGAAAGAAGAAACATAAACCATGTTTTTTTTGGTTTTTTTTTTTTTGGTAACGCCTTCGGTAACTTGTGTCACGGCATTAAATACCTTCTGTTTGTTGCCCGCGTGGTAACGTGTAAACATTTTTGTAATATATAAATTAAAACATAAAATGGTATGGAATTAGTTTTACAAATTAACTAATACAGGAAACACGGGATGTTTCGGAATTCACCCTTCGTCAGACACAGTTACAAACAGGTGAAAAAGAAAAATCTAAACAGGTTCACAGAAAAAGGCAATGAACACTGTAAATGCGTGTGAAAAATGAATTAAAGAACGATATGATGACAGAAACATGAAAAATGTTAAAATAATACGGCACGGACAAAAAAAGTGTATCAACTCAAGATATGCGACAAACAATAAAAATAGAAAATGAATAACAAAGCAAAATAATGTCCTTCTGAAGATATCCGCTGGGTAGTCTCGGTAGAAATCTTGCCAAGAAAGGAAGTGACATAGCAGCACAAAATTCATAAGTAGGATACCAAACGAAACATAAGCAACAGGAAAGGCAGTTCATGAAAAAATGGTGAAAATAAGGTACTGAAATAGTGAAAAATCACCATATAGTAGAATTCAAGCAAAATTATTTTGGACATTCAAGCCATCAGGAGAAAGACAACCCACTGAAAAATGAGACAATTCTCCAAGAAAAAGGATGGGTGTGAAAAAAAAATCGAAAAAAGGTGATTCGTCTTACGAGGACAAAAGACAAAGAAAATAGCCAACGTTACGGCCACAAGGCCTTCGTCAGGGAAAGGAAAGAAAGTGAAGGCTAGATAGGACACATAAGAACATAAATAAATATAAAAATTAAAAACTAGGTACTTCCCTGAAGGCGTCGAAGTCCAAACGCGAACGGACGAGCGTGCATGGAAAAGGAAATCCAAGAAAAAGCGAGTCCTATAATCATCAAAGCAATAACGGAGGGCGGTTTTTGGATATCAGAATGAATTAAATCAGAGGTTTTCAAACTGTGCGTCGCGGCTCCCAGGGGCTAAAGGCGTCGCGGTGGCTTGGGAAAAGTGTTGGGCTCGATATTGTGAGCCAAGGTCCAATTGCTTACATATAATATATAGTATAGAGAGGAGCCGCGGTGATTTATGCACAGGTCAAGGGAGCCGCGGACCAAAAATGTTTGAAAACCTCTGAATTAAATAGTCAACCACTATCTCCCAGCGCGAGAGATAGCAGACATTTGTTTAAGGCGAATGTACACAATAAACTGAATGGTCATACCATTATAATTAAGAGGTCAAGGGAGCCGCGGACCAAAAATGTTTGAAAACCTCTGAATTAAATAGTCAACCACTATCTCCCAGCGCGAGAGATAGCAGACATTTGTTTAAGGCGAATGTACACAATAAACTGAATGGTCATACCATTATAATTAAGAGGCACGGATTTAGGTTCGCCATGACAAATGTAATTTAAGTGGTCACGAAACATGTCTGCCAGTTTCACCAATATAGGTAATACCACACCTTTTATAAGCACTCTTCTATATGGTAGCGAGACATGGCCAGCCAGTGCTAAGCAAGAAAGAAGGCTCAACTTCTTTCATGTACGGTGTCTGCGCCACATCCTTGGTATTTCGTGGAAGGACAAAGTGACAAATGTCGAGGTGCTGTCACGTGCTAGCCTTTCAGAGCATGTATACATTTTATTTGTAGTTATAATTTCCATCTCATTTTTTTCTTTTCTCGGTTGGCTTAGCATTGTTTTTATTTTCATTTATTTATTTATTTTTTTTTTCGTGTCTTCTTTTTTCGTTGTTCTCTGTCGTTTAATCGCATTTATTTTTCTCACAAAGCTAGCGGTCTGCGTCGGTTTCTCTCATCTTTATACAGTTTCTACAGCAAAGGGGTTGGTGAACACACAGCTGTCAGTATACTAATTTCGTGCAGCCGCAATTCAACGCGATTCAGTTTAAGAAATTCTGAATTTTAATATTTCAATTTGCAGTTGAGTAGGAGGAATTATTATTCCTTCCTATTCTTTTTTTAGAAGTCGCCATTTGTTTGGTACTGGTTTTCCATACTTTCAGTCCCAATAGACTGATCACGTGGGCATCTGATTAGTTCCTTACTGAGTTTGATACACAATATGTGTAGAGCAGGTCTGCGGAGTTAGAGTCGTATAGTCGGTCATTTTTTAGTAGAGTTGTAATCGGAGTCGGTAAAAAATGTTCCGACTCCGAATTTTATGAGAATTAAGACAAGGCAGATCCATGTTTGATCCATGCAGGGGGTGGCGCTTAACAAAATATATATTCTTCTTCATACACTCTCAGACGTCGTCCACTTGAATGTTCTCAAAGAAAGCAGTAGTCAGTTTGAGGCTATTTGAATACCCGTAAAGCTTTTCCACGAAAGGAGCTGGCGTCGGCCATATGCACTTTCTCTGAACCACACATAAGGGGCAACTTTGAAGCAGATGTTCAGCAGTCATTTTATCAGTGCCACAGTTACACTGATCGGTAGTTCCTATCTTGAGCTTGTTGAATAGATGGTATCTCAATCTGTTGTGGCCAGTGCGTAGTCTGAAGATTACCACTTGTTCTCTTCTGTGGAGCTGGTAGTAAGCATCATTCTGTGTGTGCCCTGGATGTTCTACATTCCATTTGTTTCTGTATCTGATTCTGATAAAACTCTTTGCCTCCTCAAAAGTTATGCTTGCATCAGGCTGAGGTAGATGTGAACCTTCTTTTGCCATTCTGTCAGCCTCTTCATTGCCGGTGATGTTACAATGAGATGGGATCCATTGGATCACAACACTTTTGAATCGTTGACAAAGTTTGTGGAGCACTACTCTGAGATCATCCAGGTCTGTATTATTTTGGCTTTTCAACGTTGCAATTACTGACTGTGCATCAGTAAAGAAAGCAACTTGCCTCTCTGCCCTTTCTTCTGTCAATATAACCTCTGCTGCAGTTTTCAAGGCCTCTGCCTCTGCTCTGAAGTTGCTGGAGAATCGTCCTGTCGCCACTGACAGCCTTTTTTCTGCACCAGTGCTTAAGGTCAGTGTGGCGAGAGGTTTTATTTTGGCTCTTGGATCAGTATAGTACTGACAATTACAGAAATAGGATTTCTGCAGAAAATGGTGAAGTCCCAGTGTCTGAGAGGACTACTGGTATCACAAATTAGTTACGGCTGTGAATGATCTGATCTCGAAACAATAGTATAGAGGAGACCGACATAAAGCGCCACCTCTGCTGTGTAACCAATTGTGATATTAAACAAAGCAAGGAAACAGATTTTTACTTAACAATGATAAAATTGACAAGTCGTTCAAAATACAATTTCCTTATATTTTATTTAGTATATATACACTATCTACTCTTGTGCTGAAAGGTGAATGTTGCAAAAAAAATGGAATGAAATGAATTGGTAAGTTTACATATGATTTACAAATATTTATATTTATAAATATTACAACACGTTTTCCAATTATAGGAACAAAAAATTATATCAGCGGTGCTGTTAATTAAGGATATAACGTTTATCAGCTATGCTGTTATTTACGTATAATTTATCCACTATGATCTTATTATTGTCTCTTGCTACGCTAATTCACGTTTTCTTCATTGACAGTTCTATGCTCACAATGCCGACAGAAATGGTACTAATGTGTACTCATCTCTCTTAAGTCTGTTCTTCTTTGTTTGGTTCACACCACCGGCAGAGTATCGTTCCTTTAGCCCACCCAAGACTGAGGGGGACCAAAGATGTAGAGTCTGGTCAACCTCTATGCTCCTGCGGAGTTCCAGGCAGCGGGATTGACTCGAACATACGACCTCAGGTTTTTTTAGGACACAATTAAACCCTCCTAAGATTTTAAACTGGCCAGGTTTTGACGCGACTTAGTGAAGTAGGTTGCAGGTCGATGCCCTCAGGTAAGTTACCATAAATCAAGGTGACAGCTTCTCCCTCTTCAGTCTGTATCTCTGGCGTCAAGTTCGGGGTTGCGTGGTTAGCATAAAATCCGCCCGATTATATAGTCAAGTAACTACTTGAGGAAAGCTTTCGGTTGGTTCCTGGCGGAGCAAGTTGATTGGTTTCCTCCGGTTTTGTACCTGGTCTCATACAGCCTAATTTTATTCAGTTTTCATCGGCCATCTTGCGTGAACAAGATGGCCGTTAATTTATTCTGTCTCAGAGACTGGTGAACGTTGATCGTTGATTGGTTGAAGCAAATCTGTATCTCGACATAGTGATTAACAAAGTAGTGGGTTACACTTCGTTTCACGACATAGCCCCCTCCTTTCCTAGCTGTGACTTGTCATAGCTGACGTGTAAACCCCTGCTGTGGTTAATCCTTTTGCGTCTGTCCTTCCAGAGTACTAGGGTGTCGACTTAAAAAATCAGCTCCTACATTGTCTCTTCCCGGAATGTAATTCACGGTAAAGGAATAAGGCGCCAGAAGCAGACTCCACCTTAACAATCTCGAATTTAGCTTTTTAGATGCAGCCAAGAATGTTAAAGGTTGGTGATCGCTTTGGACAATGAAGTGTGTCCCATACAGATAAGGTGAAAATTTGTTGATGGACCAAATTAGAGCTAAACATTCCTTCTCTATGGTCGAGTAGTTCAACTCAGCTGCATTCAGCTTCCTACTGGCGTAGGCGACTGGTAAAAGTTCCTCCGGCTGGGCTTTTGATTTCTGCAAGAGAGTTGCACCTATCCCTATACTGCTAGCGTCCGTTCTTAATACAAATTCCTGTGTGATATCGGGTAGTGTAAGGATGGGTTTGCTGGTGAGTTTTGCTTTTAGCTCTGTGTAAGCTTTTTCACAATCAGCATTCCATTGGATTTTGTCAGGCTGTCCTTTCTTCGTTAAGTTGGTTAATGGTGCACACAGAGAGTTAAAGTGGGGTATGTACTTCTGATAGAACCCACATAAAGACACGAATGATCTCACATCTTTCTTAGTTTGAGGTCTGGGTGCCTTCTTTAGCTTCTCTATATTCTTTGGGTCAGGAGACATATGACCTGTAGAAATAGTGTGACCTAAGAATTCCAACTCCTTACAACCGATATAGCACTTGGTTGGACGTGCAGTCAATCCAGTTTCTCTCAGTCTGTCGAACAACATGGAGAGCGCTACTATATGCTCTTCAAATGTGTTTGTTGCAACAAGAATGTCATCCATAAAGTTAGTGATATGGGGATTTTGTAGAGGTTCCAATAATTTCCTCATCATTCTTGAAAAGATACTTGGAGCATTTTTCATCCCAAAGGCGAGTACATTAAACTCGTAGTGTCCGTCCGATGTACTAAATGCCAGCATTTTCCTAACTTCTGGTTTCACTGGTATTTGGTAGTATCCCTTGCTTAGATCTACCTTCGATAAATACCTAGCCTTACTCAGTGTAGAGAACAGCTGGTTGGTGTCAGGTAATGGGTCCACCTGAGATTCTGTGATCGCATTTAGCTTCTTGTAGTAAATACATAACCTGTGTTCACCACTAGGCTTCCTTAATAGCACCACACTTGAGCTATAGGGAGATTCAGACTTTGAAATAATTCTCTTTTAAGAGATAGTCAATCTCATCCTTGAGTGTTTGTGCTTGCTATTGTTCAGTCCATGTCCGCAGCAATGCTTCCAGTGGACTGTGTATGGGGACGGCAATACAACAACGTTGCCGGACCCACACCTATTTCTATTGTAAGGGGCAGTATACCGAAGTGGGGCCAGTCTCCATCAACTGTTTGGTACAGCCCTGGTTCCTACCTCCTATGGTTCGGGTTTGTTTCTGCAGCTTTTTTAATACTGGTTGCTGACTTTCCAAATGATCCAGGCCATGGTGTTCCGACAAATATCTAGTCGGGGTGGGATGTCTCTCGTCCCCTCTCTGTACAATACGGAGAGTTGCCATGGTTACTGGTGTAACAGTAGACTTGTTGTGATTTCGTTTTCTCGTTATCACTGCTTCTACCTGTTGTTTTCTCTTGTGTATCTTCTTTGTGGGCCTACGTCCGCAACAATGCTTCCCTAGGTCCTGTAACTGGTCTACGCTTCTGAATGAGGTTACCTGGTTACATTCTGAACAGGATTTCATATACCGACTTATGTCTTCAATTATTCCTGGCCAGTAATATCGCAATGCTATATTTTGACCAGTGGCTCCTTTTCCTCTGTGACCACTGTCTGATGTAGCATGCTCTTGCTCCATAATTTCCTCCCTATAGAATTTTGGCACTACCAGCTGTCCTTGCCCTTTAGGTCCTTTTCCAGCTTGTCTGTAGAGTAGGCCATTTTCCATATAGTAGTCTCCTTTCTCTGGAGGGTTATGGGCCTTTGGCAATTTGCCAAAACAAGGCTTCAATGTGCTATCTGCTGTTTGAGCCTTTTTCATCTTTGTACGATGAATGTTTATTGGATCTCCCTCTTCCTTTTTGGTGCTCGACCTGGTATGGTTTGCTGCCATGACAACAGGTTTTATTGGGTCACCCAAAAAGACATATTTACATCCTATTACCAGCGGGTATATAGGATCATCACTTACTGCTGCTCTTATCACTCCTTCTACATAGCGAGTTCTCACGTTGATCCTTGCTATGGGAAGTGTCATGGTGCCGGTTCCCTGCATTGCCCCTTGTATGTCCACTGTTTCTGTGGTAAGTTGATCAGGGTGCACTAGGGCTGCACCCACGACTGAGTCGAATTCCAATCCGGAATCATATAAGCACTGAATTTTAGTGCCATTACATGTCACTTCCTCACAGACAGGGGGATGGTGGAGGTCATTCTGACTAACTGCCAGTTCCTTCCTTCCCTTGTTCCCTGTTGTGAGACACGCAGCGTAATAAGGAGGGTTCTTCCTTCTGCAGTCCGCAGTATTGTGGTTACTCATTAGACAAGTTTTACACCACTTTCCTTCCTTCCGGTAAGGTGTCTTATCCGATCTTAGAGGGTTTTTGTCCTTTTGGTCAAATCTTTGTTTGTTCCTTGTGGTATGGTCATTTTGTTCATATTTGGTATAGTTTTGTGATGATTGGAAGTTTTCACTCTGCTTCTTCTTATTTCCTAATACTTCTGCCTGAGCTGCTTGATATCTCTCAGCAACAGTTACAATATCTCCCAATCTCTCTGCTCCTTGTTCCATGATAAACTTCCTCATTTCTTGAGGCATGGACTCTTTCACTTGCTCCATCATTATCATTTCTTTCAGATCCTGACACTTCCCTAAACTACTCCATTTTTCCAAATAGTTTTCCAATCTAGCAGAGAATTGGTGATAGTTTTCTCCTGGAAGAAGTTTAGCTGTTCGGAATTTCTTTCTATATGATTCTGAGTTTTTTCATATCTCACAAGCAGTGCCTGCTTCAGGATTTCATAATCTTCCTGGTCATCTCTTGAGAGCTTCAAATACACATCGTAGGCCACACCTCTCAATCCCTGAGATAGTTTAAGACTCCATTTTTCTTTCACTAAGCCATAGGTAGTGGCTAGTCTTTCGTATCTATCCAGGTACGACTCAATGGCGTCTTCTTTCTCAGCAAATGGGTCCAGATGAAAATTCATGGCCCCACTTGAGGTGCTCTGGCTGGAGCTACTCTCAGAGTGAGGTGAGCTACCACCATTATTGCCAGTATTTGCCTGAATTTCAAGCTCTTTTAATCTCAACTGATGGTCTCTCTCTGCTTGTAATTTCCTTTCCTCAGCTTCTAACCTTTTAGTTTCTCTTTCAGCTTCCAGTCTTTTGTCTTCTCTCTCAGCTTCCAGTCTTTTGTCTTCTCTCTCAGCTTCCAGTCTTTTGTCTTCTCTCTCAGCTTGCAACCTCCTTTCTTCAGCCTCAAATTTCTTTGCTTCTCTATCAGCCTCTAATTTCTTTGCTTCAGTCTCTAATTGCAACTTTCTTTCTTCCCTATCCATGTGTTTGTCCACTTCTGTTGTGACATACTGAGTGAGAGCATCACCTGTCAAATTTAATTCCTTACCCATCTGCATGATCGCAGTTCTGAACTTCACTAGATCAGCCATGGCGTTGCTTAGAGAGGGTATGTAAATTTACTATAACCAAATTATTGTAATTAAACTTAATTAATTTAAATGAACAAAAAATTTCCGTGCAACTTTGTGAGCATCAACTATTTACTGAGTACTAAATGGTACTCCTCCTAAGAAAATATTGTTTTAAAAAATCCTAAAATAGAATTTTTTTTCAAAAAATAAAATTTATTTTCTTATGTTACCTATGGGTGGCACAAGATAGAGTGTAGATAGATGAATAGACTAAGTATGGCTCAAGATATACAGAAATATCCCAGGAACGAGCCCCCAGTGTGGCGAGAGGTTTTATTTTGGCTCTTGGATCAGTATAGTACTGACAATTACAGAAATAGGATTTCTGCAGAAAATGGTGAAGTCCCAGTGTCTGAGAGGACTACTGGTATCACAAATTAGTTACGGCTGTGAATGATCTGATCTCGAAACAATAGTATAGAGGAGACCGACATAAAGCGCCACCTCTGCTGTGTAACCAATTGTGATATTAAACAAAGCAAGGAAACAGATTTTTACTTAACAATGATAAAATTGACAAGTCGTTCAAAATACAATTTCCTTATATTTTATTTAGTATATATACACTATCTACTCTTGTGCTGAAAGGTGAATGTTGCAAAAAAAAAATGGAATGAAATGAATTGGTAAGTTTACATATGATTTACAAATATTTATAAATATTACAACACGTTTTCCAATTATAGGAACAAAAAATTATATCAGCGGTGCTGTTAATTAAGGATATAACGTTTATCAGCTATGCTGTTATTTACGTATAATTTATCCACTATGATCTTATTATTGTCTCTTGCTACGCTAATTCACGTTTTCTATGCTCACAATGCCGACAGAAATGGTACTAATGTGTACTCATCTCTCTTAAGTCTGTTCTTCTTTGTTTGGTTCACACTACCGGCAGAGTATCGTTCCTTTAGCCCACCCAAGACTGAGGGGGACCAAAGATGTAGAGTCTGGTCAACCTCTATGCTCCTGCGGAGTTCCAGGCTGCGGGATTGACTCGAACATACGACCTCAGGTTTTTAGGACACAATTAAACCCTCCTAAGATTTTAAACTGGCCAGGTTTTGACGCGACTTAGTGAAGTAGGTTGCAGGTCGATGCCCTCAGGTAAGTTACCATAAATCAAGGTGACAGCTTCTCCCTCTTCAGTCTGTATCTCTGGCGTCAAGTTCGGGGTTGCGTGGTTAGCATAAAATCCGCCCGATTATATAGTAACTACTTGAGGAAAGCTTTCGGTTGGTTCCTGGCGGAGCAAGTTGATTGGTTTCCTCCGGTTTTGTACCTGGTCTCATACAGCCTAATTTTATTCAGTTTTCATCGGCCATCTTGCGTGAACAAGATGGCCGTTAATTTATTCTGTCTCAGAGACTGGTGAACGTTGATCGTTGATTGGTTGAAGCAAATCTGTATCTCGACATAGTGATTAACAAAGTAGTGGGTTACACTTCGTTTCACGACAGTCAGAAAGACACCCCCACCTCCATTTTCTGTTGCATTTGTTGCTGATCCATCTGTGTATGCATGGGTCCAGGTATTGCGTGGATAATGTTTCTCTGTGTATTTTGTCGCTATGGATTTTCTATCTGTTGCAGTTTGGCTCTTTTTACTTTCAATTCCGTGAATGTTTTCTATCATTTTAGGGAAACGATTTTGTTTCCAAACTGGAAGCTTGTGTGCAGTGTAGATGGGTTTAACAGTGGATATTTCATCTATGGATACTGCTCTCATTTGTGGTTTGGTTGATTCTACAAAATTACTTCATTTGTGTCTTTACCTTCTAAGAGCATTTATTCTATGGCACATTGGGTGGTCTGTTAGCCTTTTGAATTTTTCGGCCTGTTGCTGAGCCCTGCAGTCTCTTCTATCTGTCATTGGCTGGAGACATGTAATCTTTTCGAGTTCTTTTATAGGTATTGACTTCATGCCTCCCGTTATAATTCTCATTGCTTGATTTTGGTGTCTGCTAATTTTATCGAAGTTTGTCTTAGCTGCTGTTGCCCATGCTGCCATGTCATATTCAAAATCAATCTCACTCGCCCTGTGTACAACGTCTTAAGCACTTTCTCATCTGCACCCCAAGTTGTTCCAGCAAGTTTTTTCATAATTGCCATTCTTTGTCCCTCTTCATACTCCTTATGGATGATGTCATCAAGGCATGTAAGGAGAGAACAAGAAAGTATTCAGTGGGGTACTGGAAAATGAGACAGGTCTATATTTCAGAGCTGGCATTTGCTGATGATGTTGCCCTGATTGCTAAATCAGAGGCACATCTCCAATCCAACCTGCAAGTCTGGAAGGAAGAGCTGGAGAAGAGAGGGATGGTCATAAGCAGCTCTAAAACAAAATCCATGGTGATATCACGAGAAGAAAGAAGACATCAGATTAAGCTGGGGGAACAGGTCCTGGAGCAGGTCGACCACTTTAAATACCTCGGAGCTATTATAGACCGAAAGGGAGGCATCAAAGAAGAGTTGGCCACTCGAAAAGCAGCAGCTGGGAGACTTTTTCAGGCCATAAATGGAGGATTCCTCAGCAAGAGAGAGGTTGGTAAGAAAACGAAGATGGCTGTATACCGCTCCACCTATGTCCCAGTCTTGACATATGGATGCGAGTCATGGGCAATGACTACAACCCATAAAAGCCAGATCCAAACCTCAGAAATGAGGTATCTGAGGAAGGTGGTTGAAGTAACAAGAAGAGACATGGTACGCAACCAGACGATACGTCAAGGCCTTAAATCCTACCCCCTGCAGACCCAAGTAGAACAGTCCCAATTAAGATGGTTTGGCCATGTCTGCAGAATGGGAGAAGATCGGATACCACGACAAGCATGGGAAACAAAGAGCCAAGGATCCAGACCCCGAGGACAACCCAGAGTCCGCTGGGAGGACAACATTAGACAATCTTTGAAGGACCGAGGACTAAAATGGAACCAGGCTAGGAGGAAGACAGCCGATAGGATAGTCTGGCGCTCTGTAGCGAAAGGTTTTCCTAGTATGATAGTAGTGGTAGAGCAGAAGTAGAATCTCTCTCCAGAAAGTATGAAGTTCCAGTGCCCGAGAAGTACACTGGTATCACAAGTGAGTTACAGCTGTGAATACTCTGAGCTGGACAATAGATTTAGGCTTCAGAAGTATAAGATGCTACTTCGCTATCGTAACCCTATGTGATATTATAATTAAATTAGAAAAAGTAACTCAAAATTTAACAGTTAAAAATTTAACAAGTCAAATGAGTACAATTATCCAATTTATTATGTACATCTATATATTCTTGTAATGATAAATGGGTGTTGGAAGATGGTAAAATGTATGATTATTTACAGTTACAAATTAAAATAACTAATAGAAAAAGTCTTGGATTTATCTTCCACTGAATTTATAAAACAAGTTTGTCACATTATCTCTTGCCATCTAGTTTTCATCATTAGAAAGTCGTTTTAGAAACTGCTCACAGGATTTGTTGGATGGAAATATATAAACTCAACTTTATCCACGTCTGCTCGAGGTTCCTCCGACACACTGGAGTACGGAAGACTTTCCTTCAGCCCGCCCTATAACTACGGGGGACTAAGGTGTTGAAGTTTGGTTGACCTCTAGGCTTCAGTGAGCTGGATCAACTTCTTCAAGTCTTTAGTTTCTCGATCAGGAATGATCATAAACATTGATCATAAAAACCTGGAACAAGAAGTAATAGGTGGCCATTGTTCTAACAATCTCACCACCCTCTGCTGTTCATGATGCGACCATGTCTTCAGTGTTTGTATGTAAATGAATGAATCATGGTAGTATATTACAGAGATAGCATGATAAGATAATGTATAAGGTGCAGAATTAACAATATACATGAATAAATCACATGTTATGATACATGGGTACGATATAACCTTTGCCTTCCACTTATGGATGTCAAGTCACTTATGTACTTGCTGGTATGTCGTAAGCTTCCAGGCAAGAATTAGCCATAATATATTTGGCTAACCAATTAATGGTTATGCTTCCTGACAATGCCGGTGAAGGTTATCTCTGGTTAGCGTCATTCCCTTTTTTATTATATCTGCTACAATCAATCAGAAATAAAATCTGAAATAAAATGATATTAGTAATACATATATTTTTAATAAACTTACATACCCTCTTAGGATTAATAAGCTCACGGTGAGACTGTATTGGCTTAACTTAATCTGCCCTGCATGCAGCGTGAAAATAGAACTTTTCTTGCAGAGGCTGTCCTCCAGTTTCTCACTCTGGCTTCTGGATTTGGTGTGTGATTTACAATGCGCCGCTCTTTCCTTATATTTCAGTCTCTCGCGCGTACGAGAAAGCAGCTCCCAAATTCCCCAAAAGATTTTAGTTTCATCTCCTGTTTTGAAGCTATTTGAAACAATCTGTGCTTTTCCTGTACTCGTTTTTCTCTCTGTCACTCACACACTTATCTCCTTCCTTCCTTCCTATATATCATTTCCTTTTCCCCATATGGGGCTTTCATTACATATAAGTTTTATACAATTCCGTTGAGGCTTGTTAGTGTAATAAATTTTTAAAGATTATTAGCTAACTTTTAGCCGATGTGATGAAGGTGAAAAATATTAATTATCTTTAAAACTATTTATATTTGAATAATATCCTTTTGGATATAATTCCTAGCCTATCTCCTTTGTTGAGTTATATTTATTTAATATTATTCCAACCATGCGTTCTCCTGTAGTGAATAATTTAATGTCCAGTAAATGCAAACTTTTAAAGTCGGCCATACATTCCTATATAGCTATTTCCTCATTCTTCAGTAATACTGTATGGCTTTTAACCGTAAGTCACATTTCCGCTGTCTACCAACTTCAAAGAAAGACCGCAGCGCTGACCTTGCGCTGGTGTGTGTGGGTGTCGCGTGGGCGTGTCGCGCTACAACCAAGTTTAATTTTTTAGACACTGCTAAAAACATCAAAGGCTGGTGATCACTTTCCACAATGAAGTGTTTCCCGTAAAGAAAAGGGGCGAATTTGTTGATCGACCAGACCAAAGCGAGGCATTCACGTTCAACGGTAGAATAATTTCTCTCAGCTGTATTTAACTTTCTACTGGCAAAAGCTACTGGTAATAGCATATGTGGCGGTGTGTCTGCCCGCTGTAGTAATGTTGCTCCGATGCCTACATTGCTAGCATCCGTTCTTAGTACGAATTCTTGTGTGAGATCGGGAAGGGCAAGGATAGGTTTATTTGTCAGCTTATTTTTCAACTCTGTATAAGCCTGTTCACACTCCACAGTCCATTGTATTTTATCCGGCTGACCTTTTTTGGTTAAGTCGGTTAATGGCGCGCACAATGAGTTAAAATGGGGTATATATTTCTGATAAAACCCGCACAGTGACACAAAGGATCTTACATCCTTCTTAGTTTGTGGTCTTGGTGCTTTTCTCATTTTCTCTACATTCTTTGGGTCCGGAGTCATTTGCCCTGTAGAGATAGTGTGACCTAAAAATTCCAATGTCTCACATCCAATATGACACTTAGTTGGGCGTGCTGTCAATCCCGTTTCTCTTAATCTACCTAACAACATGGAGAGTGCTACTACGTGTTCCTCGAATGTAGTGGTAGCAATCAGAATATCATCCATGAAGTTGGTGATATGAGGATTTTGTAATGGTTCCAACAATTTCCTCATCATTCTGGTGAAGATACTTGGAGCATTCTTAAAACCCAAAGGGAGTACATTGAACTCGTAATGTCCATCCCGCGTACTAAAGGCGAACAGCGTCCTGGGTTCGGGTGTCACTGGCGTTTGGTAGTGTCCCTTGCTTAGATCTACTTTTGAAAAATACCGAGCCTTACTCAATGTAGCAAACAACTGATTGGTGTCAGGTAATGGGTCTACCTGAGATTCAGTGATAGCATTTAGTTTCCTATAATCAATGCATAACCTGTGTTCACCACTAGGCTTCCTTAATAGCACCACACTTGAGCTGTAGGGAGATTCAGACTTTGAAATAATTTTCTCTTTTAAGAGATAATCAATCTCATCCTTGAGTGCCTGTCCTTTAGCATAAGGTATAGGGTATGTCCGCATACAAACTGGTGTAGGGTCAGTAATCGTCATGTCATACTCTCACAGATTAGTACACCCCGGCTTATCTGTGAGTACATCAGCATGGATTTCTAACACCTCCTGAACCTTTTTCCTCTGCTCAAGAGTTAAATGTTCACTCACATTAACCTGAGCATAGCTTTCCGTAGTTGATAGGGGGTATTCCATGGAGGAAATTGGTTCATCCTGCATTTCTGTTGCAATGGCCAGGGTCATGATATGGGCAACTTCTGATGCTTCCCTGTCATAATACTTTTTAAGAAGGTTGACATGATACACCTTCTCCTTTCCTTTCTTGTCAATCTTATAGTTGGTCCGGGAAAGTTTTTCCAATATGACGTAGGGTCCCTGCCATCCAATTTGCAATTTATTATTGCTGCTGGGCAACAGTAACAGAACCTTTTCTCCCACCTCAAGTTCCCTATCTTTTGCTGTTTTATTGTGGTAAGCAGCCTGCTCCTCCTGGCCTGTCTCAAGTTATCATTTGCCAGTTTCCAACTTGTTTTCAATCGAGATGTCAACTCGTTGACGTATTGGTATGAAGAAGTCACGGTTTCTTCTGCTTTTTCATCAGTCCATGTCCGCAACAATGCTTCCAGTGGACCTTTGATTGGTCGTCCACACAACAATGTAGCTGGAGCCAATCCTGTGGAGTTATGTGGGACTTCCCTCTAGCCCAATAGTGCTGAGCGTAAGTATGTGTCCCAAGGTTCAGGTTTCTCACTGGGCAACTTTCGAAGGATTGAAATGAGCGTGCCATTGAGCCGCGCTACTTGACCATTCCCTTGGGCGTGGTACGGGCTATAGTGATAATGTCTCGCTTGACATAACCTGCATACTTCTTGTGTTAGCTTTACCCTAAACTGAGAACCATTGTCAGTCAATATTTGATGTGGGAAACCTAATCGGGTGAATATTGTTAACAGTGCCTCTGCCACATGTTTCGAATCTATCGATGACATTGCTACTGCCTCTCCCACATAGAGCAAGTATCGACCAAGGTTAAGATATATGCATTTCTCTTCTTGGTCCTACTGAGGGGTCCAACAATATCCACGGCAACACGTTCGAAGGGCGTTCCCATGATGGGCATTTCTCCCAGTGTTGCTGGTGCAGTCCTATGTTTAGGAGCTACTCTTTGGCATTCTGGACAGGATCTCACATACCTCTTTATGTCCTCTGTGATCCCTGGCCAAAAGTAAGTGAGACAGGCTATCCGTTGTCCAGTGGCCCCTATTCCCATATGTCCACTGAAGGGTATAGCATGTCCTAGCTTCATAACCTGCTCCCTGTATGATTTTGGCACTACAAGCTGTCCATGTCCTTTTTGTCCTGTTCCAGCTTTTCTATATATTAGGCCTTTTTTCAGATATAAGTCTCCTTTTCTGGAGGGTTATGGCTTTTAGGTAATTTGCCAAAGCAAGGCTTCAATGTACTGTCAGCAGTTTGAGCCTTTCTCATCTCTTCTGGATGAGTATTGATGATAGTGTCCTCCTCTTTCTTAGAGCTTGCCCTGGTCTGGACTGTTGCCATCACTATGGGTCTTATAGGTTCTCCTAGAAAGACATATCTACATCCCAGTATTAATGGGTAGATAGGGTTGTCCATCACTGCTGCTTTGATCTCTCCTTCCACATAGCGAGATCTTATGTTGATTTGGGCTATGGGCAGTGTCATGGTTTCCTGCTCCCTTGACTGGTCCTCTGATTTCCACTGTTTCTGTGGTTATCTGTTCCGGACTCACCAGAGAAGAGCACACTACTGAGTCAAAGTCCAAGCCTGTATCATATAAGCACAGTACTTGGGTGCCATTCAAGGTCACTTCCTCACAGACAGGGGGATGATGGAGGTCATTCTGACTATCAGCCAGGTCCTTCCTTCCCTTGTTCTCTGTTGTAAGGCATGCAGCGTGATGAGGAGGGTTTTTCCGTCTGCATTCCGCAGTATTGTGGTTACTCATTTGGCAAGATTTACACCACTTTCCTTCCTTTCTTGGAGGTTTCTTTTCTGATCCTAGAGGGTTTTTTGTCTTTATAATCAGTTCTGTGTTTGTTCTTGTTGGAATTGTCCCTGTGTTCATAGTTGGTAAAGTTTTGTGAAGGTTTGAAGTTCTCACCCTGCTTCTTCTTATTTCCTGATACTTCTGACTGAGCTGCTTGATATCTTTCAGCCATGGTTAAAATATCTTCCAATCTCTCTGCTCCTTGCTCCATACGAAATTTTCTCATTTCTTGAGGCATGGATTCTCTTCTCAGTTGCTCCATCATGACCCATTTCTTTCATATCTTGACACTTTCCTAAGCTAATCCATTTTGTCAGTTAAGTTTCCAATCTGGCAGAAAACTGGTGATAGTTTTCTCCTGGAAGTAGCTTAGCAGTTCGGAATCTCTTTCTATAAGATTCAGAATTCTTTTCGTGCCTGACCAGTAAAGCTTGTTTTAAGATTTCATAATCTTCCTGGTCTTCTTTTGAGAGTTTTAAATAAACATCGTATGAAAACTCCCCCTCATACCCCTTTCACTGAGATTAGCTTAAGGCTCCATTTTTCATTTTCCTTTTCCAATCCATAGGTAGAGGCCAGTCTCTCATATTATTTATCCAGGTACGACCTCAATGGCGTCCTCTTTTTTCAATAAATGGATCCAGGTGGACTAAACGTCATGGCTCCATTTGCCGCGCTATGGTTGGAGCTACTCTCACTCTAGTGAGGTGAGCTAGCACCATGATTGCTAGCTGCCTCCCTGGAGTATCAAGTTCCTTTAAACTTTAAACTCATGCGCTTTCTTTGTAACCTTCTTTCTTCAGCTTCCAAAATTAGTCTCTTTTCTTCTCTTTCCATTCCAGTCTTTTGGCTTCTCTCTCTGCTTCTAATTTCTCTTAGCTTCAGTCCTCCTCAACTTCCAATTCTTTATAGTTCTCTCCTCTTTCTGCCTCTAATTTCTTAGCTTCAGCCTCAACTTCCATTCTTTTTGGTCTCTCTCTTTCTGCCTCTAATTTCTTAGCTTCAGCCTCAACTTCCATTCTTTTGGTCTCTCTATCTAAATATTTATCCACTTCAGTTGTGATATATCGAATTAGAGCATCTCCTGTCATACCCAAGTCTTTTCCTTCCTGCATAATCGCAGCTCTAAACTTCACCAATTCAGCCATGATGCTTACTTCCCAGAGGGTATATAATTTTATCTTCACTAACAAACTAACTTAATTAAAATCAATTAATTACTTAACAAGACAAAAATACCTTAAACCCTTGTGAGACGTTTCCTATTTACTTCGTACTCAATGGTACTACTCAATTACAAACAATTTTCTAAGTTTTTAGAATTTTTTCTTACCCAAAAAAAAAAAATTTATTTTTTACAAACTATTTGTGGCTCAAGATAGAAGAATACATAGATAGTGGCCCAGGATACAAAATAATATCCCGCGAAAGAGCCCCCAATTGTAGCGAAAGGTTTTTCCTAGTATGGTATAGTAGTGGGTAGAGCAGAAAAGTAGAATCTCTCTCCAGAAAAGTATGAAGTTCCAGTGCCCGAGAAGTACACTGGTATCACAAAAGTGAGTTACAACCCCACTGTGAATACTCTGAGCTGGACAATAGATTTTAGGCTTCAGAAGTATAAGATGCTACTTCGCTAGCCGTAACCCTATGTGATATTATAATTAAATTAGAAAAAATGTAACTCAAAATATTTAACAAGTTAAAAATTTAATCAAGTCAAAATGAGTACAATTATCCAATTTAATTATGTAACATCTATATATTCTTTTGTAATGATAAATGGGTGTTGGAAGATGGTAACAATGTATGTTGGGATTATTTACAGTTACAATGATTAATAAAATAACTAATAGAAAAAGTCCTTCGATTTAATCTTCCACTGAATTTTATAAAACAAGTTTTGTCACATTATCTCTTGCCATCTAGTTATCATTTTTTCATCATTAAAAAATGTCGTTTTAAGAAACTGCTCCTGCTCACAGGATTTGTTGGATGGAAATATAAAACTTCCTAACTTTATCCACGTCTGGCTCGAGGTTCCTCCGACGACACCTCTGGAGTTACGGAAGACTTTCCTTCAGCCCGCCCTATAACTACGGGGGACTAAGGTGTTGAAGTTTGGTTGACCTCTAGGCTTCAGTGAGCTGGATCAACTTCTTCAAGTCTTTAGTTTCTCGATCAGGAATGATCATAAACATTGATCATAAAAAACCTGGAACAAGAAGTAATAGGTGGCCATTGTTCTAACAATCTCACCACCCTCTGCTGTTCATGATGCGACCATGTCTTCAGTGTTTGTATGTAAATGAATGAATCATGGTAGTATATTACAGAGATAGCATGATAAGATAATGTATAAGGTGCAGAATTAACAATATACATGAATAAATCACATGTTATGATACATGGGTACGATATAACCTTTGCCTTCCACTTATGGATGTCAAGTCACTTATGTACTTGCTGGTATGTCGTAAGCTTCCAGGCAAGAATTAGCCATAATATATTTGGCTAACCAATTAATGGGTATGCTTCCTGACAATGCCGGTGAAGGTTATCTCTGGTTAGCGTCATTCCCTTTTTTATTATATCTGCTACAATCAGTCAGAAATAAAATCTGAAATAAAATGATATTAGTAATACATATATTTTTAATAAACTTACATACCCTCTTAGGATTAATAAGCTCACGGTGAGACTGTATTGGCTTAACTTAATCTGCCCTGCATGCAGCGTGAAAATAGAACTTTTCTTGCAGAGGCTGTCCTCCAGTTTCTCACTCTGGCTTCTGGATTTGGTGTGTGATTTACAATGCGCCGCTCTGTCCTTATCTTTCAGTCTCTCGCGCGTACGAGAAAGCAGCTCCCAAATTCCCCAAAAGATTTTAGTTTCATCTCCTGTTTTGAAGCTATTTGACACAATCTGTGCTTTTCCTGTACTCGTTTTTCTCTTCTGTCACTCACACACTTATCTCCTTCCTTCCTTCCTATATATCATTTCCTTTTCCCCATATGGGGCTTTCATTACATATAAGTTTTATACAATTCCGTTGAGGCTTGTTAGTGTAATAAATTTTTAAAGATTATTAGCTAACTTTTAGCCGATGTGATGAAGGTGAAAAATATTAATTATCTTTAAAACTATTTATATTTGAATTATATCCGTTTGGATATAATTCCTAGCCTATCCTTATCCTCCTTTGTTGAGTTTTTATATTTATTTTAATATATTCCTAACCATGCGTTGCCGTTCTCTGTAGTGAATAAATTTAATTGTCCAGTAAATGCAAACTTTTAAAGTCGGCCATACATTTCCAATATAGACTATTTCCTTCATTCTTCAGTAATACTGTATGGCTTTTAACCGTAAGTCACATTTCCGCTGTCTACCAACTTCAAAGAAAGACCGCAGCGCTGACCTTGCGCTGGTGTGTGTGGGTGTCGCGTGGGCGTGTCGGGCTACAACCAAGCAAGTGTTTACCAAGTCTCGCTACACGCTCTCTCGCAATCTATCCAAACCTCTACAACCTCTCACGGTAGAAGGGGAACACTAAGTAAGTAAGCCATTCTTTGTCTTGCTCTCATTCGATTTCTGTCCAACCTGTCTTTTTTCCAAGTCAGACGGCGACAATCAAAAATCTATAATGCCCAGGTAGTTCGGGATTTTCATTTAAATGAAGATAAACTTACTCTTTACGTTTTAGAAATACTAGTTTTAAGCTACTGAAGGGCTAGTTGAGTACCCAGGAAAAACACAGTGTATTCCTGTTTTTTTTCTCAGGATAATTCATTAATCTTCATGAAGCCATGTTTTGGCCCACTCTTCCAGTGATGTTAGTGCTTGCTGCAATCAAAAGTGGGGATTTGCATACAGTAGTCGATAACGTTTCTTCAGAGATCCACAAAGAACTGCTAAGTCATCTGCAAAGGAAGCATTGTGTGCTATTTGTTGAATATAGTCAGTTATGTCATTTGTGTACTGACTGATATCAGCTGTGAAGGTATCTATATCTATTAAGAGTAGTGTATTATAGATAACCTTACTTGCTACCACATATCTATATATCTCAGTCAGAATTATTCTGGAATAGTGTGATGACTACGTTATGTGTCTAGGGTATGAGTATGGTGAAGTGTAAGTCACAACAACAGACAGATAAACAATTTAATTTAATCCACTACTCTTGACAACACTGTGACACTCACATACATATAACACTCTACAAAGATATCTTAAAAAGAGTCACTGATAACTTTCAAATAACAATATGTATTCATTACTGGCATGAATGAATATGTGTCCTGATTCAACTACAAGGGAACCAGGAATCACAATCAATTTAAATTACAAGTTATGTACAGAATGTATTTAAATATGAATATTGTAGTGACATATATTATTACAAATGTTCTATGTGTGTCAGTTGTGTAGTAGTAAAATGAGGTAATACTGGTTTTGTTTTGTTCAAGCTCTGTTGGTATTTGTCATCATGACTTCAATAGTTTGTCTTTAGGGACCAGTATTGGAGATGTTCACAGTTCCTGATTTTAAGACAAGTAAATTCCCCTCTTAATAGTATTTATAAAAAGTTATTTCAAGATGAGGGGACATAATGTTGAGCTCAGCTGGCCAACTCTGCTTATCTTGAGTGATGGCGGCAGGAAAGGACTCCTCTGCTCGAATTCTCCTCTGGGCTCAGGAGACACCTCACTGATAGCTAAAAAGACCAAGGAGTATGCTGTCCGACTCTGGATTCAGCAAATCTCTGACCAGATGCTGCTCAGTACCATCAAGACCACTGTCCCTGAAATCAAGAAGGATGTACCTTCTACTTCATAACTAATTTATATTCTCTTTTACACTGATCACAATACAGCACAAACATTGCGTTCAGAGCGTTAGGCCAACAGTCAGCTTCATTGAAATACTTTATTCCAGTATTACCCTTCTTAATGGTTACTACGCCTCTGCACTTCCAGCATTATTTCTTTCTAGTCAATCATCCAGGTGTCAGTGTACTGTTTGGCCATTCCATGCCGTTTTACTTCTCTCCGACACCCTCTGTTCAGGCTGGAGCATTTTAGGCTTTACCTCACGTTTGCCACTGAACTACACATATATATATACAGGCATAAATCAACAATTCACATTCAATTTTCATTAAAAGATATTAAATGGTTCAAGCTTACCACAATTCATACGAATAACACAGATACGTTGATTAGCAATGAATTCTGGCACAAACTGGCACAAACTTCCATCTGCCTATGTTCCAGGCTTTTATTGCGCCAAATATATGCTGGCTTCAACGCACTGATGCTTTATCAAGTGTATTTTAAACAAGTGGTCTCGAACTAACGCTCCCAAGTGTGTATATCAGCAAGACTGGCCAATGAGCCACGTTTCGACAAGTGTTTGAAAAAATGTTATCTTTTCCCGTCTCCCCTAACAACCAAGATAGTATTTATAGCCCGACCAATCGTGGTTAGGCTTTCATTTGTTGCGCTCCAATCAATTTGGAGTTTACATGGTAGGCTATTTCTGTAACGTAAATTTTTTTCAAACACGTTAAAAAAAAAATCTTATGAGCAGAAATGATTTTATGCTGTCAGGCACCCCCAATATTTTATTTTGGGTATAATTTATTAATTCCTGGACTATTTGCGTAACGTTTTACATATTATTTGTCAGCAAGCCCTAAGGAACCCAAAAATACTAATTTAAAGGAGCTACGTGGCTGCGTTCAAAATATGCAATTTCTTCTACCTCCTGTTTGGAAGATGTGCTGTCTGGGTACTGTTATGTGTTCAAACGTAAACCCATCTATTGTTATCTTTTCTAATAAGAGTCTGTTATGATTTATAAACCTAACTCTGGGAAAGGGTAGTGTATTTTATCACTGTCCGTCTGAAAAAGTTAGTGCTTGTAGACTTACACGCGTGATGGTAGCATTTGTATATCGCGCGTCGCGTGTTGCATGCGTTCCTGATTTTCAGCCCTCCCCTCTCGCTATCCTTTTGTCCATCTGTTCGTTCGTTTTGGTAACGTAATATAATTTATGTTAGGATTAATTTAGGTCATTACGCAGGGCCTCTCAATGCTTTTCCAAGAAATGCAGCACACGTTTCATTGAAGAAAGCGGGTAATAATACAGTAAGCTTTTATATCAACGTGAAAGCGTTACAATTTGCAGACGAAGCAGAAAACAAGGGGGATTTCGAGTACATTCTTTGTGACAGCACTGTTATTTTACCATTGCTCTTCTCTTTATTAATTTTATTTGTTAGGCTTCATATTTACCTAATAATTTATATATGTGGATTAGAATATTTCATGACACCTCCCCTCTTAAAACAGACATTATATGTCAGTCCTTTATTCTATATACACATATAGAAATTTATTATTATTTCTGGGGTTTACGGTGATTCTCATCACACGGATGGCGGCTTAAAAAATCCGCTCCCAGATTGGTTTTTCCAGATATATATTCAATGCTAAAATTATATGGAGCCAGAAGCAAAGACCATCGGAGTAACCTAGAGTTCTCATGCTTAGCCTGTGCTAAAAACGATAAAGGTTTGTGGTCAGTTTGCAACTTAAATGCCTTCCCATATAGATAAATATTGAATTTCTTTATTGCCCATATTACTGCAAGACATTCTTTTTCGCTAGTTGAGTAGTTGATTTCAGCTTTATTCAACTTTCTGCTAGCATATGCCACTGGGCTTAATTCCCCATCCAATGCATCTGATTTCTGTAGTAAAGTTGCACCTAACCCAATATTACTTGCATCCGTCCTTACTATGAATTCTTGACTTAAGTCAGGTAATTTCAAAATGGGTTTACTTGTGAGCTTTTCCTTCAATTCTTGGTAAGTCATTTCACATTGTGGTGTCCATGTAATGCGATCTGGAAGTCCTTTACGTGTCAATTCAGTTAAAGGTGCACATATGGAATTAAAGTTTTTGATATACTTCTGGTAGAAACCACATAATGAGACAAAGGATCTCACGTCCTTCTTGGTTTGTGGTCTCGGGGCTTTCTGTAGTTTCTCTAAGTTCTTTGGGTCAGGGGTCATGTTTCCCTGATAAACTGTGTGTCCCAAAAATTCCAATTCTTTACATCCAACGCAACATTTGGTTGGTCGGGCTGTTAAATTTGCCTCCCTAAGTCGATCAAACAGCATGTTCAGAGAGTCAATGTGTTCCTCAAATGTTTCTGTTGCTATAAGGATATCATCCATAAAATTTGTTATACAGGGATTATTCAGAGGATCCAATAATTTTCTCATCATTCTAGAGAAGACACTAGGCGCATTCTTCAATCCAAATGGCAATCTATTAAACTCATAGTGTCCTTCTGAGGTACTAAAAGATAGGTATGGTCTAACCTCAGGCTTTACTGGAATCTGATAGTATCCTTTACTCAGATCCACTTTTGAGAAATATTTAGCTTTATTTAGCCTGGCAAACAGCTGATTTGTATCCGGCAATGGATCCACCTGTCCTTCTGTAATAGCATTCAGTCTCCTGTAATCTATACAGAGTCTATTTTCTCCAGAGGGCTTCCTTAAGAGTACAACACCGGAACTATACGAAGACTCACTGTGCGAAATAATTCCTTCCTTCAACAGATAGTCTATCTCTTCCTTCAAAGCTTTTTCCTTAGCAAACGGAATCGAATATGGTTTCATACAGACAGGTGTGGAGTCTATGAGTTTCATATCATATTCCAATAGGTTTGTATGCCCTGGTCGGTCTGTTAACACCTCTGCATGATTATTTAGAACCTGTTGCACTCTCTCTTTCTGAGTTTTCGTTAAATGTGTACTGATTTTCACCTGTGCTGCTGTCTCACAGGGGTGTAATGGATATTCAAATGATGAAAGTGGTTCCTTTTTCATCTCCATGGCGATGGACAAGGTCAACAAGTGTGTCTCTTCCTGATGTTCTCTTTCCAAATATTTCTTCAGGAGATTCACATGATAGATTTTTTCTTTCCCCTTCTTATCTATCTTATAATTTGTTCTAGACACCTTCTCTAGAACTGTATATGGACCCTGCCATCCAATTTGTAACTTATTCTGACTCCCGGCAAAAGAAGCAGTACCTTCTCTCCCACAGCCAAATCTCTGTCTTTCGCCTTCCTGTTATAATAGGCAGCATGTTTCTTCCTGGCTTGTTTCAAATTTTCATTGGCAAGTTTCCAGCCAGTTTTCAACCGAGTGGTCAGCTCATTCACATATTGGTATGAAGATGTAATGTTTTCCTCTGCCTTTTCATCAGTCCACGTTCTTAACAAAGCTACATATGGACCTTTAATTGTGTGGACCTATTTGTCCATGCACCGGTATGGTCTCTTCCACTTGAAGCTTTATAGTGATGATTTTTCCTCCCAGAATTATCATTCACAAAACGACCGCTACCAATTTTTCTTTTGGGGCTTTCTCCCCTCTTAAAATTCTTGATGAGAGATTTCCTCTCTACATCTTCTTCCCCAGTTTGTTTAAGTCCGATTGAGGGATTTTCGGCTTATCCTGGGGTAAGACATCTTTTTGCACTCTCCGCATAGTGGCCATTGTAAAACAGTTAAGTGAAGCTTGTCCGTGAAAAGGGGCTTCCCATTCCATTTGGTCCACTTTATCAAATCTATTTCTCTTTTTATTATCAGGCCTAATTTTGCCCCGTGGCGTGTCCAGGTCCTGATCAATGTTCCCACTTGTGGGTGTTCCCGT